>JAMKYM010000754.1:600000-862500 GCA_026541065.1 Canavalia ensiformis
AGTTATTTTTAAACACATTTAAAATTTTGAAATGTCATACATTGTTATAAATGTATTATCTCATTATATTACTAAAATTTATTATACATGATATTTGAAAGATATAGTATTAATGTAATATTAATATAATAGTTAAGTCAAATTTTTTATTTTAAAATTTATTTTATCAACAAGTTTTTAATTATTATAGAAAGTTATTAAATTTCAATATATAGTTTTAGGTATTAAATTATATATATATATATATATGAAAAAGTCATATATTTAATAAGTAAATTAATAATAGTATCATTTAATTGATATATATATATATATATAGTATTTAATAAATACAGTATTCAATAATGGTGTAGTCTATTTTACTATATATAAAATTTTATAATAATTTTTTTTATAAATTAATACAATTTTTAATATATTTTGAAAATATATAAAATTATAAATTTAATATTATATCAATTTGTTAGATATTTTTAATTAATTATCAATAATTTAAAAAATTTTAATTAAAATTGTGTAATCTTAAAATTTTGTATTTAAACTTTTAACATTCAGTACCATTATATCTCCGTTAAATATAAATTTTTTATTTAATAATTTAAAATTTTTACTATTAATTATAAATTTGTAATGCTTTATAATTGTTTTAATAATTATTTTTTCAATTTCTAATTTCTACTTTTATTACACGATATATTCAATAAAAAATCTATATTAATACATGAGAAATTATTTTATTTATCAAAGACTTGATCATTAAAAATATGCAAATTATTTTATTTAAAATTGATCAAACATATGTAAACTCCCTCGCATGGTCAGAAATATTGTTTAATAAAAAAAGAATTTAGAGATTTAAAAAATACTTGTAAAATGGAGGGTAAGTTATGAAAGAAATTTATAAAATCACCATATTAAAAAATATTTAATAGTGTTTATTTTTGAAAATTTAATTCTAAAATTATAAGGTTTTAGTGTGTATTTTAATTAGTTCAAAAAGTTATTTTAATAATCGATGGATTCCATGTATAATTGATTGTTGTTATAATTAATTATGTAAGATAAGATTTTATGTTTGGGTGTGTTAAATGAAAACAATTTAAAAATAATATACTTTGTTAAAATTATATAAAATTTATAATAAAATGATAGAAATGAATATAAAATTATTTATCAATTGATTTTATATTTAAAATAGTTAATTATTAAAAATAAAATAGTAAAATAAAAGTTAACTATAGATATAATGCAGTCAATTATATACACATATAATTAATTATATTAATTAAATTTGTTAAAAATAATATTTAATGTTACAGCACAGTTAAATTATATATATACATATTTTATCTATCTATATAAATAGATAAATTATTACCATACTATATGAGATAATTATTTATTTTATCTTTTCTATATATATTTAATATTATAATATTATATATATATATATATATATAAATAAAAGAGAAAGAATATATATTTAAATATATACATCTTTTATATATATATATAGAAATAAATCGAAAAAGAAAAATATATAAAATAATTATCTATTTATTTTTTTTATATATACATGTTTATACATACATATATAATATTTATATAAAAATAAATGTCATAATTATTTATTTATCTCCTTTTTGATATATATCTTTCTAATTAAGTCCATCATATCCTATGATTTCTTTAATACAATCTTATTCATAAGATAAAATTATACTACATAATAGGATAGGATAAAGTTATCTAATTGTATTAATTATCCTATCATACTCTCTTATGATGACATCAATAATGTATATAGCGAAAAAAAAAAAATAATTATTATATATATGAAATAATTATCTATTTATCTTTCTATATTATTTAATATTATAATATTTAATGTTATATATCTTTATATATTAAAGAGAAAAAAGATAAAAAAATTATTTCATATATATAATAAATTTATTTATTTATTTTTATATATAATTTAATATTACAATATTTAATACTATAACATTAAATATATTTACATCTAATTGACTGTAATATAATATTTTATATATATATATATATATATATATATATATATATATATATATATATATATAAACGTATATAACATCAAATAACATAATATAGATAAATAGATAGATAATTATGTGATAAGATTTTGCACAACGAGTGTCGGGAAATTTGACTTTTTTGAATTTTGACTTCTGTGTGTTCGCTGCTGAGCAATGGAATATGAATTGCATTAGATTTCCATGAACGCCTAAGAAACCTCTACTGAATGGTTATAGTAATAATCAGCTGGCGTGATCACCTTTCTAGAACTTAGTTTATGCTAGTTTAAAAAATGAACCTAAGGCTCAACAAAATCCAATTGCTTTTTCATTTGGTCATTTTATTTCAGTCAATACAATATAATAAGAGTAATCAAATTGAAGTTGCATCGTTTCTTAAGAAATAAATTTGGATATTTCTTTCTCAAATTAAAAGAAGGGTTCAGCTTATTTCACGATACAAACCAAAGTCACTTAATAATGTAGATTGTTGGATGTTGATGACATGTTAGTACTGCATTATGATGTTTTTATTAAAATACTAAATCTAAACTTCATTAAGATAATATATGGACTTCAAGGCGAAGGTCAAGAGTTATTTTTTCCTGCTCCATGTTCTCTAAATCAGGCCTCTTTCTTCATGATTCTCCCTCATCAACTTGTCGCATATTCATTGTGGCTGGAACATAAGGATGAAATGTAAATTATTGAGCAGTATAATACAATATGAACAAAAAGAAAGACCATTTACACGGTATTAGATTTTATTTTATTTTTCTATATCTCTCTTTAGGTGACACATAATAAATCTTATCTTCTATTTTTTTTTTTCTTTTTATCTCTTTCTTAGACATACATTCCAATTGGATGTATCACATAAATTTTTAATTCTGAATCTCCATTCCGTACACTGATGAATATTTATGCTTTAAAAAGCACGATATCTAATTTTAACTAACCTGCTGCATCATATGTGTTGTGTTTTGGCCGAGAAGGTGATCGATGTGATATTGGGATCATGATCAAAGAGAGTCCTTCAGCTGTGCTTCTGTTTCTCATGTTTATTATGATATCTCTCAACAGCGTTTCTGGAGCAGACCCCATTGATAGTTATTGTCCAAGGGAATTCCCATTTTACAGCGTCAACAGTACATTCAACAATAACCTCAAGAGTGTTCTGGGGCTGCTATCCTCCAATAACGCTTCAAAGATGGGTTTCTATGACACATCTATAGGAAAAGGGCCAAACAAAGTGTATGGACAAGCACTGTGCAGAGGGGACATCACAAACTCAACAGTTTGCCAAGAATGCATTGAGAAAGCAAGCCAAGATATAATGAAGAGGTGCAATAGTGAAGATGCAATGATATGGTATGAACTCTGCCAAGTTCGGTACTCCTTTCAAAAGTTTTTCTCAATCATGGTTTATACTGGAAAATATCCAAAGCAGAATGATCAACAGAAGAATGTCTCAGATCCTGATCGATTTGATGATTTCTTGAAGTATTTATTGGCCAGTCTCTCGCAAGAGGCTGCTTTTAATTCTGCTAACAAGTTTGCAGCTGGCGACGTTCACTTTCATGGAAACAACAAAATCTATGGTCTGGTCCAATGTACCAGGGACATTTCTGGAACAGACTGTAGTAGTTGTTTGAGTTCTGCGTTGGCAGAACTTGCTGCATGCTGCTCCTACAGGGAAGGTGGGATTATTGTTAGTAGAACTTGCAATGTAAGATTCCAATTATCTGAGTTCTTCAATGCCTCGTTAGCAATCCACTTGCCAGACCCAATTTTCGGAGGTAAGGTTTCTCAATCTCACCAAATGCATATCTTCCCAAGAAATTGATCATAATTTTTAGCTTCACCTCCATTGATTTTTTTTTACGGGTAGAGTTAGTTGATTAAATTGTACTCAAGTTAAATACTTAATATATTGTATGTAAAAGCATCATTTAATCCTTATTCTCTGTTATCTCACTGGAATAACACCTGATGTCTTACAATGTTTTTTGTAATCCCTCAAGTATTGGAATAGCTCAAATTCTGTCATTGTAATCCTTTGATTATAGGATCAACTCTTTTAACTTGTATATGTGGTATAAGAATAGCTCAAATTCTGTCATTGTAATTCCTTGATAATAGGAATGGCTCTTTTATATGTATGTATATATATCACATTTGTAAACTACTCAAGCAATACAAAACAGGGTTTTCATATCTTTATATTGTATTCCTATTTGTTTATTCACATTTCATAAAGGATAAATTTAGAAAAATTGAAATTAAAAGCAGTAAAAAGGGGTGTGAATAAACAACAAGGAATTTAGGATTGTAGCATAATCTAATTTCATCCATCTTGAGAAAAAAGGAATGATAGAGGGTTTTTTCAATCTACTAGGACGATGGAAATGGAAGGCTTGGATGTTTGTGTTGATTGCATGTGGGTCAGTTTTAATATTAGCCATTCTAATTGGCCTGTGCATTGCCTGCCTCATGCGAAAAGTGGATAGAGGTGAAGTTCTATGATTGTAATTTACTAATTATCACAAAACTATATAAGAACTGTGAGCTTTAGTTTTCTTTACTTCATTTCTATAAGTCTTGGAAATATAAAATGAAACAGATGAAGAAAAAAACGAAAGGGCGCTATTACAAGAGTTGGCTAGCCCCAAGGGTGTAGCAATTACTGAAGAAGGTGATTTGGTTAGTTCCAATGAACTGTCGTTCATGACTTTCGCAGCAGCTAAGGCCTCTACTAACGACTTTTCGGATACAAATAAGTTGGGACAAGGAGGGTTTGGTGCAGTGTACAAGGTCATATAAACCTCAAATTTTCTTTTTTTGGAGCCCGGGTAGGGCCTGGTTAACCAGTTTTGATATTATTTTCGATTTTGGGATTTATATTGCAGGGTGTTCTACCAAATGGTAATGAAATAGCAATTAAAAGATTATCAAGAAAGTCTTGGCAAGGCGTGGAAGAATTCAAAAATGAAATCATACTAATTGCCAAACTTCAACACAGGAATTTGGTGACACTATTGGGTTGTGTCTTGGAGGGAGAGGAAAAGCTACTCATATATGAATTCATGTCAAACAAAAGCCTTGACCAATTTATCTTTGGTTTGTTCTATTGTTTGCTTTTCATAAACCTTTCACATGTATATTGTTGATTGATTTTTACACAAGATAACATTCAGTTGACTCTTGTTTAATATTCAAGATCCAGAGAAACGCTCCAAACTTGATTGGAAGATGTACCATGGCATCATCAATGACATAGCCAGAGGACTGCTTTATCTTCACGAGGAGTCTCGGTTTAAAATCATTCACAGAGACTTGAAGCCAAATAATGTGTTGTTAGACCAAGAAATGGTTGCCAAAATATCAGATTTTGGGATGGCCAGGATATTTTCAGAGAAACAGAATACTGCAAACACTAAAAGAGTTGTGGGAACATAGTATGTCAACTTTTACATATCTTCTATTTTCTACAATTGCCTTAACATTTTAAGTTTTAAATTATCTTCAACGGACTAAACTAAACTATGAACCTATACACGATGTTGATGTGCAAAATAGCGGATATATGGCTCCAGAGTATGCAATGGAAGGGTTTTTCTCTGTGAAATCAGATGTCTTCAGTTTTGGAGTTATCTTGCTTGAAATCATCAACGGGAAAAGAAATAATGGGTTTTACATAACAGAACTTGCCCCGACACTGCTGACATATGTAATTTCATTAATCAAACCCTTGATTAATTCCAATTAGTTAATCCACAAATGTATGTGATTCTGTTAATTTTAACTACGACAGGCATGGCGAATGTGGAATGAAGGAAAAGCATTGGGATTTGTGGATCCAATGATATTGAAATCATGTCTTCCCTCTGAAGTTCTAAAGTGCATGCAGATTGGGCTGCTATGCGTGCAGGAAGATCCGGGACTGAGGCCTACCATGTCAAATGTGGTGGTTCTCCTTGGAAGTGAATCAATGGCTCTTCCCCAACCAAGACACCCAGCGTTTTCTCTGGGTAGGCTGATTCATATTTATCCATCTACATCATCCAATCCTTCGGTGAATGACATAATATTTTCTGATATTTCACCAAGATGATTTGGCACCTTTTTTCTTGTGACATGTTATATTAACCGTTACACACCATACATGTATAATTAACCTACACGGAATATAGATGCGAAAACTTGGTCTCCTTCTCATGTTTGCACCTCTAGAAAAATGGTCGGGGTATATATATATATATATATATTTGGTGGGAGATTCAAAGAAAATAGAAAAGAGAAAAAATTTGTGATATTAAGAAAAATAATAAGAAAAAGGAAGAGATGTAGAAGTGTATCAACATTAGAATTTACACCATGTTTGTTTTTGGATGAAATGGTAGGGGCTGAAATACAACGGACTGAATTGGAGCTGAATTGCTGAAATATGCCAGTTACCTGATTTGATTGCAATGAAGACATGAAATGGGCCTGTGAAACGGTTGAGTTTCCATGGGACCCACATGTGTACGTCACACTCTCCCAAACTCAACTAGCCGTGAAAATTGAAAGAGCAATGATGTATGCAGTATGCACCCAACTTCACCTCCTTACATTTGTTCTTCGTATAGTTGAATTTTTATTTATTTTTTAACAAAAACATAGAATAAGAATAGGCTATGTTGATATTTTCGAAATTGAAACGGGTTGAAGGGTAAATTAAGATAAGGTTTCCTATGGATAATGTTTTCGGTTTTTATTTTTTAATTTTATATTAAAGATAATAAAAATAGAAAATTTTTATTATTATTATTTTGTGTATAAAATATTAAAAATTATAATTTCTTTAGCCCAGTACCTCCTCTCTACGGAACCACAGAGTTTGACAATTTCTTAGCTGTTTCGCTATTTCAGAATAAGCAACCTATCTTCTGAGATATTGATTTTTACACGTTTCCTTTATTACTTTTCTCATTCTGTTGTTTTTTAAAATTATTATTCTAAAATTATTTTTGTGCTCTTTTTTTTTTTCTATGTTATTATTGTTCAAGTGATTTGTGAAACTTTAATTTAGAATGGATTTTTTACATTATATGAAATTAAACTTTTAGAATAAGTTGTTAACATACATTTTGAAATGTATTTTTTATTTTAAAATTTTTAATTTCAAAAATATATTAAAAATTATTTTAAATTTTAAATTTTAGAATGTAAAAAATATATTTTAAAATTAAAGTTTTGAAATGTACAAAATATATTTTTAGGATTTTGATTTCAAAATGAAAAAAAATTAACATTTCAAAATTAAAATTCTAGAATATATTTATTGCATACTTGAATTTTAGTTTCAGAATGTATCTTAAAAAACTATTATTAATTCTAAAATGTAAAAAATATTTTTAAAATTTTAATTTCAGAATAAAAATATACATTCTGAATTAAAATTTCAGAATGTATATTTTTAAGGAAGTATAAAAAGTAAAAAAGAAAGGTATAAATTTTTGCCCTTTTTGCTTTTTATTTTTTAAGGTTGCTTTTTGCACTCTACATATAAAAAAATATAAAAATAATTTTTTTAACTAAAATATATTTTGTAAATTTTTTTTATAAAATATATATTAAAAAATCAAATAAAAATAACAAAAATCATAAAAAAAGAAGAGAATGTAAAAAGTAAAAACGAAAGGAATGTAAAAGTATGGACCTTCTAGATCCCCTATCCAGAAGCCCAAATCGATTGTTTTTGGTTACATGAGCAGAAGCCCAAATATTTCAAGTCCATCTAACTGGTTTATTATTATTATTTGAACATTGATAAAGTATAAACATGTATATGTGAATTAGTTTTTAAAAAATAAAATTATAATTTTAATGAGATAATGATAAATAAATTGATTATTTTTGATATTAAAAAATAATTAATGAATTATTTTAATTTTTAAAAAAAATTAAAATTAGTTATAATTCTTATAAAATAATTAAAATGATTAAATTTTTATATTTCAAGAACCATAATAATAATTTTTATCTTTCAATTCTAATTATTCAAGCTTTCAATGTTGTAAAGTTAAGAATAAGTGCTAAAGAGGAATAGAAGAATCATCTTAGATGGAAACAAATATATTAACAATCGCTTTTTAAATACGTATTTTAGGACATCCAATAAAAAATAAAAAATAATAATTTGTAATTAAAATGTAGCATTAATATATTAAATTTTATAGTTTTTAATAAAAAATTATTCTCTATTAACTTCTTAATATATATCCTTAAATATATATTAAAAAATCGTTAAATTATATATAAGTAAAAGAATTCAGACATCTAATGTTTTAAAATTTTACATTAAATATATTATCTAATTTACTTATATAATTTGTTTCCTAACAATAAGAAAATTTGATTGATTATTTTACCTTTGTATTTATATTCTATCCCTTGCTATCTAAAAGAGAACAACAGTAAATTAAATTGGGTTAAATTAATAAAATTTAAACTATCTATCAATTTTTTTTCTCTTTATTTTCATTTATATAAAATTGTTCTGTATCTGCTGCCGACTTTAATAACAACTTTCTCACTACCTGTGCCCTGGACTTCCATTTCTGTTCCATGGAAAATTTTTTAGTAGTACATAATTTTTTCTTTAAAGGTAGTCGTAATTATTTTTGTATGATTATTAATTTTTAAATTAAAAATAAAAAATAACTAAAAAAAGTACTACAATACTGAAAATTTAATCACGTACCACATGTTTCATTATAGTTCGCTCTTGACCCATTCTATTCCTCGGCGACTTTGGGTCAACCCTTTTCCATTTGCACAGCTACACGTGTCAAACCTCCTGAAATCCGACAAATAAATAATTGCTACATGTCACGTCTTATCAACATTTAATATCTTTTATGCATCATTTTAATTATATATTTATGTTATATATTCAAAATAACAGAATAAAAAAAATGCTTATTAACACTATGTTGTTTCTTTAACCAGCATGGTACGAAACCATGTAAAAAAAGAATGATAAATAACATGTGTGACAGAATTAGAGAGGAAAAGCCATATATTACATAGACTGGGCACCAAAAGAATATATGTATACTTTAAATGTTGTAAAAAATATGAAAAATGTAACTCAAATCAAATAATTTTTTTTGGAGCAAACCATTTTTTATCTTAAAAAATTATTAAAGTATTAGACAATTTAAATTTTTAAATTTATAAAACTATATGTTAGTATATGATTTTAATCAATATCAATTTTAATTCTTGTCATAAAAAATATTAAAAATTAATAATAAAATAACACAATAATTATCTGTTCTTCATCTTTTCTCTTATTCATTATCATTTCATCACCGTTCCATCCTCTCTTCCTTTCACCTCTCTTACTCTGTCTTCACCAAAATAATGTTATGACACTTAAAAAATTATTATAAAGTTATTATCATATGTTAATTAATATCATCTCCACCAAAATAATGTTATGACACTAAAAATTATTACAAAGTTATCATTATATGTTAATCAATATCAATTGCATTGTGGCCTTTCGAACATTAAAACCTTGGGTTGTATGTCTGGCTATCATTTACTTGTTACAATCTACACATGGTCGACATCATGTTATTTTTATCGTCGTCAATTCTCATCCAAAATTAAATTACCCTTGAGTATCTTCTTTGTTAAACTTTTGAATGATTTAAAAAATAAAATAAATTAAAAAATAAAAGAAAAAAATAGAATAATTTTTTTATAGATAAAAATAAAAGAAAAAAATTATTTTATTGTTTGAATAAATAAAAAAAGTGAAAAAGATATTAGTAGTATACTTTTTTATTTTATAAATTTTTAAAAAATTAATTTAATTTTTAAAAAATTAATTTTATTACTATATTTTTTTATAAATATAATATTTATTATTTTTATTTTTTAAAAATATTTAATAATTTAAATTAAATAAAAAAATTTAAATTCTCTTTCATTTTCTCTCTTCTTAAACGATAAAAATATTTGTGGATAAAATTTAATTTATTTATTTTTACATAAAATAAACAGAAGCAAATAAAAATTAAAAATAAAATCCAAACGAAAACAAATTCTTTTTCTCTAAATTCCTTCTGACCAAAGAACGGTAACACTCCCCTAATTTGTTCATTGTCATCTATGTATTATCTATCGTTATGAATGGAATCCTCGTCACTACCAACCGAGAGCTCTTTCTGCCAAACATTCACTGCAATGTGTAGATTGTGATTTGTTATAAGAGGGTGAGGAGAGTGGTGAGAGAACTAGATGAAAGGGAAAAAAATAAGAAAAAGATATATGAAAGAATAGAGTTTCAGGCAATTTTTAATTTTGATAATTTTTCTGTGACATTTATTACTATTTACTAGTTTTTGAACTACTTTTTACAATAAAAAATAAAATAATTCATGTTAATTAAAGTCAAAACTAAAGTGTAATTATATATACTTAGTAACTATATTGATTAACATTCAGAATCTTATAAATTTTAAGAAAGAAAATTGATTGAAATTTTGAAGATGAGGTTCCTATTAAATAAGACAAAAAGACTTGCAGTGGCAAAGTAGACTTTTATGGTAGCAGGAGTGGAGGAAGCCATAGAGGTGACGCGGTGAGAGAGGAAGGTGGCCATGGACGTATCCATGGCTTCGTTGAAGCTTATGTTGCCGTTGATCTTTCTTAGCTTCCTGCTCAACTTTGATATTTGTGAAGCACAGGGACAGGACTCTCTCCCTGTGTTTCTTCACCAAAACTGTTCAGGTGGCAATACCACCGCTAACAGTGGCTACCAACTAAACCTTAAGACTCTCCTCACTTCCTTATCTTCCAACACTACCACCGAATTCCTCAACACCACCGTCGCCGGAAGATCGCCCTCGGACACGGTGTTCGGACTTTTCATGTGCAGGGGTGACGTGCCCCCTTCGTTGTGTCGACAGTGCGTGGTGAACGCAACGCAGCGTCTCCTGTCACAGTGCTCTGTGGCCAAACAAGCGGTGATATGGTACGACGAGTGCACGGTTCGGTACTCCAATCGCTCTTTCTTCTCCACCGTGGACACCAGACCCCGACTCGGTCTCCTCAACACCGCTAACATCTCCAATCAGCAATCATTCATGCGTCTTCTCTTCCAAACCATGAATTCAACCGCTGATGAAGCTGCTAACTTCCCTATTGGTGCCAAGAAATATGCGACGATGCAAGCCAACATATCAGGGTTTCAGTCTCTCTACTGTTTGGCTCAGTGCACCCCTGATTTGTCCCCTCAAAATTGCAGAAGCTGTCTCAGTCGTGTCATTGGAGACCTTCCTTGGTGCTGCCAAGGAAAGCAGGGTGGAAGGGTTCTCTATCCCAGCTGTAATGTCCGCTACGAGCTTTACCCTTTCTATCGTGTCACTGCTTCCTCGCCACCGCCACTACTTCTTCCTCCTACCACTTCCGCCAATTCCCCAGGTAAATTCTTCATACTTGAAGTGGAGAATATGAGGGAAGGGAGAATATTCTTTTTCATGGTTTCCAATCAAATGCAGGAAATGGTGGGGTCTCAGCTGGGACAATTGTTGCAATTGTGGTTCCAATTGTCGTCGCTGTCATTATATTTATCCTGGGCATTTGTTTCTTAAGTAAAAGAGCGAGGAAGAAGCATGATTCTGCGAAAGAAGGAAAAAGTAAGGTTTTATGCGACGGATTCCAAAAGATAATTTTTTGTTTTCCTTTTTCCCGGTTGCTCTGCTACGTATTCTGTGGTAATTTTATTTTACGCATTTGATTTGGGTTTTTAGCTGCACATGACATCACCGATGCGGAGTCCTTGCAATTCGATTTTGGTACAATTGAAGCAGCTACGAACAAATTCTCTGCGGATAACAAGTTGGGCGAAGGTGGATTTGGTGAGGTTTATAAGGTAAGGGACCAAGTATAGTTTTTGTTTCCATGTAAGAAGTAAATAAGATGGATCTATTTATCTATCATTTAATTTTATATGGAAAAATTAGGGGAGTCTTCCAAGCGGAGAACAAATAGCTGTCAAGAGACTCTCTAAAGGCTCTGGGCAAGGTGGAGAAGAATTTAAGAATGAAGTGGTGGTGGTTGCCAAGCTTCAACATAGAAATTTAGTGAGGCTTCTGGGGTTTTGCTTGCAAGAACAAGAGAAGATACTTATTTATGAATATGTGCCAAACAAAAGTCTGGACTATATTCTCTTTGGTACGACCGACCATCCTCAATTCTGTTATGTGAATATTTACATGCCTGCTATGATTTTATCTTTTTTTTTTCTTCCAGTTTTTGCTCTCTTGGCCTGTTCAATAGAGGAAGCTATGCATAAAAATTGAAAACAATTATCTACTGGTCTAGCAATAACCTGGACAAAACCATGATAAATTTTATGCTTGTTGCAATGTTTGTTCCAAAATTACCTCACTTTTGAGTCATGTTTTTCCTATGACTTGAATATTTTGTCCAATTTGTAGATCCTGAAAAGCAAAGGGAGTTGAATTGGGCAGCACGTTACAAGATCATTGGAGGGATTGCTCGAGGCATTCAGTATCTTCATGAAGATTCTAGACTTAGAATTATACATCGTGATCTTAAAGCTAGCAACATATTGTTGGATGGAGATATGAATCCTAAAATCTCAGATTTTGGCATGGCAAGAATAGTTAAAGTTGATCAAACTCAAGGAAATACCAGCAGAATTGTAGGGACTTAGTAAGTCGAAATTTCACATCTTCCTTGAAGCACCTATATTTATACAAGCGCTGGTTTCCAATTATAACAATCTATCAATCAAAATCATTTCAAATATCTTGGCATTTTCATTTAAACAAAATTTAAGCATCATTTGCATTGCTCCAGATTTGTGTTTTGATTCCTTTGCTGACAGTTATGTGTTGATGGTTCAATCTGTGTTATATATAGTGGTTACATGGCTCCAGAGTATGCAATGCATGGGGAGTTTTCTGTTAAGTCTGATGTGTACAGTTTTGGAGTCCTCCTTATGGAGATTCTAAGTGGCAAGAAGAATAGCTCTTTCTATCAAACTGACGGTGCTGAGGATCTATTGAGCTATGTAAGTACACCATCTTCCAAATTGTGTACTTCCATTCCAATGAAAAGAAAAAATGTTTGATGAATATTTTATTTGTAGGCTTGGACACTTTGGAAGGACGGAGTACCCCTGGAACTGATGGACCCCATATTAAGAGAATCATATATTCAGAATGAAGTAATCAGAAGCATCCATATAGGTTTGTTGTGTGTCCAAGAAGATCCAATTGACAGGCCTACAATGGCGACAATAGTTCTTATGCTAGACAGTAATACTGTCACTTTACCAACTCCTAAGCGGCCTGCATTTTTCATCCACAGTGGAACTGATCCAAACATGCCAAAGGAGCTACAAATTGATCAATCTATAACAAAGTCAATACCAATGTCTATGAATGAGATGTCCGTTAGTGAAATGGATCCTCGATAAGCTTCATTGCTTGCATGTTTCATTATGTATCATTATCCATGTAGTTATTAGTCATAGTTTCCTACCACTGTATTATAATTGCTTACTTTTCACCTGAAATAATATGTGCAGGTCATTTAGGCCGTATATGTATTTTTATTTAATGCGAGTGGCACCAGACTACCAGATACAACTATCGTTTTCTCTCCGTAAAATGTAAACTTTACATATTTGAGAATAAGATTCCTGAGATATATTTCTACCTGAATCTAGAAGGATTTGAAAATTTTACATACCCACCCATGAAAAACCAGCGTGCAGAAGGGGTTGTCTTGCGTAGGTGAAGAAGATAAGGTGGAAAAGAACTTTCAGCAGCGAGAGGGAAATCCTGAAATCCATACATTGGCTGGTCATGTAACATAGTACTGTGAGGCAATAGTGACATTGACACTTGAGCAACCAAATTTGACTAAAGTGTCAACCAATCAGGCTCTAGCTACCAGATAAAGATATTTATTCAGATAAAAGGAAGTCACAATCATAGTGCTATTCTTCTTTTCTGATTCATCATTTTCCACATATTTGCCTCAACAATCTTCTCCATCAATTAGAAGAAAAGTTTTCACACTAACTAATTAGAGGAGCTTCCATTTGTCTATTCTAATTTTTAAAAGTGTGTTGACTTCTCCGACATCTGTTGTCTCTCCTCCAATTACATGACCTCCTACGGTGTTGGGCTGGTGTGGAGGGATTGGGCTTGGCCCCAGCAAATGACGATGGTGCAAAATCTATAAGGTAGTAACTTTTTCCACCTCTCGTTTTCACTTTTTAGATCTCCTCTCCGTCCTTTGTAAAACTAGGTTATGGAATATATATATATATATATATATATATATATATATAAGGGATCAAATTATTTAAAAAATATTTTTAATTAGATTTATTTTATTTAATAATCCTCACAAATAATTAAATTTTATTAATTTAATCGTAAATTAATAAATTATATTATATAAATTATCTTTACAAAATTTTATAAAAATTTTAAAAAATTTGATACTTCAAAAAATAAATTTAAATTAACAGATAATATATATTTTTTATATTATTATTAATTTTAATTTATTTAATAAAATATCAAATTTTATAAGAATAATCTATATAATATAATTTATTAATTTAATGGTTAAATTAATAAAATTTAATAATTTACGAAAGTTATTAAGTGAAGTAACTGTATTTAAAGTTATTTATGAAATAATTTGATCCTTTTTTAAATATATATATAACTATAAATAAGTAAAATTTAAAATAATTTAAATATATTTTAAAAATTAGTTTATGAAATATATAATTTTATATTTCTTAAATTAATTTACAAAAAATTAAATTAATTTAAATATATTTTAAAAATTATTTTACGATTTATATTTTATAAATTAATTTACAGAATGTATGTCGAAAATAAAATAAAATAAAAATTAAAAAAATTAAAAAAAAATGCAAAAAATATGACCAACAAGTAAGGAGCTACGACCCAAAAAAAAGAGAGGAGCGGTGCTCGACCAAAAATAAAAAGGAGTGGGAGAGCTAAAGGATTTGCCTCAACCAAAGAGGCACGTCCAATTGGTGTTGGGGTTATCTTCAACAACATTGGAGGTGATGGTGTCAAGCCTAGGCATCGTGAGTTTTGGTTCACACAGCAACAATCATAAAGTTATCAAAATTTAAGCTGAAAGGTTATATGATTGCCACATAACTTTACCTTTATTTTTTAAAATGTTACTTTTAATTTTACGTTTAAAATATTTTTGTCAATTACTAACATACTTTCACTTATTTTTATTAGAATGTGCTAATATTCTCACAAAAGTATAGCTTGCTGATATAATTATTTTTTATTAAAAAAAGTGAAAGCATATTAACAATTATCATATATATATATATATATATATATATATATATATATATATATATATATATATATATAGAAGTATATAATATAAAATCCTGATCACTCATACAAATTTAAATAATATAAATAAATTATTTTCATACTCTCACACTATATACTTTTATGCATGTACGGATGTAAACAAATAAATAAAATTATAATACAACAAAATCTTAATACAATATGATAAATAAAAATCTATTATAAATTAGTAAATTAGAAAAATAAGATCGATCACGTCTCACTTTCTCTTTTCTTATTTGTTCGTCTAATTTTTATTTTATTTTAGTTTTTATACTTATCATTTAATCTAAACATATATTTTTTTTTAGTTTTGTATTTTCTACTTTTTCATTCCATCTTTATATTTTTTTTAGGATCCTAACTATTTTTAGTTTCAAAACCTATCTTTTTAACGTTCATCTTTCTACTCAACACCAAAGTGTGTAGAGTAGCAGCTCACAGGAAAGGAGAAACTAGATTTGCATAAAGATAGGGTAAAAGTTCTTCTTAAATTAAAAAAGTGTTGTGACCAAATTTTTATCACTCATATAATTTTTCAAGTTTCTATATTAATTTCTTATGTTTCTATCTTTTTCAATAAGTTTCAAAATTTCAACTTATGAAAGAAAATTACAGATAACAACTGATTTTTTGTTTTTAATAGTCTATTTTGTTTAACAAATTTTTTATTATTTGTATATTTTTTTTCTTCCTTTGATAGGAATTAGCTTTTTTGGTAGGAATTAACCTCCATTAATGTATTCCACTACTTGATTAGATAAAAGTAACCACTTTCTCAATCATTGGTTCAACTATTATTTATACATGACTTTCTCTAACTCCTTCCTATTTTTGAATTGAATTATATTTTAGGTATATTTAAAAAGGTATGCCTAGCGTATAGAGGATCTATTGAGAGCCAGATTGTCTCTCGCCCCATAAATTTATCAATAATATGTATATTTGTAACTATTTATCTTCAAACATCTTTTATTAGTGACTTATCTTTTGAGTTGAGTTTTTTTCTTTTTTTAGTTTTTCTCAAATAACTTGATAGTGAAAATTGAGTTAATCTTTATTATAATTTTGAGATTACTTCTAGCTGATTTGAAAATCATATTTCAAGTTAATTGTTAATGTTTAATTTTATAACTTTCATTGAATAATCTATATTTTTATATGCAAATCATGAACTTTAGGTTATTTGTTATAAACTAAGAAAATAAGATCCTGACTATCTATATGCCATTTCCTCCTTTCTTATTTTATCACCTAATTTTTTTTTTATCTTAGTTATTGATACTTATCATAATCTAATGGTGAATATACATTCTTTTCTCATCTTTGTCCTTTCTTTTTCCCACCCCATCTTCATTCTTTCTATTCCTGGTCTTAACTATTTTTCAATTTTAGAACCTATATTTCTAGCCCTCATATTTTTTCAATTTTAGAAGCTATACTATTTACCATATTATGATAAAATTGACGTTGCAGTGTGCGAAACATAAACTAATAGGAAAGGAGAAACGAGATTTGTGCAAAGGTAGGATTAAAGCTCTTTAGCTTATGAAAGAATCCTAGGTAACCATTGATTTTTTGTTGCTAATCTCCTATTTTATTCAACAAACCCTTTATTTACCCATACCTTTCTTTTTACATTTCTTTGATAAGAATTAGCTTCCTTGATAATAATTAGATTCTATTGATGTATTTCACTCCTAGGTTGGTTTAACCACTTCCTCCATCCTTGGTTCAACTATTATTCATGCCTGACTCTCTCTAATCCTTTTCCATGTGTGAATTGAACTATATTTTAGAGATATTTAATATTTTTTTCTATTAATATAACATCCATCATTTCTTATAATGGACTCTCTAGGCTATAAATACCTTATAGTAAAAAATAAAGTAGAAATAAAAATAAAATCTAGAGAAGTTAGAAAATTTTTGGCAATGATGAAAATACCCCTACACTAGGATAACACTACTAAATGTGAAGAAAACCAAAAAAGAAGAAGTTAAAATACATTCTAAGGGGAGTAGAATACATCAGATGACTATAAATTCATAAGAAAAGAATAAAAATAAAGAAAAGACGAAAAAGGCTTTGATAAACTTTAAAAATGCCTAAAATATCTTTAAAAAGCTCTATCTTGCATAAGGGTTAAACTATTCCTAGAAAAATGGCAAATGACATAAGGATGATTTGAAAATGAACTAGTGAGTGTTAGAAACATCGGAGGAACAATTTGGGAACCTCCCAAGAAATTCTAAAAAATTACCAAAATGCCCCTAAAAATTTGGTAGGTGATATGCACTTTGGAAGGTGAGGAAGAACTGGTTCAATGGAGGCTAAGGAGATGCTGATTTGGATGCAGAAATGGAGAGTATCTTAGGCACCACTCTTAGGGAGATAAGCCATGGTTGCTCTGCCACCTTGGAGTTCCAAGGATAAGGAGGTTCTCACCTCAAGACAAAGGCTAAGGGAGAGAGAATTTGAGAGAAAATCTCACTCAGAAAAATCTGATTTCAATTAATGACTCAAAGTTCTCCAAATGAATACAATTAGGTCTATATATAGACCAAAGAAGGGGCATCAATTTGGACCTTGGATCAGCCTCCTTCCTTCCCTAAAGTGGGCTTGGATTGGCCCAAAATACAAGCCATGTATCCAGCCACTATGCAACCCCTAATTGGGCTTGGGTAAGCTTATGTTATGAATCTAAGAATTACACATAAAAGGTGCCCTAAGCCTATACAAGTAGGACCCTCTAAACTTATTACAACAAACCTAATCCTAAAGTCTACATTGTGATGGGCCCATAGGCCTAATGGTCCTTTGTAGCTGGGTCCTCTCCATTAATAGGGCAAGAAAATACAAAGCAAAAGCCAGAAAGTGGGCCCTACCCCTTGAACACGAAAATAAGTATGTGAAAAATGGGATTGTGATTCAGCATATGAGTATCATTTCATTAATACCATATAAGACAAAAATATTAAACAGGGAAGATAAAATTAACCATGATTAAAGTAAATTAACCTTGATTAATTAAACTTAACCATGTTTAGAATAAATTAACTTTGATTAGTGACAAATTCAAATTGATTATCGTTAAACTAATTCTAAAAGGATAATTTCTTACATTTAAATTTATTTTAGAAAATAAAAATTACATGCAAATGTACCAAAATACCCTTAAGTGGAAATTAATTTCCAAATTGCCCTAGAATGGTTGAATGGCATCTTAGGACTTGGAGGGCTCATTTTCTTCATACTACATCTTCTAAACACTTAGACAAATCCTCTAAACTCTCTCAAAACTCAAATTACTCCTAAAATCCAAAATTTCATATTAAGCCTAAATCAAGACAAGTCCACCAAGCCCCACTACCAACACTAAGAAATATTGTGTGGACCACCAAGGAGGAGGAATAGCAACCATAAAGACCCACCAAAACGATCATAAAATTCTTCAACAAGTAGGATTTTACCATATGTTTTTCTAAAATTTTAATCTTGTATTTACGGTTTGATTTTCTTCTTTTTTGGTGGATCTCTCTCTGAGATCTATGGATCCCTTTTGTTTGGAATTGTTGGAGCTCAAAACTGTCCTTGATGGTTAAATACGAGCTTCAAAAAAATTTTATTGATTTTTGGAAGTTAAAGAGAATTTTTGATGGATTAAAGTGATCCTAGTATCCTTTGGAGCAATTTAATTAGTTAAAATTTCTTAAAACTAATTTTTGATGATTAGGGCAGATTTGAGAGTTTATGAGAAAGGTTTTAAACTTCTCAAAGTAAGGTATGGATAGATATTAGATTAGATACAGTAGATCTACACTTGTGTACCTTGAAAAATGCTTTCTTTAAGATCTTTAGGTTCAAAATTGGAAACTTGTTTATATCTCTTCTTAAAATTTATAATCATGAAGTTGTCTTTGATAATAGTCCAGATATGGACTCACATGTTAAAAGTATTAAAATACTAAGAAATTTTATGTAATAAAATCTATAAACCTAACTCGAACTTGAACTTAAAAACTACTAAGACTAAAGGTGGAATTTTGGACCAAAAGTTAAACAAATCACTTAAGATCTTCCATGACCATGACCAAAGCTATGGAGTTAGGATAAATCATGGTGGACTTAAGGATAAGTGATGTATCAAGAACCAAAATTAGTAATACAAAGACCAAGAAAGGAAAAATTGAGAAAAAGAAACCTTGCTTTGGCTACCTAGAGCATTCGATCACTTGCCACACAATTAGGTAAACATAAGTTTAAATTTTTAATTAAGGTATGAAGAGGAGTCTAATCAAGTATAAAAAAGGAATTATAAATTTAGAAGAGACTTGGAAATGGTGGAGTGACCATTCGGCCACATTGGTTGAAATTGGTGGAAAACATGTTAAAACCTTGATGGAACTTAAGAATAAACCTAGATATGTTTAAAATGATGGTTAGAATTTAATTATGAAGTAGAAAGAGAGAGAGCATTCGGCCACTCTTACAAAGCAAGGAGGAAAAGCCCTAGAAATTTCTAAGGGTGGTTGGAGCTAATAGCCTAAGTCCTATTTAGTGTAAACCAACATTTAAGAAAAGAAAAAAATTGAACCATAACATCTTAGGAGTAAGCATGAGAATTCGACCATCTTGGTAAGAAATTAGTAAGTAGGCTATTTTGGATGTTTAAAGATAAATAACTAAGACATAAGTAGGAAAGTTTAAATTCATAAGCAAAGAGATAAGCAAATAGGTTCATTAATGGATCAAACTTAACTAGCCAAGTTATTAGTCAAAAAGCATAAAACTTGTAATACTTAACCTTGAATTAAGTAAGTTCTGCATAAAACATTCAGTTTAAGGAATACAAAGAGTAAACAACTGAAAAGGCCATTCGGCCAACTACAAAAGAAATCCTATATACCATAATATTACATTAAAAGTATTAAGAACTTAATCTTTGAGAAAAGAAAATGTTGAGAGGAAACTTAAAATGATGCATGGACTAGGATCCTATGAGTGATGCATCATAAATCTTATGAAGTATGCAAGTTGGACAACCTATTGGAGGAAGTTTACATGATGTCCAAGAAAGTAACATCAAGCTTAATTAAGAAAGTCTTGATTAGAAGATTAGTTTCTAGTTAAAAATACCATGTCAACTTGTTGTATTATTTTATGAGTACATAAAAATGTATGTAAAGTATATGGATAATACTCTTGATTATTTAAAGAGTAATATATTATATGATGTTCATGTATGGATGATGATGTGGAAGTAGTTTGAAAATAGAGACTAAATAAGCATGAAATATTAGTTAGATTGTTTGGGCATGCATGTTATCTAGAAGCTTTTAAAAGGAACCTAATTAATTAAGAGATCACTAAAGAAATAACTTATGTGAACAGTTAATACTATTCTTAATGTGCCTTGTGCACAATCAGAAGGCAAAAGGTCCTTCTAAGGTAGAGAGACAAAAGGGTTCTTCAAAAATCCTTCTATTATAAAGTATCTGGTCTTCAATGTTTATGATGGTGATGATCATTAAGGAATGAACTCATGAGCTAAGAATATAAAGTAGAGTAGCAGAGTTAGTGAAAAGATATTGTTTGACTATGTAGTATTGTATGCCTATGCCTTAGCTTATCACTAAGAGAGTGATAGAGGAAAGATAAGAATTATGTTAAGACATAGATAAGATGATAGTCAAATAATATATGTGATATGATCCCAAAGGTTTATGAGACTTATGTAACTTATATGCTTAATTAGAAACTAGTTTTTCTTAATGTAAAAGAAATCCACTTCAACTAAAATTTTTTGAATGATTAAAAAAAAACTTGTATGCATTACATGTTTTCTAAAAAACTAAAGTGGCTGGGATGAAAGTGATGTCACTAATCCTAAGGTAGAATCCTATTGAGAAACTTAGTTTCTCGCTCCTCTCTTACCATTTTCTTCCCAGACTCCAATAATTCCATTGGTGGAGGTGGTGGTGTTAATAGAGAGTGATAATACAATCCAGATGGTTGGAGCCTTGAAGTCATCACAGTTGGATTTCTTCTAGGAATTTTGTCTTATTGAATAATGTACCTTTTGTAATATAATCATGGACAACCATATACTAAATAAGTAGTATGTAACTTATAGTCTATTGTAGGTAATGTGAATATGGTAATAGTAATTATACATGTAATTAAGTATGTAAAAGTACTAATGCCTTAACTTATTTTAACTAAGTATATGTAAATATGGATTGTATAACTACAAAGTTTTGTATAACTTTTGACATGTCTGTATTTGAGATAAGTTGTATTCCTACTCATTAGAGAGAAGAATTTGAGAAGTATAACTAAGTTGTAACTATTTTAATGTCATTTTCTCTTATGAATGATTACATGTTTTCTCTATCCAATTGAGTTATTTTATCATGCCTAATCAATTGATGAGACTTGAGATACTGCTGTTTATTTTTAAATTAGTTGGGGTGTAGGTGATTGGACCATTTCCTAATTGGAAGAACTATAAGTTAATCGAGTCTAAAGATTTTAAAGGATCATTCAGATTCTTAGGCTTCTAACCTAACTTAACAAATCTGAATATGTCTTATATTTCTCTTATTTATTTGCTTTACATGATTAATGAGGGCAATACTCACGGAAAAGATTATTATTATAGCTTGGGTAGTAATAGAATTTGAATGGATGGTTAGCAATTGATGTTTAAATCATTCGTAAGGGAAATTAGGAGTAAAAATAGATTATCATAAGAAAGTTCAAAGTTCCATGCTTATCCAATAACTCGTGCTAGTATCATTTTGTTTTATGTTTGTTTATCCTACTTTCGTATTCTCATTCCTTACGTTTGCAACAAAACCTATTTTTGGTGAGCTCAAATTAGGATTTAAACTTTTTTCATAAATTATTGGCATAATCTTTGTGAGATCGACGCCGAGTGTCTAAAATACACCTTATCTACATCGACGAGTATATTTATTTGTAGGTAAAACTTAACATGCGATTTTTATACTCACATTTTGCATGAATCAGTCTACATGCATTGACACTTTTTTCACTGACCTTTTGGTCATTTTTTTCAGTGCCCTTTGGGCCACAACAGACCCATTAAGCTCTAACAAATGATCAAATTCATTAGCATTTTATAGTTGTTGCATATTCCTCTCCATGCATACCATATCCCTTATATATTCATATTGAGCATTTTTCCTCTTGCCTAACATTCATGATTAAGGTTTAGATTATTTTGTTCCTTAAATGGCCCTGCAAACATCATTTTTCAACAGAATTTCCTCCCACATTTGATAATTATGGTCATTCAAAAATTCAAAATCAAACTCCTCATCATTAGGTGATCAGACATCCATTGTATCTAGCACAAAAAAGGCTTCATCGTCTATTGAGTGATCCATCCCACTAGCCTTAAATTGCAAGTTAATTCCTTGTTGTCTAGTGTTTCCATTATCACATAAAAATTCCTCTATCATCCTAATAGTGAACTCTGAATCATTCACTCTAACATTGAGCACCCTATTGATCACTTCTAATGATGGTGTGTGGACTAAAATCCTTATATAATCTATTGTCTTCCACCTTCTTGTAGCTTCATTCATTTTTAAGTATGTTCCTACATATGTTATAAGTGTTGTGAAATTGCTTTTGTTCCATGCTTGCAGGGCACTCCTTGGCATCTCACCCAAGTAAGTATCGTTTTTGGAATAACATTTGGCTCCCATGGTTTTATGTCTTTGAACCATCTATCAACTCACCTTTGGATTCTTGTAGCAGCATCTTCAGATTTTCACCTTCTTCACCCATAATTAGTACACGTGCTATCATAATACCTTCTTATATGAGATTTTGTAGTAATGAAAAAATATCTTTAATATCATGCAAAAAACCCATGTAGCAATATTGTAGAATTTTCAGATTTTTCCCATGCATTTGTAACTTCATTCCTCTTCCTCCTTTGCTTTATTTGTTAAAAGCTTTTGCTACCCTAAGTTTCCTCTTACTATATTAGCATACTTCGGCCTTGCACTCATGAATATATTTCTCCTTTCCTTCATAATTACCTCTAATGTTCCCCTTTTTGTATTTTGAAATATTAACTTGCATCTTGTAGGTGCCTATCCAGATTTGGTTTTCATTTCTCCACATCCTATATGCTCTCAACATATTTGAATCTTACAAATCCAATATGAATGTCTCTCTTTGTCCTTTTCTTTGGTACGTATACATCATTTACTAATCCTCATTTTTCAAGCACCTTCCATAAGTCTTGCATTTCATACTGCTTTAGAAAATTTGTGAAATAATAAGAAATTGTTAAAGATGATTCCTCCCGTGTGAAAATGATTCCTCTTTGTTAAAGGTTTATTTTGTTAGTGTTAGTTAGGCAGCTTATTAGTTAGTTTTCCAACTCTTCGAATTAGTATCGGCGATTATCTTGGGCAATTAGGATCAATTAGAATTATGGGCAATATGATTTGTACAGATGTAATATATTTTCTTTCCTTTTTTAGTTTCAGTTATTATAGGAAATTTGTCTCCTGAATCTTAGGCTGATATTAGTGGAAAGATTGATTCTTTTTGTTTCTATTTATTCTGCCCATTGTATTAGTTTTAAGATAGAGAAACAAAATCTCATTATTCTGCATGGTATCGAAGCTCGATCTGAACCATTGCTAACCCTATAGCCATCCCAACCATGGAAGGTGAAAATTCTGAAACCCCGTTGAAGCTGGAGGCTAATATAATTAACAGTACCAGCTTCATGAATGGAGCTACGTTTCCCATTACAGGCGATAAATTAAATGGCCAAAACTTCATCTAATGGGCAAGATCAGTTCGAATCTTCCTCAAAGGAAAAGGAAAGGAAGGATACATCACAAGCGACTCCAAGCAGCCAGGGAAAAGAGATCCCAACCTACACAAAAAATCCTCAAACAAACCAAGCTAGATGCTGGAAAAAATGTTAGTACAGCCACTATAGCCAAAAAAGGTAATTCCTTCAATGCTTTGAGTGCTTGCATAGGAAATACAAAATCATGGATTGTAGATTCAGGAGCCTCTGACCATATGACTGGTGACATAACAGTATTTAGGAGTTATACTCCCTGTCATGATCAATCAACAGTCCGAATAGCAGATGGTACTCTCTCAAAGGTTATTGGTAAAGGTTCAGTCAATATTTCAAAGATTATTACTTTGGATTCAGTGCTCTATGTTCCTAAGCTTGATTGCAATTTACTGTCTATTAGCAAATTGACCAAAGATTTGAATTGTGTCACTAAATTTTCCCCTAACCTATGTGAATTTCAGATTTTGGGGTCAAGGAAGATGATTGACAATGCTAAAGAGTGTGCTAGACTCTACCTCCTTCAAGTTAAAGATTCCAAGAGTAAACTAAGAGCCTATTCTTGTGTAGTGGCCCCTTCAAATCATGAGAGTTCTATAATGTTGTGGCATTATAGATTAGGCCACCCAAACTTTAGGTATTTGGAGAAAATGTTTCCCCCATTATTCAATAAAAATCAAAGGAACTTTCAGTGTGAAATTTGCCAACTTTCAAAGCATACCCGCAGCACTTATCCACCTCAACCATATAAACCAACACAACCATTCTCCTTAATCCATAGTGATGTGTGGGGACCATCAAGGGTTAGCAACATCACTAGGTCTAGATGGTTCATCACCTTCATTGACAATCATACAAGGGTCACCTGGGTATTCCTCATGAAAGAGAAATTAGAAGTTGGAAGAATATTTGAGACCTTCCACAGCATGGTGCAAACACAATTTCAAATGAATATCAAGATTCTTAGGACTGACAATGGTCGTGAGTATTACAATTCCATGTTTAACTCTTATATTCAAAAACATGGAATCATTCATCAAAGCTCATGCATAGACACCCCCAACAAATGGGATAGCGGAAAGGAAGAATTGACACCTTTTGGAAGTAACGAGGTCACTTATGCTGGTTACAAATATTCCAAAACAGTACTGGGGAGAAACTGTACTATTTGCCACCTATCTCATAAATAGATTACCTTCCTGCATCCTCAAATTTAACACTCCACATGCCACCCTTCAAACCTTTTACCCAACTAGCCGCATACTCTCCTCTCACATTTTTAAAATATTTGGATGCTCAACTTTTGTCCATAACACTGATCCCCACCATAGCAAACTTGACCTAAAAGCCATTAAATGCATCTTTATTGGCTACTCGTCCTACCAAAAGGGTTATACGTGTTCCTCTCCCTCAACCAGAAAGTTTTACCACACTATGGATGTAACCTTCCTTGAAAACCAGCCCTATTACCCCAAAGTTGAAATTCAGGGGGAGAGGACAACCAAACCCGAAATGACATAATTTTACCTTTTGGGAGAAGAGATAAAGATAACTAAATCTACCTTATCTACAACACCTGAAGGAACTATAGAACCTCTAGAAACTATCCCATTAGCTTTGGAAACAACAGAAGAAGTTACATTGACAGAATCAAGAAAAACAAACTCTCATGAACCAAACCAAGGTCCAGTTGCACAAGATAACAACCTGCAGGTTTACTTTAGGAAAAAGAAAACCCAGAAGGTGGTAGGGTCAAACACAACTCCAAAGGAAAGCCATGAAGTCAACCTGGCTCCAGAAAATGAGGCTCACCCAGGTAATTCTCTTCCCAATTCTGAATCTGTCCCTCATAGTATTGTTGATCTTGATTTACCTATTGCCTTAAGAAAATGGGTGATAACCTGCACCCAACACCCCATTGAAAATTGTGTCATATGGAAAGCCATCACAGGGATACAAGACATTTGTAACCTCACTTGACAACACCCAAATTCCCAAAAATATTCATGAATCCCTCCAACAACCTAAATGGGCTGCAGCTGTGACAGAGGAGATCCAAGCATTAGTCCAAAACAACACTTGGGAGATCACTACACTACCAAAAGGGAAGAAGATTGTCGACTACAAATGAATATTTTTGATTAAATACAATGCAGATGGGAGTATAAATCAGTACAAAGCTCGATTGGTGGCAAAAGGGTTCACCCAATCATACGGTGTGGACTATGAAGAAACATTTGCTCTAGTGGCCAAACATAATTCAGTTAGAGTCATTTTATCCTGGGCTGCAAATTTGGATTGGCCACTACACCAATTGGACATCAAGAATGCCTTTCTAAATGGTGAGTTAGAAAAAGAAGTGTTCATGCAAATTCCACTGGGGCTTAAGTCATCTAGCACCTCAAACAAGGTATGCAAAATTCGAAAATCCTTGTATGGCCTCAAACAATCCCCAAGAGCTTGGTTTGATAGGCTAACCCAAGTTGTTAAGGAAGATGGATTCACCCAATGCTAAACAGACCATACCATGTTTATCAACCATTCCTTAGAAGGGAAGATAACTTTATTCATTGTTTATATGGATGATATAGTTATCACTGGAGATGACCAGGATCAAATTAAACATTTAAAGGGTCTATTGGCCAAATAGTTTGAGGTTAAAGACTTGGGACATCTCAAGTACTTCTTAGGGATGGAAGTTGCTCGGACTAAGAATGGAATCTATGTGTCACAAAGAAAGTACATCTTGGACCTACTTGAAGAAACTAGCATGCTAGGGTGCAAGGCAACTTACACTCCCATATAACAAGTAAAAGGATGCAGTTTAGAAGATGCAAGTCCTCTAGCCAATAAAGATAGGTACCAAAGCCTGGTTGGAAAATTGATCTACCTAACACACACTAGAATGGACATTGGATTTGTGGTGAGCATGGCAAGTCGATACATGACAAACCCCACTAACAATCACATGAAGGCTGTGAATAGAATCCTCCAGTACCTTAAAGGAACCCCAGGGCGAAGCCTCTACTTCAAGAAAAACTCAAATAGGGGCATTAAAGTCTACACAAACTCAGATTGGGCAGGTTGTGCCTCTGATAGAAAATCAACCACTAGATATTGTTCCTTTGTATGGGGAAACATGGTTACTTGGAGGAGTAAAAAGCAACCCGTGGTGGCAAGAAGTAGTGCAGAAGCCGAGTTTAGAGCCATGGCACATGGTATTTGTGAAGGAATTTGGCTAAAGAGAATGCTAGAAGAACTCAAGATTCCTACTAATTACACAATGAGACTACTGTGTGATAATAAAGCTGCCATTAACATTGCAAAAAACCCAGTCCACCATGATAGAACGAAGCATGTGGAAATTGACTGACATTTTATAAAGGAAAAGATTGACCAAGGTGTCATAAGCATTAATCATGTACCATCATGCAACCAAACAACAGACATCCTAACTAAAGCTCTTCCAAGGCACACCTATGAGAATATAAGATCCAAATTTAGGCATGATAGATATTTATCACCCAGATTGAGGGGGAGTGTTGGCGATTGTCTTGGGCAATTAGGATTAATTAAAATTATGGGCAATCTAATTTGTACAGATGTAATATATTTTCTTTCCTTTTTCAGTTTTAGTTATTATAGGAAATTTGTCTCCTGAATCTTAGGCTGATATTTGTGTAAAGATTGATTCTTTTTGTTTCTATTTATTCTGCCTATTGTATCAGTTTTAAGATAGAGAAAAAAAATCTCATTATTCCGCAATTAGTTAGAGGTTCATTTATCTTATCATTCTAATGTGTAAATAATCTTTTTATTACTAGAATAATATAAGGGAAATTCTCTACTTACTTTGAAATATTTTTTTCCTCATCTAGCATTTCTAATCTGTTGAAAAGGGATTCAACATGGTAGTAGAGCTCTATTCCTAGTGCTCTCCTGCGCTATCCTGCTAAAGTTTTTCCTTCTTCCTTTTCTTGATTTCTTCATTCTCTCTTTTTCTGATGGAACCAAGCCAATGATCCAACCAACCCTTACTATCTACATCCTAATGAAAACCTAGGCACTTCCCTGGCTACCATTAAGCTTAATGGAAGTAATTACCATGGATGGTCTCATGCCATGACAATGACTCTTAAATCCAAGAACAAAACTCAATTCATTGATGGAACTCTTCCCAAATCATCTAATGTCGATCCTTTTTTTTCACATTGGTAAAGGTCCAATACTCTGGTACTGTCTTGGATTACTCACTCTTTGGAACCCACAATAGCATAAAGTGTTTTATGGCTTGAAGCTACCCAAGAAATATGGGTTGACCTCAAAGAGTGGTATTATCAAGGTGATGTTTTTTATATTTCTTCCTTAAAAGAATAACTATATTCTCTCAAGCATGGTTACCCTCCCCACTTGAAGCGAAATAGCATTGTAAACAATTGTGTCTCCTCATCTAACCCTCAAGACGCCAATATGAATAATGGGTCTAATGCTCCCGCATCTAATGCTAGCCTTGGCTTTACGACTGATCAACACAAAACTATGTTGGATCTTTTGTAGAAAAGTGGCACTCAATCTTCTCATCATTTCAACCGGATCACCATAACAAACCAATCAGGTAGCATCTGTATTATTTCAAAAAACACACAGATTGGATTCTTGATACAAGCGCTACAGATCATGTGTGTTACTCTCTTTCTAATTTTCACAGCTTCAAGACAATTAAACTCATTTATGTTAAACTACCTAATGGGAGTCAAATTATAAGTCAAATCATTAGAATTGTTTTTCTCTCCAAAGAATTAGTTTTGACTGATATTTTATATATTCCAAAGTTTAATTTCAATGTAATATCCATCTCCGAAAATTAAAAAAAAAACATTGAACTACCAATTTAATTTTTCTAATTCCATTTATCATATACAAGATTTGACATCTATGAAGATGATTAGTGTAGTTGAGTTGAGAGTTGGATTATATGTTTTACCTCCTACAAATTTTATTTTGTCACAGATGCATTTTTTGAATAATTTTTGTACCTACAATAATAACATTTAGCATTTGAAACTTAGTCACTTATCTTATTATAAACTGTATCAAATGTAAAGACTATATCCATATATCATATGTCATAAAAAATAATGATCCTTGTGATGTTTTCCATTATGCCAAACAGAGAAAGTTTCCTTTTGCTGATAGCATAACCCAATCTTTGAATTCTTTTGATATTATGCACATTGAAACTTTAAAAATAAATATTAGTAAAAATACGATTAATTTTTTTATTAAAAAAACCTTAACTAAAAAATGCGAGCCTTGTCGTAGTAGGAAATCAATAAACCCACTTCCTTACCCGCGTCAAATTAAAATGCGTTTAGGTTGCCTTTACGGGCTTATTACTTTTTAATTACGTAGATTCTAGTAGTAATGCATATGTTCATAGACCTCATAATCAAACACCTTGATTACATAATTAAATAAGTAAGGCATTAGTGCCTTTACACACTTAATTACACATATTATTTTACTATGTAATACTTATTAATCATACATAACCATCTATTTACAACTTATACATTCCTTGTATGACATCATTCCCTTCTCCTTCAAAGGGAACTTACACCCGCTTCAAGTACAAGAATCTCTTCCATCATGAACAGCGTCCAAGGCACTTGGGAAGAAAATGGGAGAGTAGGGATGAGAAACTAAGTTTCTCAGTATGATTCTACTATAAACTTAGTGCCATCTTTTTTATCCTAACTACTTCAGTTTATTAAAAATCATGGCATGCATATAAATTTGACTTTTACCTTTCCAAAATGCTACTGAAGTGAATTTCTTTTACTTAGGTATAATTCCCTTAATCATCATAATTTCTTGGAATTACATCATAAATATTATTTAACTATCATATCCTCTATGTCTTACATAATTTCTAATTCATTATTTATTCCACACCTTTGAAGAATTTTAAGACATAGCCATACATCATTATTGGTCAAATAATCTGAATTGAATTAAGCATATAACTTGCTTGAACATCATTTATCTTTGGAAGAACATTATAATTATCATTTGACTGTTATCTCCTCTGTGTCTATCATAAAATTTCATTCAATTTCTATTCCATATCTTCGAGAAATCTTAAGACATAGGCATACAATATTATTAGTCAAACAATATCATCTAAATTAAGCATATCAATTTCTTACACATCATAAATCTAGGATCACATCATAGATATTATTTGATTAACATTTTCTCCATGTCTTATATAATTTCTCATTTATTCTCTATTCCACACCTTTAGAGAATTTTTAATTTCTATTCCACACCTTCGAGGAAGTTCAGTTACCATTTCATACCTTTGGGGAAATTCAATTACTATTCCTCACCTTCGGAGAAATTCAATTACTATTCCACACCTTCAGGAAAATTCAATTACTATTCCACTCCTTCGGGAAAATTTTAAGACAGGCATGCATTAATCAGGTTCACTTTTAAAAGCTTCCAGATAATCAAGCATGATCAATTAATATTCAACCAATATGTCATCCACATATTCACATCATCATTCACTCATGATTATCATCTATAACATCATTCTCTAAACATCCATGAGTAGTCATCATACATCTCACATTACTCTTTATGCATTCATAAAGTAGTACAATAATTTGGCATAACATTTTCAAGTATATAATCATCTTCTAGATCAAGACTTACTTAAAGCTTATCAATAATTCTTGGGCAACATAATCGCATATGCCCATAACATGTCCAACTTGTTTAATTTATAAGATTTTATGATGAATCACTCATGGAAAACTATTTCACTCATCCTTCTAATTTATCTCTCAACCTTTCATTTTCTCAAAGGCTAAGTTGTTTCACATAATTTCATGAAAAATCATGATACTTAGATTTCTCCTTAGGTGGTCGAATGACACCTCTTAATTTATTTATTCTTTGTGTGCTTCAATTTATATGTGTTATGCATATCCTGCTTAAATTAGGTTAAAGGGTTATATATTAAGAAGATTTAACTTACTTGCATCTATTTAACCACACATGGTTGAATGATACCTATATCGTTGTCAAGTCTCTCTTAAATCCTTATTTCATTTCTTTTACATAGTAAGCATCCTTATTACACCTCAATCAAGGTTTTAAACTTAATTTTCCTTAATTGATCTCAAGGTGGCCCAATGCTCTAGATCTCACTTTTACTCCATAATTGGTTTCCAATCATCTTCTTAAGCATACCTAAAATCCATTTTTAAATTTTAGCAAAATTTTAGGTTAGTTTTCTTACCAACTTTACAATCCCTTCCTTAAACTTACTCAGGATCCTCTTGGCACCTTAATTGAAAATTTAACTCAAGTTTTCCTTAATACTTTAAGGAGTGGCCGAATGCATACACATAGATCCTACGACTTCATGGTCCACTTGTTCTTAACTTAGAAGGTGATTTCTACTCATTAAAGTTTAAGCCATTAAACATTACCAAGTTTGTAGAAATTTAAGACTTCATCTTCACTTTTTGAAGGTATGCCCGAATGGTCATGTTCTCATTCACGGCACCATGATTCATTTTAAATCATCACCTTATGCATCCTTGAATCAAGCTTATGTCTTAATAAAAGTTTTTAACTTAATTTCACCAATTATGGTTATTATGGCTGAATGGTCACCCAAACCATTCCTAAACCTTTCTTACACTTTTAATTCTTCTCATTTACATACTAAGGATCCTTAATTAACGTTAATCAAGATTTTAAACTCATCTCTCCTTAATTAAACAAAGAGTGGCCGAATGCACACCTTTTAGTCCTAGGATATTTTGGTTTAATTCTTCTTCTCTTACGGGTTGATTTACACCAATTAGGATCTAGTCTATTAGTTCAAACCATCCTTAGAAACTTTTAGGGTTTTTACTTTATTCTTGATGAAAGTGGTCGAGAGCTTACCTTAAGCATTCAAGGTCATTTTCTCAAAATTCTTCTCATATGATCTTTGTTCCATGAATTTATGCACTTGTAACATCTTTAGTTCTTAGATCCATCAAGACTTATCCTTGCACCATAGCTTAGATCATGATTATGAACAGTTATAAATGTTTTATGAAGTTTGTTCCATTTTTGTTTCCAAAATTCCACCTTGCTTGTGGTAAATCTAGATCTAAGTCCAAATCAAGCTTATGGGACTTATGGTATAATTTCTTTATAGTCTGTTAAGACTTTTAATCAATGAGTTCAGATATGAAAGATTTTATGAAGAAAATTACCAATTTCAAGATTTAAGCATAAAAATCTTAAAGAAAGCATTTCTCATGGCAAACGAGTGTAGATTTACTCCAAGATCCATCCATCCTATACCATGATCACTTAAAATTTCTTTACACAAACTCTCGAATCTGCCCCAAAGCATCAAAATTAATTTTTAAGAAATTTTAACCATTAAATTATTTCTAAGGTGGCTAGAAGCATTTTAATCCATCAAAACTCCACTTTAACTATAAAAAATCACTAAAAATAGATGATGATCATATTTGTGAACACTTAATTATGTCCGAAATTAAATTACTATTAAATCAAATTTAGCAAATATGGAATTAAGAATAAAAAGAAAATAAAAATAATAAAATGTAAAAATAAAAAATATATAAAAATAATAATGATAAATAAATAAAATAAAAAATCTAACTGAATAAATAAATAAAAAACATCTTCGCAGAATGTCATTTTTTTTTCTTAAAAAGGAATTGTTACAAGTTAGTTAGGGTAGTTGTAAGTTAGTTATTTCAAATCTATGCCAATAAATAAGGAAAAATAAATTTGGTAGGGAAAAACTTTTTTGGGGAGGACTTTTTGGAAAAGAGGAGAACCAGAGATTTGGACCTTTCTCGAGACTTTTGGTGGATTTGGCTAATAGGGAGCGCTTATGCAAAAAGGATCTTGGAAGTCTCTCTTGGCGTTCTTGCTCTCGGACATTTTGAAAAGGCAATTCCACCATTGCAGAAAACTTGCACGCCTCCAGAGGGCCAACTCCATGCAAAATCAGTTCCTGTCATAATCATAGGAAGTTTACATTCCTTGATGTTAATCTCACTTAGCTCCAATTTTGCAGGAATCTGCAAGGTTTCGATGAGTTGAGAAGATTTTTGTATCAACCCCTTTCAGGTTGGTTTTTCCGCATTTATTGCTCCATCTAATTACATGCATCTCTAGGGTTAGAATGAATCTTCAACCAGGATGTGGATCTTGTGACATGATGAAATTAGCAAGAATTGTAGTCAAATCACTGTATTTGCCATTGATATGAAATTGTATAAGAAAACTTCTATAATTTCTAAAACATTGTTCCTCTTCTTGAAATCTTACTAGAATCAGTAGTTTGCTTGAACTCTGTGGCATTAGATAATCAAATACTCAGTTTGATTTTACTTCAATACCAATTATAATGGCAACATAGCTACCGAATCGGCATGTTTGGCCTTAGCATGGCAATGCCTCACTAGAGCCTTTAAACTGGAAGTAGAATGAAGTTGGTACTGAATTATCCTGACTTGAAAGAACTAGTAGAGCTAGCTGAAGAGAAAACAATCTTAACACAATTACTGGTATAGTGAAACTACAACCTGCTATTTAATAAGGTTAGAATAGGTAATCCTGTGTTAAGAGGCATCCATATAAGGATAAGAAGAAGGCATAACAGGTGCAATTTGGTAGCAAAGTTGATAGGAGTAGCTGGTGTTCTGAATCAGTCGTGAAGAATCATATTAGGAAAAAAAGGGAAAACGACTGGCTTGCAAGATTCAAACAAAAACTCGTGGACTCCAGGGTGTGAACGCAACGTTAGTATAGAATTAAAGCAGAAGCAGAAGATGGCCTTTTTCTATATAGTTCGAACCATGTTGGCAGATTCAATTTTGTGATATGAATTTGAAGTCTTTTGGTTTAACTCTGTACTAAGCAAGAGTTTAGAGCGGAGAATGTCATGCCAATACTAAGAGCTCAAATCTTTAAAGGAATATTGAATGTTTTAACAAGGTTGGTGAACTCACTAGTTTGTTAACATTTGATTTGGGTTTTATTAAAGATATTGTCAGTGAGAGTGTTCAGGGGGTTATCTGAGTTTTCTTTTCAGCTGTTGATTATAAGAGACCAATTTTTCCAATTCTTATAGCACATAAGATGGCCCAAGCATTTGTATTTGATTGTATATCAGAAACATTTCTACTATTTATACATTAAGATAGGTGAGTTGGCTGTTGGAATTATGGCTCCTCTTTTGGATATACTCACTTAAACATTTGCTATCCAAGGATTGATTAATACTTTTGGTAATCTTTGTGAAACTTTTACTGCTAATTGGGAGGATCGGCCCTGTTACAGCAACAAACGGTGCTCAATCAGATGCAATAATTTCAGGGACAGCTACAATTTCATCAATTAGAAAGGAACGTGGCAGCTGCTATGCAGTTTGTGTTTCAACAAGGTCCTTCATATCAGGGTGATACCTGAATTAGAAGAAGGCATTTGAGGCTTCTCCTGCTGATCCAATTGTAGACCCAAACATGCGATTGGCAAAATTGGCTCATGGTTTACTTTTCGGTAAATATTCTGTTCCAGCATTTGAGAATAATGATAGAAAGGGTCTTGTTGAATCTATAACTACTAGGCATGTTGCTTTCTTTCAAATAAAAGATTATGCTCACTCAATTAGAGCTTCGAGCTAATGATAGTTTCAATCAGGAGCTGAATTCAAAGACTCTGTTAGGCCCGATCTTAATGCAATGGATTTCCCCATACTTTCTTCACCAGAGGGCTAGACTGTTTATGTTGAATATACTTTAGAAAATGTCCAACAAAGTGACAATCCATATTGATCTTTTGACAGTGACATGTTGTTTCTCAAATCTAGCTCTTCAGTTCCATCTAGAAGGGCTACTGACTTTGCTTTGACTGTTAGGAAGTTGGCTTCTCAGGATTCTGGTGGTGCCTGGAAGTATGACAAAAATAGTTCTGATGCTGCTGAACCTAAATAGGTCCCTGATGGTAGTTGTCTTGGGCAGTTCTGATAAGTCTAGTTCTAGTCAGTAAACAAGCAGTGGCTATAGTTATGGCAGATAATGCAGAAATTGGAAAGGATCCAGCGAATGAAATCTGGTACAAGAGTAGTTTACAAGAGGGCTCATAGCCCAGTATGAGCCAATCACAAGGGTCATTGGACTATATTTTCTCAGAATTTTAATTTGGATAGTGTGGTTGGCGATTGTAATCCTGCCATGAAAAACAAATAACAAACTACATTTGCAAACCATCGTAACTCCTAACTTTCAGCCACATGTAGCTCATTTGACCCTCACCTATGATTGTTAAATCCCCAAGCGTTATGTCTCTGTTCATCTAAATTAAATCAAGTGTCCATTAATTATAACTTTGAAGCTTAGCCCAAATGGTTAATTTATTGAAAGGTAACCTACATGCATCGGCTTTGAGACTTGGCAAGGTAAGTTTCTCAATCTTATTTTGTTTTTTCTAATTGGGTAAAATTAATGATAGCACAGCAAGCTACTTTTATTTATTTATTGAGCCATGCTAATTAGGCCAAGATCAATATCAATGATTGAAAAACAAACTGCTAAATGATGGAATAATGAATACCAGCACTGTTTTGAATAAAAATAAATAATACCCACCAACCTATTTAACTAACATAAAGTGACATAATAATACTTAAGTTATTCTCTTCAAACAATTAATTTGGGTCAAATCCATTGCCTTTTGCCATTAATTTTGAGTTAATTTGGGTCAAGCTCAATATGCCTCATAAATCAATTAGTCATTTCTTAAGCAAAATTTAATCTAAAGTTAATATACAAAGCAAAGTTTCTAAGAAAAATAAAACGATATATCTTCAAATTCAATTTCTTAAAATTTGCTACAACATCTGTTTTCGAATTTTGTAAAATTCGTGTAACAAGTTCTAATACGAACAGGTAGTGTTCTCTACTGTTCCATATTTTAATTCATGCAGATTCAAGCGCGATTTACGTCGGTTTGGATTTTGCAAACACGTGATTTTAGAAAATCGCTATCATAACTAGTTTCGTTCAAAAATGTTTTTTTTTCAAATTTTTTGAAATTCGTGTAACGTGTTCTAATACAAACAGGTAGCATTGTCTACTGTTCCATATTTTAATTCGTGCAGATTCAAGTGCGGCTTACTTTGGTTTGGATTTTACAAACATGTGATTTTAAAAAATCGCTATCTAAACTAGTTTCATTTTAAAAAAATGTTTATTTTCAAATTCTCTGAAATTCGTGTAACGGGTTCTAATATGAACAGGTAGCGTTTTCCTCTTGTTCCATATTTTATTCGTGCAAATTCAAGCGTGGTTTACATCGGTTTGGATTTTACAAACACATGATTTTAGAAAATTGTTGTTTTATCTAGTTTCGTTTAAAAAACGTCAGTTTTTAAATTTTTGGAAATTCGTGTAACGGGTTCTAATACAAATAGGTAGCGTTCTTTACTATTTCATATTTTAATTCGTGCAGATTCAAGCGTGGCTTACGTCGATTTAGATTTTGCAAACACGTGATTTTAGAAAATTGTTGTTTTAACTAGTTTCGTTTAAAAAATGTCTGTTTTCAAATTTTCTGAAATTCGTGTAACGGGTTCTAATACGAACAGGTAGCTTTCTCTACTGTTCCATATTTTAATTCGTGCAGATTCAAGCGCAGATTATGTCGGTTTGGATTCTATGAACACGTGATTTTAGAAAATCGTTGTTTTAACTAGTGCCATTCGAAAAATCAATCCTGCCTAAAATCGCTCTTATCTTCTTACAGAATTCTCAATCTTACAAAGTCCTTCTATTTTCCAAGAGATCAAGTCTCTTAACTAGAACTATGTATCCTTGAATTTCCAATTGCACCAAGGATTACGTAGAAGCAGGATCAAGTCCTATCAGACTATTCTCCTCAAACTTATTTATTTTCTATTCCATTAAAAGGGATAAAATAATTTTCAAAAACATCAAAATCGGAGACTTAGTTTAAGGGTACTGTTCTCCGGAATGGGCAAGTAGGGTGCCTAATACCTTTCCTACTCGTAACCAACTCCCGAACCTAGAACTCTTCCTCAAGTTAAGGTTTCTTTTTCAAATGTTTTCCCTTTAAAAATAAAATTTGGTGGTGGCTCCACAATTATTAAAATCTTTCTAAATTTTTAGCGAGTTTATCATTTCATTGAAATTATGGTTACGTCAATAATTAACCATTCAAAGAAAGTTTTTAGCTCTCATGATTTAAAAAAAAATGAGACCCATGGATATTAAAGAAAGGATCCACAAAAGAAGAAAAACAAACCATGAAAATTAATATTTGAAGTTGAAAAACATAAGTAATAAAATCCTACATGTTGAGGACTTTTGTAATGGGTTTTTGATGGGCTTTAATGGCTACTCTTTCCCTCCTTAGATGGTCTACAAAACTGCTCCCACATGTGGTGGTGGGGCTTTGTGATTAAGTCTTAATTTAACTTAAACTTCAAAGATAAAAGTTTAAGCTTAATGTGAATTTTAGTGTTTTTAGAGAAGTTGGAGTTTTGGGTGAGTCTAAAAGAGCTTGCACAAGTGTTTAGAAGAGTATTAATGGTGAAAATCATCTCCTTTCTTGGTGATCCTAAACAATTTCGTCCACCTAGCACATGTGAGAATTAAATTTCTGCCGAAAGGCATTTTGATAATTTTGCATGTAATTTCTATTTTCTAAAATAATTCTAAATGTAAGGAATTATCCTTTTAGGATTAGATTAGTGCTAATCATTCTGAGTTTGTTACTAATCAAAATTAACTTACCCTAAGGATGGTTAATTTTAATTAATTAATGTTAACTAATCTTAACCATGGTTAATTTCTCTCTCCTGTTTATTATTTTTGTCATTTTTTACAATTAATGGTGTGATGATTCATATGATGAGTCAGCACCACATTTTTCACATGAAATTTTTGTGTAAGAGATGTGGGCCCACTTATTGGCTCTTATTCCATATTTTCTTACCCTATTAACTTTCTAAGGAATTTTTTGTAATTTTTCTTGTCATTCCTCGGGAGGTTCAAAATTTGGTCCTCCAAGGTTTTTAACACTTATTGGTTCGGGAATTAACACTTATTTGTTCGTTCCCAAACCATTCTTATATTATTTACTATTTTTCTAGGAACAGTTTAGCCCTTGGAAAAGATAAAGTTTCGCCCTTTCTTTGTTCATATTATTTTCTCATAACTTTTCTAATTATCATTGGTGTATTCTAATCTCTTCGGATGTCTTTTAACTTTTATCTTGAATTTCTTGCACATTTCTTAGGGTTATTCTAATGCAAGGATATTTTCATCATTTATTAAAAATTCTCTAATTTTCTTAGAGATTTTAGGGAAAAGTTTTATAAGCATTTATTTCCTAGTCATGCAACTCAAGCAAATAAATTTGGGATGCTTCAATAGGTATTTTCTAACCATTATTGATGATAAGTCTAGACACACATTGTTGCACCTTATGAGGCACAAGTCAGAAGCTTCTTATTTGGTCAAATCATTTGTGGCTTTGGTTGAAACTCAATTCAATATAAACTTGAAGTGTATCAGATTTGAAAATGGCTAGGAGTTCAATTTGCGTGATTTCTATCAATTCAAAGGAATTCTATATCAAATCACCTATGTAGAGACACCTTAGCAAAATGGTATAGTTGAGAGAAAGCACTACCATATCCTAGGTGTTGCCCGAGCTCTCCTATTCCAAGCTAACATGTCTAATTATTTTTGGAATTACGTTGATTTTGTCTACCTTATCAACAAACAACCCACAAAAGTCCTCTCAAATCAATCTCCTTTTCAAGTCTTACATAATGCTGTTCCAAACTTAAGTCATCTCAAGACCTTTGGATGTCTTTGCTTCATTTCCACCCACACTTCCCATAGAAAAAATATTGATCTAAAAGAAAGGAAATGCATTATTTTGGGATTCAAATTTGGTACAAAAGGATATGTTTCTTATGAATTGAGCACTAGAGAGGTCTTTATATCCAGAAATATGAAATTTTATGAATATATTTTTCCTTTCAACAATAACAAAACCAACATTCACAATGATCATCCTTATCTTATTCTACCTATTTCACCAAATACGCCTCTCATAGAAGATGTCTTTCTTCCTGATAGCAGACAACCACTCAACAATGATCCCAAGAGACCATATCTTTGCTTAACCAATTCCTAATTGCCCTATTCAAAGATCAAATAGAAAACCAGAGCTCCTGCATATCTAAGAGACTACCATTGTCATCGTGCCATTTCTCAACCTCTTCTTCCAAATGTTAAATATCCTATATCTAGCACCTTGTCCTATGAAAATTTATCCCATCCGTAGAAACACTACTCTCTTACTATTTTAACTGATAATGACCTTATTCACTTTAAAGATGCTACTCAACATTCTTGCTGGAAGATTCCTATTCAAAATTAGTTGGATGCCCTACATAAAAATCACACTTGGTGTCCAACTACTCTTCCTCCAGGAAAGAACCTAGTCGATTGCAAATGGATTTTTAAAACCAAACACAACGTTGATGGTAGCATTGAAAGATGCAAAGCTCGACTAGTAACCAAAGGCTACACTCAAACTATTGGACTTCATTATCTTGAAACTTTTAGTCCAGTGGTTAAGATGACTACTGTTCATATTCTTCTTTCTTTGGCAGCCTCTAACAATTGGCATATTTAACAGCTTGATGTCATTACCGCTTTTTTACATGGTGATCTTCAAGAAGAGGTTTACATGAAACCTCCTCCTGGGCTTAAAATTTATGATACTTCTCTTGTTTGCAAGCTGCATAAATCTATTTATGGCCTCAAGTGATAGGGAACACAAAGCTCACTGAAGATCTTCTTAAGTTCAGATACTAATAATCTAAGGCTAACTATTCCTTATTCACAAAGTCCTCCATAACAGACTTGCAAGAAAATTTGCATATTAAACAACACATGAACAATTTGTTCAACATGAAAGATCTTGGTCCTTTAAAATTTTCTATTAGTTTTGAGGTCGCCAGATCTCTAAAGGCATTACAATATATTAATGGAAACATGCCCTTGATCTCCTTCAAGACACTACACTTCTTGCTACAAAGTCGTCTAACATGCCTATGGATTCTACTCTTGAGCTACAGAATACAAGCAATCCTTTTCCTGACCCTTCAACATATCACAGGTTGATTGACAGGCTGCTTTATCTTACTCACACAAGACCATATATTTCCTATGTTGTGAATCATCAAATTTAATATCTTGCTTCTCCCATGATTGAACATTATCAAGCAAGTATCAAAATTCTTCGCTACATAAAAGAAGCTCCTACTAAAGGATTGTTCTTTCCTATTGTGTCTGATAACAAACTTAAAGGTTTTTATTATTTTGATTGGGGAGCTTGTCCGGATGCCAAAAGATTAGTCATCGATTTTTGTTTTTTTCTTGGATCATCTCTCATATCTTAGAAGACAAAGAAACAACCTACTATATCAGGTCTTCTTCAGAGACTAAGTATTGTACTCTTGCTCAATCCACTTGTGAAGCGCAATGGATCATCTATCTCCTCAAAGATTTCAACATCTAATAGGTTGCTTTGGTTGTTTTATACTGTGATTATAAATCCGCTCTTCACATAGCTGCAAATCCAGTCTCTCGTGAAAGGGCTAAACATATTGACATGGATTTCCATGTAGTTCGTGATAAAATTCAAGATGGTACATTGCATATTCTTCCAATTTTTTCATACTTACAACTAGCAGATCTTCTAACTAAACCACTACCTTCTATCCTTTTTCACAATTTCATCCTTAAGCTTAAAATGTTAAATATACACACTCCAACTTGCGGAGGGATGTTAAAGGTTTAGTTTGTTAGTGTCAGTTAGATAGCCTGTTAATGTCTATTAGTTAGTTTTTCAACTCTTCTAATTAGTTACAAATTCATGTATCATATCGTTTTAATGTATAAATAATATTCTTATTATTATAATAATATAAGAAAAATTCTCTGTTTAGTATCAAATGTTTTTCTCCTTGTCTAGCCTTCCTAATCTATTGAAAGAGGATTCAACACTCTTTCTTGTATGTTTGTGATATACCCTTATCAAATACTAGCTAAAAGTCCTTCTCTCCTTCTTGTTGAGTTAATCGGAATGCTTTCTCCCTTCATTGCTTCATCACAATCCATTTTCTCTAGCATTCTTAATCTATTAAAAAGTGATTCAACACTCTTTCTTGTATATTTGTGATATATGTTTATTAAACACTAACTGAAAATCATTTTCTTTTTCTTGTTGACTTGATTGCAATGCTTTCTTTCTCTATCTATCGCTTCATCACAATCTATTATTTATTTTCATTTTTTTTTCTGTTCATTTACTCTTTACTTTTATATTTCGTTATGATTGTTGTCTTATAATATTGATGAAGTGTTAATTTTTTCTATTATATTTATAATTTTTATTAATTTATAATTTTTAAAATAATTATATTAATATATTATAAGGGTCATAATATAAAATTGTATGATAAATTTTATAAAATTTAAAATATTAATTGTACTTTTTTAGTTTATGTACCAAATCTTAAACGTAAAATAAAATAGATAATGTTTTAAAATATTTGATATAATCACTTTGAGAAATGACATTTTATTTAGGTTTTATTATCTTATCATAAGTAATATATATATATATATATATATATATATATATATATTATTTTTATTATAAAAAATTTAATTTTTAAATATAAAAAATATTTTTTTAATATATTAATTATTAAATTTAATTTATATTTTTATTTTATTGTGAAATTTATATTGATAAAAATATTTATATTTTTTATATTATTAATTCAAATATTTAACATATATTTTTAGAATAAAATTTATATATATATATATATTAATTTTTTTAAATAATTTTTTTATTATTATTAATTTCTTATAAAAATAATTAGATCAAATATTAATTATGAAATTAAGCTAATAATTAGACTAAATAATTAGTACATGAAAGTTATTAAAATTGATCTAACGATAAAAGATTAGGAATTAAAATAATTTATATTTATATAAAGTTCTAAATTTAAATTTTATCATTTTTTATATTATATCAACAAAATATAATTAATATGTTTAAATTTTTAATAAAAGATAAATTAAAAATTATAAGGTGTTAAAACATTAAATATTTTTTATTTTTATTATTTGGATTATGATTTTAAAATTTAGATTAAATCGATCAGTTAGATTAATTGAATCAGATATCTTTTAGAATTATTTAAATAACAAAATTATTATAATAGAGAATTAATAGTAATTGATAAAATCAGTGAAAAATCAATAAATAGATAAATTGACAAAACTGATAAAAATTATCTATATATAAAATAATTATTTGATATTTTTTAAAAATAAATTATACATTATTTTATTTTATTTAATCTTATATATTATAATTTAAATAATTTTTTTGTAATAATATATAATTTTTAATTTTTTTAAAATTATAAAATTAATATATTTTATTATTACATTTTTATATTTTATAAATATATTATATATTATAAATATTTTAAAAATAATATTTTAAGTTATACCAATTCAATTACGTTTACATGATTGGATTTTAAACCATTATCCACACCGATTTAATAAGAAATCTGATTTTAAAATCCTTTGGTTTGGATAAAATTTTTCTAACTATAAAAAATTATTTAACTTTCCTCAATAAAAAATATTTTTAAAACCATAAATAAATTGACCAAACTATTATATCACGTAGAAATACCAACCCCATTTGACCAAACTATTATATATCACTAGTATAGATTTCCCTTCTTATTCACGGTAATCGCACGATGCAGTACGGAATATTTCTCTTTTACATCAGCAATATGGTATTAATGAATTATCTGTATACTACGTTAACGGTCATTATCAATGAAAAGATCAACCGATATATGTAAGAAAGAAGACTTAAAAATATGGAAGAATAAAAGACATAAAATGTATTTAATAAGTTAATTTATACTTTATTTCACTAGTTTATATATTTGTCTGACAGAAATAGGAGTATTTGATAAGCAAGCTTATTCAACTAACTTTCATTGTTATAGCTACTTAAATAGTATTTGAACTTTATAAGTTACAATTTTTTATTATTATTTTTTTCATTTTACATATGTAATACTTTAATAAGATTTTTCAACCATTCCTTCATTTAATATTATATACTATTTATTCAATTAAAAAATCTTTTTGGTTATTGAATAATTTATTCTAATTCTTACACCAAATATTTTAATTTTTAATAATTTTTTATATTTTAAAAATAATAAAATTTAACATTAATTAAAATGCCTAAAAATATATTCTCCAAAAAGTATATTTTGTCTATAAACTAATATATATATATATATATATATATATATATATATATTATTAACTAATTTTAAATAACACATATAATCATAATAAAATAAACATGATAAAAGAAATTGAGAAAGTAGATCCTTTAATTTTAAAGATTTTGAAATTCATATGCGCTTGATCATTAGCGAAAAAAAATCTTTTTATATTAATTACTATTGATTTATAAAATGTATTGATTATCTATATCAGTTTAAAATGATAAAAAAATTGATTATTTATATTGATTAAGATTTAGCCGCTTTAGTAACAAATTTAATAAATAGGAAAAAATATATTAAAAAATTATTGTTTTGTACTAAGTAGATATTTAGATCAAGATTCTTTTTAGTTAAGAAAATCTAGAAAGTATGCAATTTTAAAACCACAACCATTAGATAGAAATCTAACAAATTCAACAATTGTAATTTTTGGACTACATACTCTACAATTTTCTGAATTGAGAGTATCCTAATCCGTGAGTGTTCCTATCTACACATCTCTCTCTTACAGTTACGTGCTGCTTTGCAAGGTACATTCTCCCTTCTGGTTGCATGTAATATATACTATTTTTATCCTTTTTCCCTTCGAAAAAATATAAACGTACATATAGTACAATAACGAACAATTTCGGTAGGTGCCACAAAAATTGAAAAATGGAGGTGTATTGACATGTTTATTATTGTGCTAATATATGTTTATTATTTCTATTTTTCTCTTAATTGTAAAAGAAGTCACATAAAAGTATTATATAAGTAGAATTTCTCTAAGCAATTGGAATGCTTCCAACACGTCTGCGCTTAACAATATATATATATGGCAGTCAAATGCTGCGTACACTATTGCTATTTCATACTTAAAAGGGAAAATTAATGGTCATTTCACAACACAAAAATGAGCGCGAATTAGGGCGAAGTAAAATAAAGATAAATAAATGATATAATAATAAAAGAGAGAGAATACATATAAACAAACAGCACCACTTACAGAGAAGGAAGATGGCTACACGAAAACAGCGGATAATCTTCTCTGCCCTGTGTGGGTTGCTAAATTTAGCAACGCACGCGGAAGCAGCCCCAACTTACACAGCCACTTACTGCACAAACAGCACCATTTACGCACCCAACACCACTTTCCACACCAATCTCAAAATTCTTTTCTATTACCTCTCTAACAACATCTCCCACTCCAACGGTTACTTTTTCACCATCGAGGGTTTCGGTACCACCGATGCGGTGAGTGGACTCTTCCTCTGCCGCGCCGACATCAGCACCACCCTATGCCAACAGTGTGTCTCCGCCGCCACTGCAGAGATAAGAAGGCGGTGCCCCAACCAAACAGAGGCAGCAATCTGGTACGACGAATGCATGCTGCGTTACGCCAACAGGTACGTCGCCATCAACAGCGTCTCCCCTATGGTGAATCTCAAAGATGCCAACAACATCTCCGGCGTTGACTTGGGACGTTTCAACCAATCATTGTATGGATTATTGAATGATTTGGCGACGAAAGCCGCAAGTTCCCAATCGCGGAAATTCGCCGCCGGCGAAGTGGAAGTGACGCGCTCTGTGACGATGTATGGGTTGGAACAGTGCACCGACGACTTAACGGACGCTGCGTGTGAGGCGTGTTTACGATATGCTATCGGAACTCTTCCCTCGTGCTGCACCGGAAAACAAGGTGCCAGAGCTTTGCTTCCGTCCTGTAATGTCAGATATGAACTCTACCCATTTTACACCGTAACTTCTCCTTCAGGTGTTGATTTTTTTTCCAGGAAATGTTTATTTCTTATTTTTTTTAGAACGAGTAAAACCATGAAGTTTGAATCAGGATCTTATAATTCTAAATGCTTTACCACTAGAACATTCACGGCGACTTTTATTTCTTATCCTTTGAGTTTCATAGAGTAATTTTGAGAATATTAATACTCCAGATTTTGAAATTGAAATAAGACAACTCTAAATCATTAGGATTATATAATGATAAGGGATGGGATTAATTTAAAAAACAAAATAAAACTCTTATTATTTTTAAAATAAAAATAAATATTAATATTTTAAATTTTGAAATGGGAAAAGACAATTTTAAATCATTAGAGTTCATGTAATGGCAGGAATTGAGATAATTAAAAAAAAAATATTACTATATTTCAACGTAAATGTTTGTATCGCTCTTCAATTACATATTTAATGGAGTTTTCCGTCAAAATGATAATAGTGTGGAGTTTGAGGATTTTATTTATTTAATTATATATTCTATGCAGGGGAAGGAAAAGCTGGATGGGCAACGGTTGTTCTCATTGTTGGCGTGCCGATTGTTTTGCAAATTCTCTGTATGGTAGGAATGTATTGGTGTGGGGGTCGCAAATAAATTTAATTATTGGTAATCCCCCACCTCATCTAAATATGTATCCAATTAATTAATCTATTTGTATATTTAAAATTTAATGGATTAAATGGGTTGGATATTGTTTTATTATCGTTATTAATCCGTCCAACATAGTATTGTTTCTAATTATTGGGTCGTCGTTTTCACCTCCCAAATAAATACTATTGAATTGATTCACGGTAAAAAATAATTTTATAATTTTGTGAAGTTGGTTGACTTTGTATGTCCTGAGTGTACAGCGAAGAGATTAAACAAACGATGAAAATTTAGTTTAAGTTAAAAAATAAACAATAAAAATTAAAAATTCAAAGTTAATAATTTATAAATTAAATTAAAAGTGTTTGGTAAAATTATTTGTTGAAGTAAATGATAAATGTAAAATGATAAATAAAAATATAATTAAATAATATATTAAAATATAATATATATTTTTTGAATAAAAATATATTAAGTTTAACTAAATAAAATTTAATTTTTAATTTTAAATGAATAAATTTTAAAATTTATTTTTATAATTTAATTTTTATTCAATGGTTCAATATTTTTTAATAAAATAAAATAAATAATATAACAATTTAAATAAATAAAATATCTTAAAATAATATTTTAAAATTATAATAATATAAAAATAAATCTAAAAAATTAATAATATTATATGAAAAAATAAAATTATGTTAAATTTATAAAATAAATAGATAAATAAAAATATATTTCAGTCAAAAATTAAAAAACATAAAATTATTTGAGGTGTTTTTTTTAAAAATACTAGTAATTATCTAAAAAATATTGATGGTTACTAAAATAAATTATTTTATCAAATCGAATAAAAGTATTTTAACAAATTTTTAAACTAATAATTTCCGTTTTTCAGTTAACTTTGTTAAATAAATATTTTACCAAATATATTTTTTATTAAAAAAATTTAAGTTTTATAGAGAGAGAAAAATTAAAGAGATTTTTACCTTTTATTTTTAAGTTTTTTTATATGTAATTTAAATAAATATATTTCTTTTAATTTAATATATTTTTTCTTTCATATAAAATCTCATTTTTTTTACCTGTTTCAATAACTATTTTCTTAATTTTTAAAAACTTCTGTGGTTTTCTTTTGTCGTATATTCATCAAGCAAAAGATAAGAAAATAAGTTCACATTAATAGATTTTTAAAATACATCTAATGGACTTTTTGGAAACATTATCGTTTAATTTTGACATAAAACAGTACTTAATTAATAAAAAAAATGTAAGAATTGCATATGCTTTCTATATAGAGTAAACAGCTAGAAAATTTGTAAACAAAATAGTAAAGAATTATAACAATTTAAACACAATAAAATCCATAACAAAATGATCTTTAAAATGGAATAAAAAATTAAAGAAATAAATTCACCACTTATAAGAAAATTTGATCAAGGCCATGCTAACATCAAGAAGCCTGATGAGCTTTTGGGTAAATAGTGCTTTTGCGGTGTAAATTAAGAGTGGCTGCAATGTTGAAAAGATTAATTAAACAAATTCAGACAAATACATGTTTGACATCTGAAATTCACTCCAAACACAATCATGCAATAACAAGTTGGTATAAAAAAATATATCTTAACATAATTAACCATTTTTTGAGATTTCGTTCATTCATTTTCTGTATTTCACTCTTAAGTTGGGGCTTAAGGTTGTTGAAATAATATGTTAGAGCACAACTGTAATATTAATTTTTGTGTTTTTTATTATATATGTATATTTTTTTTAATTTTATTATATATAACTAAAGTTTTATTACAAGACAATAAAGAATTTGAACAGTATTTGATATAATTTGAATTTTTATTTTTAATTTAAATTTATTCTCTTACGTATATTGATTATTTATCTTTGCTGTCAGTAGCTTTATAAATTAGCTACTTATAATTGATGTTAAATTTTTATTATTAAAAAATTGGAATAAAAATTAGATTTATGTTTTTTTAAATTATTATTTCTATTCTTTTGTATCCTTTCATTTTTTTTTCATATTAGCATTGTTAGTGACTTAAACATTATAATACGTTTCATATCTATGTATCATATTTTTTATTTCTATGATAAAAAAACCATTAACAAGATTAACATTTAATCTCACAACTTCATGGTATTTGTTTGTAAATTTTAAAGATAAAATATCAGGTAATATGTTAAGAGCATCCGTAGAAAAAATACTAATGATAATAAAATAAAAAGAAATTACACTTAAATTTTTATAAATTATTTTTTTATATGCAATAATTTAATTATCTTTAATGAACTCATTTTATTTTGTAAATTATTATTTTTAAAAATTATATAATTTTAAAATTGAGTTTCAGCCTTAGTCGGTATCAATATTTATTTTTTAAATAATAAAAAAATTCTAAAATTATTAGCTTAATATATAAAAAAGAAATAAAATAGGATGATTTTACATGGAACTTCACTTTAATGTGTAGAAAGTTGTACATAAGAGTTGAATCCAAGTTTTAGGTAATCTTGGCAGACATCAATGACTATAATCTTTGCTAAGATGATCCCCACTCTATACTGTTTAGTACATTAGTTTTAAGAGGTAGACTTATTGAATATGTTGATCCAGACAATGATATACGCTGCCTTTTATAAGTACTATTTGGTTCATTATAATCCTTGTTCTTGTTTAAATGACAAACATATAATCAAATATATTTAACTTAATTTTTTTGTTCTTATACCATGTTACATAAGGAAATTATTACTTATAAGAAATGAATGGAATAAATTTCTTAAAGAAACTATAGCTTTGATGGAGTAAACAACATTAAGATAACCTATTTAACTCAAGTAGTCATCCTTTTTTAATATACCTCTAAATGGTTCATTCTTTTAACCAATTTGGATCCATCTCTTATATAATCCTATCTGAATATCACAATCATCAACAATTTTTAAGTCACACCAATATTCATATCTTAAAAAAGTAGTGCTAAGTGGTAATGGTAACAACATACAAGTTGTAATTGTACATTATGGAAGAATGAACATTTCCCTCAAGCATGGCAAGGAAGAGCTTAAAAGCCTCACCTTATCTCTATTAGGCATGAGATGAAAAAACTTCCAGGAAAAATCCATCAACCCATTGCGGTGCAAAACTTGAAACTAGTGTTGTTCAGGATATCACGTTTATCTCAGGCATTTGATCAAACAGGTGCAAAGCCTTCTCAATTATTTCATAACTAAAATACCAAGAAATCAAACTGATCCAAGAGCACGCATTTCTCTAAATCATACTATTAAACACCTTACAGGCATCGTCTAAGAGACCAACTTGAGTCTATCCATCAATCATTGCAAACTCAAACAATGTTTCTTTGTGGCATTGCCTTGAAAATTGTTTCGGCTCCAAGTAGGCCCTTGTTCTTAAATAAATGGGGATCATGTTGTAGTAAGAAATGGAGTCTTGATGAGGCATTTTTTTGAACCACCACCAGCCACCATGCCACCACCCTTGTTCCCTCCTTCGCGTCGACTTCCCTATATTTTTTCTCCCTCATCCCCACCTTGTAATCCCCTATGTCTTGCCACTCTCATTTGCCACGTGTGACCATAAAACCATTGAGACCACCCAATCACAACCTTGACCTTGATTCATCCTTTCTTCTCCTCAGAAACCATATGCATAGTAACCATCTTTTCCACTACTTCCATCCATCTTAGCCTTGCTTAGAAAAATACGACAAATAAAAAGAAGGTGATGGAATCATAGGATTTAAGGCTCTCAAAGGAAAAAGAAAAAGTTTTTAAATTGATTATAATATTAACCAAAGTTAAAAAAAATTCTAAATCGGTTATATGTTAACCAACGTGAAAATTATTTTTTATATCGATTATACTAATAACTGATGTAATAAATAGAATTTAAATTTAAAAAAGTCCACCGTTCTTTTTTTATATCGGTTATTTATCAATAAACATGAAATCTTGTTATAAAATCTCTATTTTTTACTAGTGACTTTGAGTTTTAAAAATTGATTTGTTTATAGTGTTTTTGAAATTTAGAACCATTTATGAGGTTTTAGATATTTTATAATATAAACTAGGAACAATTGAAAATTTCCAAATGTTGAAATTATACTCCTAGGGTTATAACTTTTCTAACATTGTCTTAGACGATGTTGTAGATAAGGTTGTAGATGAGAAGATTCTATAGATGATGTTGTAAACAAGATGAACTAGAGATAAGATAATGCTACAAAAGATGCAGTAAATGAGACGATTCTATAAATGATGCTACTCTAGACAAGATGATATTACTTAGATAAGATACTTCCAATTCCTCTTTAGATATATCGTAAGGATATTTTAGAATAAATTACTTCTTCAGAGGGTATTCTAGAAGGTAGAAAAGCCTAAACTAAGTGTTAGTTCTAAAACATAAGTTAACATTGAATAATTAAATGAACCCTTGAGAGGGTCAACTTAAGTTCAAATGTTTGTAATTAACATGGTTATATGGAGAAATCTAGCCGACCATGTAGAAGAATAAGCACAACTGTGGATTCGTCTAAAATTCCAAAATATTGATAGTATATATATATATTTTTTGATATATGTAAATTATATTAGATTAAATAAGTTGATAAAGGGAGGTTTGGAATCCCATCAAATACCTTAAAGATTGATAAACTATCATTTTGTCATTTTATCCACAAGTTTTAGGCATAATTATTATATAAATTAGTATAATTCATTTGTAATTACACCTAATAACTTTTATTTTTATAGAAATAATCAAGCAAGCAAAAAATCTAAAAACAAATAAATTTTGGGCCAAAAAAGGGGCATAAAATAACAAAGTGAAAGAGGACAAAAATTCTCCTTAGCAAACCAGCACGATCGTGCAAACTAGAGAACGGTTGTACCAACATAAGGCTGCACGACCATGCTAACATGATTTAGCATGACCATGCCAATGTGACACAACATTCCTATACTGACTTAGCATGGTTGTGCCAATATCTAACACAACCAACAACAATGTCACGTCAGTTCTAGTGATGTAGAGGGCATTCCAGTTCACCTTGAATGATGTAGTATGTGTCCTAGTTAGCCCTGAGTGACGCATGAAGCATCCCATTCAGCCTTATGGCTCATCAGAGACCTATGACAGCCGTGACGACTGTAGGGAAGCCGGAGTAGGCCCAATCTACAACATTGGAAACCCTAGGATTTACACCTATAAAAGGGAGGTTTTGTCACACTTCTCAACAAACCACTTCCGACTTCCAAAGGCATAACTTCTATCTACAAGAGAGAGACACCCTTATCTTTGGGTATAGTCTTACCATTCCCCCATCTCTCATTTCTAGCCTCTTCATTTTTGGTTCTTCTCAGGTATTCTCCCATAAGATCTTGGTGGGAGTAATCCTTGTACGGTGCAAATGCAAAGTAGTTGTCAACTTTGTTGACAACATTGATTTTATATTTCTCCTATATACTTTTGTTATGGATATCTGTATATTGATTGAACCCCAATTTTTTCTTATTCTAAAATGATGTCTTCATTACAATTGTGTTATTCTAGTATACTTAATCCATTAATAAGAATTGGTCAATTCTATTAATCCATAAGTTTGTTGGGCGGAGGGGATCATACCATGCTTAATTGATGGAACTATAGAATAACTAAACTTAAGGGCCTTGGAGGATTAATCAGAAAACTAGATTTCTAACTTGTTAACTTCTTGGCATGTAGCTAGAAAAAAGATTACTGCTATTGCTGGATCAAGAAGAAATAGTAGAATGAGTGTAGGTAGTTAGCAATTGAAAAAAATGGGGGAATTAAGCGTAAAAGGAAACCAAAGTCCCATAAACTTTCCATTACTTCATTGGTAGAAAATGACATTTTTACATCGGTTGTTTTGGATTTTTTATATCTGTTATTTAAGTGGTATAGAAGTAGGGGATATAGAAAGTTAGGCTTTCTACATCAATTGTAAAACCGATGTAGAAAGTAAGACTTTTTACATCGATTAGATGAGAAATTGATGTAGAAAATGAACTTTCTATATCGGTTAAAAGTTGTAAAGCGATGTAGAAAGTGGACCTTTTAACTTGGCTTTTATTTCAACTGATGTAAAAAATCATACTTTCTACATCGGTTCTCAGTCCAATTGATGTAGAAAGTCCTATTTTCTATATCAGTTCTTAGCCAACCAACCTACTTTTTACATCGGTTAAAGTCATGTAAAAGGTTCTTTTTTAACTATTCAATTCATTTGGACATATTACCATATAATTTAATTACAATACCTGCATATACAACTAGACAACATAGACAGATAATGCAGCAACCAAAGAATCTATTTATTAAAACTAAATATATCACTATTCATTATCAAATCTAAATTCATTGAATATTTTACAAAAAAAAAAATAACTTAAAATTACATAAAATCAATCCAAATTGGCTACCTTTATCATATATTTCACCCCAACATTTTCTAACATCATCAAGTTCTTCTTTGGTTAAAGGGTGAGGATTTTGAAATATATACAAAATTTTGGAATAAAATTAGAGAAAATATCATGTTATGAATTAAAATAAAATTACCAAATTATGATAATTATAATTACCTTTATTTAAGAATCAACTATAGATGTTGAGACAAAATGAAACATATGTCTCACGACATAATATTCACACTCGGTTCCTCCAGGTTGTCTTTGCTATTTCAAAAAAATAGAAAAAAAAGTTAAATATAATTAGAGATTATATAATGATAAAAGAAATATAAAAGGGATGAATAATTTTTAATAAAGTACTTACACATGGAATTTTAGGTGTTAAATAAAAATTTTAAGTATTGGCTTATGATTGAAAATAAGGTGCTAAGTAATAGTCTTTTTCAGTTTCCAATCTACTTTGAATGTACCCATGTATGTTAATTGTCTTGTTCCCGATTTTCTGGATATGAACCAGGTCAAGGAATCCATTGAGGTCTAGTTTCCCTCTTTGTGTACAGATGCAATATAGGTACCTAATATTGTGAATAATTTCTAATTGTTACATTTTGATACTTAATTAATTCAACTAAGGTTTAGAACTTTACTTACATAAACCATAATTGTAGAACTAATACACATAAGAGACCATTACCCACAACTAGCTCTAAGATATCCTTCCTAGTAATATAGAAGGGGATAGTAGTGGGCTTCCTTATGATATCTGTTCCATAATGATTTGAAAATGTTGGTTGTCTAGGTTAACAACAATACTGAACAAACATGTAAGCAAGTCAACTTCAGGTTTCTTTTGTTGGTATGAAAGATCATTTTTAGCACTAACATCAATCTCCTTCCCAAGATTTTCCCTGTGAACCTAAAAATGAATTTACAAAATATTAGAAAATATATATTTATAAGTTAGTAACATAAAATTAAATTATTTAATATCTTAAGTTGAGCTTACAGCATAAGTCTTCTTGGCCATAAAATAAAATGATTGAGGGCTTGCCCCACTACATGAACCTTCTCAGTAGGCATATAAATAGGGGCATTTGCATTTTCCACTCGTTCAACCATCACCCTAACATTATCATCATCAAATTTCTGGTGATGGATGGTTGAACCTAGGTTATATACTTTCCTAATGGCTACAAAACGATACAAATTATCAACATATAACTCATAATTATTTGTAGCATCAATAAGATCCTCTCCTCCTAGTATATGTTCCTCAATCAAACCATAACTTCCCTTTATGTTCATGTGTCTAGGAGAAAGGGAATGGTGATCTTATGTGTATGTTTGGGAAAGTCTCAAAGATGCAAGCTCTTGTCTAAGCTCTTATCCGAGTTCTTGCCTGAGCATCTCTCGAAGTTCATGCCTCATGTTTTCTCTCATGACCTCCAACTCATCTCTTGACAGTAGTCCTTCTATGGAAGGATGTGTAGGGAAAAACAATCCAAAATACTATCTAATGCCAGCATATTGTTCCGCAGCATGAACATGACTTGGAAGTTCTGGTTGGCCAATAGCAGTACTAAGAATATCAACCTGTCCAACAGGAACAAAGGCTCCCTGTGAGATTTGTTTAAGCAAAGAATCCTACAAAATATAAATTATCATTATTAGTAATATATATTTTTTAACTTAAATAAAAAAATTATTTAATTTTATAATTACTTTCAATCTTCTTAGCAACAATGTAAGAATGCTATGATGTATACACTCTTGAAGTCTTTTAGTGTGCTCTCTTCCATTTCTCATGGTGTGTGGGTGGAGATTGTGGAGACAAAAGTGTAGATGGGTCTGCTCTAAAATGGATTAAGTAATCCAGTTTTTTTTACTCCCTTAATGAGTCTCTCCTCAAGCAACTTATAACCCCCACGAGATAATCTTTGGATAGCAATTCTTTACAGAAATTTGCTAAGCCTTATTTCTTTTCTCATATTACAAGAAATCAAATCAATTAGACATAATACACCTTATATCAGTTAATTAAAAATAAACATAGTTTATAAAGATACATATAACAAATGTAAGATCCTTCTAGGTCTCAATAAATCTTTGTCATGTCTCAACATCAAGGAATTGGTAATTCTTACAAGAAGACGACTCCTTTAATGACCCATATATATATATATATATATATATATATATATATATATATATATATATATATATATATATATATATACACATATATATATATATATATATACATATATATATATATATATATATATATATAGTATATCTAATGGACATTAATAATTGTGTGTCAAACTTTAGAACTTACACCAACTTAGTAACCTTATATAGAATGCAAAATTCACTAGTCCAACTGTTGAATCATGTTATAATATCTAGTAGATCATGCATATAAAATCTAATCGAGAATTCACACCATCCTTTGATATGTAGACATGTCGGGGGTAAATATGTTCACTTGCTTATAGATTGTGGCACTAACTGTTGTTGTATACCCATCTGAACCAAATCTAGTCGAGAATTCACACTATCCTTTGCCTTGCCCTATATATTGAGGAGTATTATGATAACGCTATCACACACATTCTTTTTCACATGCATTATATCAATACAATGTCTAACATCAAGATTGCACCAGTATGGAAGATAAAAAATATTGATCTTTTCTTCCATATCTTTGTCTTAGTGGTCTTTTTTTAAGTCTTTCCAAAAACAATATTGATGTTTTTGACCCGTTCATAAACTTCTTATCCAGTTAAGACCTTTGGAGCAACCCCATTTTTTGGCAACCCATGAAAAGCTTTCCTTAATCTGCGATACGGATGATTATTCCTAAGAAATTTTTTATCACCAAGATAAACTATCTTCCTTCCATGATACAGTTGTTGGTAACTTGTGCCTTCTTCACATATAGAACATGCTTTGTGCCCCTTAACACTGTATCTATATAAATTTCCATATGTTGGAAAGTCATTAATAATGCAAAATAGCAATGGCCCAATCTTGAAATTTTCATTACCATACCCATCAAACACATCCACACATTCTTCCTATAAATTTTACAAGTCTTCCATCAAAGGAGCAATATAAACATCTATGTCATTTCCTAATTGTTGTGAGCCTAAAATCATCATAGATAACATGATGTATTTATGCTTCATGTACAACTTCAGAGAAAGTTTGTAAATTACCAAAAGAACAGGTCATGAACTATGCTTACTACTTATATTACAATATGGATTCATTCCATCTGTTGCAAGTCCAGGCATTAGGTTTCTTAGCTCATTCCTAAAATTTGGAAATAATTGACCAATTATCTTCCATTATAAACCATTAGCCAAATGACAGTTTTCCATCAATTTGTCTTCCATCTGCATGCCATCTATTCTTTGTATTATATTTATTACAAAACAACCATTTGAACCTTGGAATTATTGGAAGATACCACAACACTTTGATTGGAGACCATTTTGTGCTTTCATCGCAACTAGAATCACCATCCTTCAGTTTATAACCTGAAATTTGACATACAGGGCATTCATGTAACCCATCAAACTCATTTCTGTATAGAATGAAATCATTGGAGTAGACATGTATTTTCTTATACTCCATACCCATTGTAAACAAGACTTTCTTCGTCTCATAATTACACTTTGCTAATGTATTACCTTCCAGAAGGATCTCTACATACAACTCAAGCAATTCTATGAAACTTTTATCACTCCATCCATTTCTCACCTACAAATTGAATAATCTTAACACTACCAATAATCGTGTAAAATTAGTGCATCGTGAATACAAAGGTTTTTCTGCATCACTACATGAGTTAATGTATATATTTACTCACTAAAGACTCATGCCATATATCATGGATCATATCCTCTACCCAATTTTTCATATCTATATCAACCTCCACTATTTGTGACACACTTTGCATGTATAATAATTCATCATGTCATGTGCATCTTGTGTAACTTTTTTCAAAACCCATCACAAAGAACATGCTCTCTGATTTCATCAATATTCAATCATCTCTCATTTAGACAATTAACATAAGGACAGTAAATCTATCTCTTACTATGAGGAAGATTTATCTGCGTAGAATTCAAAAAATCTTCCACTACATTCCCATACTAATCACTCGTTCGTTTAGCATTTATCCAACTACGATCCATACTATATAAGAATCATAAACACATGAATTAGGATACCCATGAACCTAGTCACTCATAATCACAATTTATTTTCCTCCTTATTGGTATTGATGCCCTATCCCATTCAAGAAAAAAGTTTTTTATTAATCGATTAACAAACTTCTTAAATCTTGAATATAATACTTCATGAAATTTTGGCATATTTTGCATTAGTCTTCAAGTTCACAACTTCACTATGGTGTCATTTACCTTGATCAAGCATGTATCCAGAGACAATGCAAAATGAACTAAACTCAAATTTCATAAGTACAATTTACCAGATTTAAGAAGAAATTGTTAACTACTGAATAAAAAATAATCCCAAATTATCCAACATGGATAATTCAAAATTGAATACAGTGGGTAGTTTCCTTATTCAGAAATATACTCATTGTATTCAATCTTGAACGGGAAACTAGGGGTACGCTCAAATTTGAATTAAGAAAAAAGAAAAAAACTTAACTTGGAAAGATCAACAACAATTGAGATATGTATAATTATGATAATTATCATTTTAGTAATCTACAAAAGATCAATAACTCTAGAATTACACCCTCAAGAACATCTTAACCCCTTAAAAGCTCAACCAAAGTCAGGAATCTTTAGATGCTAGTATAAAATGTAACACTAGTTAAACAACCAAGTACTTAAGTTTAAGGGGTTGAGGTCTCATTGACTAATGAAGCTTAATCCTTTAGTTTTTGTATCTCAAACTCTTAGGAAGATCTGCAAGTTTTTGGGATGAGGTATCTTGGATATGAAAAGGTTTGACTTTTTCACCCACTAGGATGGTTAAGTTGACATTTTTTGCTTAAGTGATGTAACTAGAGGCTAGTATGAGACCATGCAATTTTTAGATTAGTTGGATGGATTCCTATAAGATAAATTTTCTTGATTGTCATCCAGCTATGTGCCACACTTGATAGCCATCCAGTGGCTATGAGTGAATAGATTCATTGATGGCTTGAAAAATTATATATTTCAAGGAAATTGTAGGATGTAGTGGCATGAGTTAAGGGCAGGCCTTGGATGGAATTTTGACTATCAAGCGAGCAAATAAAGATTGAGGTAGTACTTCTCATGATTCATAATACAATTATATTTTAATCATGCCGTAAATTAAATGTAGGATGAATTCATACCTTAGTAACCAGATTCATTCCCAAGTCCTTGATTAGTGACCATGAGTTCATACCTTAGATTATAGCCTATGCTTTTATAATTTAAATCTATTTTTAGAGTTTGACTAACAAACTCATCTTTAAAATTTAGAACCTTCTCATTATTATGATCTTAATAAACTTAGTTATGGGTATCTTATGAATTAAAAATATTCTCATCATAATTTATCTAGGAAGGATAATTGTAGGTTCTAACTTTGGCAAGTCTAGAATCTTTATCATCCATGATGATTTTTATCATATAACTTAAGTTTCTTATTAAAATAGTTAGCTTTGGCCAAATTTTTATCATAATTAAATTGGTTATAGGTTTCTTTATACTTCAAGTGACATCTTCTTGGATTTAACTTAGGTCATAAAATACAAGTTTTAAGGTTCAATGCTTGAGGTTTGGGGTCTTGAGTTTAGTCCTCATGATTTCAACTATTTAATTCTTAATCCAATACTTTTATTGTATTTAAATAGACCAACCAACACCATTCCACCAAGGAGAATGGTCACAAGAAGAGATATTCAATAACGATTCACAAAATATAAGACCAAGTAGAAAAGAATAAGATAAAAGAGTTGACAAACTACTAGAAAAAAAATAATAGAGCAAGTAGACTCCTTACTTGTTTGGATCTTCTTCGTGAACTTGGTTGAGTGAGAAGGATGAAATGGAATCTTCCAAGGCACTAATAATCTTGAATTCGGTTGATTAAAAAGAAAGTCATAAAAAATATAAGAACAAAAGTACATTTTTTTTTGTTGATTATGCTTATTACCATATTCAACATATAAATAAACTAATAAGTTTGGGGGCTAGGATTCATGAGTATATCTCCTTTTGGTTGTGTAGAAGATTATATACCTAATGGTCTCTCAATAAGAATATCAACCGACTCTAAAATGTTACTTGGATGAAGAACAAAGGTTAATACTTCAATTAAGCCTTATAAACGTAATTGCAATTAGGAACTTGTTGCTTGTTGCTAAAAATACTACCAACATACTATTTTGAACAAATTCTTTAACATACTCCTTTTGATTCATTTTTTAAAATCATCAAAGCATTTATCTTATGATTTCAATCAAGAAAATATTAAGGCCAGATTAACTACTTGATGCATGCATGGATTAGTGGGTATGTATGAAAATTTTTCTTCATAGTGGTTTTGATAAATAACAGCAATTAGGTAGCATCTATGTAGTACATTGTACAAGCAAGGATTAGTAACAATTTTTAGATAAATAATAACAATTAGGTAGGCCAAATAGATGTTAGTACAGCACTCTAAGCACTCAAGTTGTAGTTATTAGTGATAAATTAAGCAAAAAAATGATCTTTGTATAATTTGTATCTTCTAGGATGGTCTCCAAATCCTATAGGAATGAACCAATGAAACACAACTACAACTATAATAAAGGTTGAATACTGGTGTGCTCTATTAGGAGCAATTCAATGTTTAAAATATTGGTCCCTAGCCAGTAGAAATAAACACTATTTCCATTTCTATTCTTAGCTAAAATTGCATGAATTCCTAGTTCCTATTCAAATTCTAAGAAAATCAAGTGTAAACACGAAATACAAAAGGAGGAGACCATAATTTATCAGGGATAGCCTTCTATGCAAATGCTTGGACATTATCTAACCAATAAGGTCAATGCTTAATGTGAAAATGTTTTATGAACAACCCAAAAACCAACAAAACTTGGAGAATTAAATTAAGTCTACAAAGAGAAACAAAAAAATAAAAATAAAAATAGGTGTGGTACTATGAGAAGCTATTCACAGCTACCTAATTTTCTACAAGATAAAATGTAGTGAATCACAAAGTGATCAAGTATACTCTCAATTAGAATATAGTTCAACGGTGTGCATTCTAGTGGATGAAAAAAGAAACAAATACAGTAGGTAGCAACAAAGACTAGATTTTTTATTGGCCATAACTGTACACTTTAAGAAAAAGGTAGTAGTAACACATTTTCTCCTATACATCCTTACTTACTAAAAGGATGACACAACACACACCTTGTGACTTTATTAGAATGTTATAGTAGCTTCTATGAATAATATAAAATAAGTTATGTAAGGTAATTATGATACATTAGTAAACTTGTAAGGTTTGTAACAGAAATCTTAGTGAAGCACATAACCTAGAAAACCACTTTATCCCATAGGAAGGCAACACAAGTTTTTTTTTTTACCGGGAGTCCTTTCTAATCTACCACATAACCACTAAATTACCACTTTATGCTTTTTGTTTCACCTTCATTGACAATTTTTAGTTGTTTCTCTCTACTGCCCCTAGGTAAAAAAATAGATCAAATTGACCTTAATTCAATTGAATTGAAAAAAAAAAATAGATGGATTAGGTAAAAAAAAATTAGAATTAATTTGGACCTCTCTTTTGCCTCTCATAATTTTTCCATGCTCATAGAGAAATACACAACCTTACCATTCTTCACCCATTTTCACTCTCATGAAAAATAACCCCTCACTTTCAAATTCTCTCACATCTCATCTATACAAACATAGATAGATGAAATATGCCTGCAAGGGAGGGGAAAGCTCAATTTATGTACATTTAGATGTGGGAACTAAGTGCCTGTCTGGTTTAGATTTTGGTAGAATTGATTTTGACCTATTTAACATAATTGGGATGTGTGTGAAAATCACCTTAGCCACAATTTTTACATTAGAACATGTGCCACAATCCATGAAATTGATTTTGGGAACTAACCAAACATAGACTCAACATGTGTTATATACATAACATCTTTAATGTAAGAAAATCAATTATTTTTAATTATGATGTTCATAACTTCCCCAGGTCCCACCCCACCCCTAACATATTCATTTTCAACAACATATTTGCATTTTTTATCATTTTTTCTTCTCAATTCTATCATTCATGGCCAATAGAAACAAAATAACCTTGGCTGCTAAGAACGCTACATCCAGTATGGGAAAGCTCTAATAAGCCTCAAGGATAACGACGATCCTAATATTAATTAACGCTTAATATAAAGGTCTAAACCAATGCAAGCTAACAAAGGTAATTTAATAATCAATTTAAGTTAGGTATTTCATCGACCATAATAAAAAATCAACCCTACATCTAACATAATAGCAGAAAAATGAAAAAACATAAATGATAAATTTGGATGCAAATAACCACTATGTACTCATTCATCTTTTTTACTGATTAGACACATTCCTTTTCCTTTAATGAAAGCATACAATAGTCTTTCAACATACATTACGATTTCTATGAGATAGTATTACATAAATGTAAATACTTATCGGTGTATTAGATAAATTTCTCGATTACTTCTAAATAAAAATAGCTACAAACCTAAGGCATGTTTGATTTCTATTTCTATTTAGTTTTATTTCATGTATTTAATTTTAATTACAAAAATAACAAAACAATGCTCATTGTATGAAAATACCAAATCAATATTCATAATGACCTAAAACATGGTTTTCACCAAAACAATTCTCCATCAAATTATAGACAAGTAATTTATATTGTAATGTGAAACAAGTGCAAATACAACTAAAATAGCGGATAGAAGCCGAGGGTAGTTACCTGAAAAAGATAATTGAAGAGCAACAAGGACTCAAGGATATTCTTTCAAAGGCACTTGGCTTTAGAGTTGTAGCCTTGGACCCAAGGGATATGTGTCAAGAACTTGATAACAAGACTGCCCAGCAATTTTAGAGATAAGAAAACCTAACCTCTACATTCATATGCAATGTTAATGGCCAAGAATGCTACATACCTTAGGGTGCTTAGCAAAGGTAAAATAATTTCAAAGAGTAGCTACCTCCATAGCGTTCTAAACCACAAACATGATTTTGGAAATAAGAAATGCATGGGAAAACCACAACGACGAAAAGGGTTAACAATAGAGGCAATGCATGCAGAATGAAACGACGATGATGACAATGGAGAGATAAGGCAGTAGGAAGGAAATGGTCAACAAGTCACAATAGAGGGATGATGAATTGAAAGTTTAGAAAATAAGATTGAGGGAGAGAACCGGTCGAACAAGTAGGAAAGGGGATTATATTTTACATTGGTTGTTCATAAAAACTGACGTCGAAATAACTTACTATTAAATAATTAAGAAATTGAAAATACTTTTTTAATTTGTTCTTTTATTTACAAAAATTCCACCTTCTGTTTGTTTATATTGATTTCTTAATGATCGATGTAAAATAATATTATAAAAACACTACATTCCACATCGGTTCTTCTACACAACGATGTAAAAAGTATTACTTTTATTTATAAAAATATCATCGCATATTTTTACATTGGTTCGAGAACAACCAATGTAAAATCTTGTTATAAAATGTTATTTTGCACTAATGCTTACATGGCTTCTTCTTTTTTCCATATAATAGAAGTCTTATTTCTATTTCTTTTTTCATTTACAGTTTTAAATTGCTTTCGAAAAACAACCCTCTTTTGGTGAGCTCAAAAATTAAAATTCGGATTTTATACATAAATTGATAGACTAGTCTCTATAGGATCGATATTGAAGGCCCAAAATACCTTTTTTCTACACTGACGATATATGTTCCCATGGGTAAAACTTGGCAAGAGTTTTATACCCACATTTTGCAAGCAATAAGTTTTTGGCACCTTTGCTAGGAACTATTTCCTAACAGCTTCTAAGATTTGAATTCTTATTGCTTAAGACATATACATATCTAAAAATGTGTGTGTGCGTGTGTGTATAATATCTAAATTTCCCTTGCCCTAATCTATACTCTTTATGCTAACTCGTTTCCAAGCTTCTAACATATAATTTGAACCTAAAACAGAATGAGAAGCTAGCAAGTTAAGGCGAGAGACAAGAGTAGAGAAAATGACAATGCAAAGAAGAAGGACATTGTTGGACTATATCGCCCTACTGATGAAGGGCCAAGAAGTAGCATATAACATAACCATCCCAATAATGGATGGTGATTAGAACTTCGAGGTGAAGCCTCAACATGATACAAAACTCACTTCAATTTGGAGGAACAACCTTGGAGGCTTTAGTAAGCTTTGTGATGTGCATTATTTGAATCCCAATTTTCTCTTTTTCTAAAATGATATATTCATTACAATTGTGTAATTCTAGTATGTTTAATTCCTTAATAAGAACAGACCAATTTTATTAATCCAAAGTTGGTTGGGTGGAGGCGATCGTACCATGTCTAATTAACAAAATTATGAAATAACTGAACTTAAGGGTCTTAGAAGATCAATTAAGAACCTAGGGTTTCCAACTAGTTTTCTTGACACGTAGTTAACACCCTCTTAAACTTCATGCTCCTTATATTTGTCTATCTAGTCAAATCAAGGAGTGTAATGAGTATAAGGAAGATCACTGCAACTTATGGATCAAGAAGAATAGTAGAATGAATGTAGGTAGCTAGAAATTGAATAAAAAAGGGAAATTGAGCGTAAAAACAAATGAAGTCACAAAAAAGAAACCAGCACCATAAACTTTCCAAAACTTGCACCACTTGTTTTATTTTCCATACAATAGAAATCGTATTTCTATTTCTCTTTCTATTTACTGTTTTAAACTGGTTTAACAAAACTATCCCTCTTCTAATGAGCTAAAAAATTAGAATTCATATTTCATACATAGATTGCTAAACTGGTATCTGTAGGATTGATACTGAGATCCTAAAATACCCTCTTCCTAATGGGTATACTTGCTCGTGGGTAAAACTTGGCAAGAGTTTTATACTCACGTTTTCGGCACAACAATTTTTTGATGTCGTTGCTAGGGACTATGTACATATATGAATTCTGATTATTTGAGATATGTACATATCTAAATTTTTTATTTTTTTATTTTTTTCTTTTTTTCTTTTTTTCTACTTTCAAGAGAATTATTCAAAAATAAAAAATAATATATATATATATATATATATATGTAATTACAATTTCTAAATTTACCTACCCTAATCTATATTATTTATGCTAACTGGTTTCCAAGCTTCTAACCTGCATTTTGAACCCAGAATAGAATAAGCAGTTAGGAGATTAAGGTGAGAGGTGAGAGAAAAGAAAATGATGACACACAGGAGAAGGACATTTCTTGACTATATGGCCCGCACTTATGAAGGACTGGGATGTAGCATATCTATCCTAGAAAAAAATGGTGTTCAGAAATTTGAGTTAAAGCATGCACTTATCAACATGGTACATAACTCATTTCATTTTGGAGGGATGATCTCGAAGGACCCACATCTTCATATTAAAAATTTCTTGAGATTGACCAACATCATTGTCCTAACCTAAATCATGATGGATGATGAATCCTTAAAAAATAATTTTATTTCAATTGATATAATTATGAAGTCACCACCAAATATTATTTTTAAGGGAAAATTTTGTAAAAACTCTAACGAGATCTAGGTTCATGAGTCAATTACGAATAGGGAAGGTGCAAGACACCCTATTCGCTCATTCCGAAGAATGATCCCAAAGTTAAACATGCAATCTTAAAATAATTTGAAGATAAAATTATTTAATCCATTTTAATATGAAATTTCAATATTTGAATCATTAATATATATATATATATAAAAAAGAATAAAATAAAAATGTACAAAAAATAGCTTGATAGAATTTATGATCTTACTCCTATGTATTCTCAAGTACGATGGAAACTTAAGGCTATATAGTCCTATTGGTTTAATTTGATACAAATATTTTTATTGAGATTTAATTGGACAATATCTTGAAAAAATTTATTTGAATTTAAAGTTTAAAAATGAGTGATTTTGGGAGTAAATGTGATCTTTTTGGTGATTTGAGAATGAATTTTTTTTGTAAGAAATTAAATTTGAAGGAGTTTTATTTGAAATTAAATTTTGGAATAAAAATTTTGTAAAATAATGACTTTTAATTAGAAAATAGTTTTGTATTTTTTATATTTAATTTTTTTAGTTTAATTAATATTTCAAATCAGTATATGCATACGGTTTAAAACAAATGTAGTAATGCATTGTAAACCTTTGCGACTCCGAAAAATACAAATGATGAAGAGGATTATACATTCATATTTTAAGGCTCGTTCTGTGATATTTCAAAAATTATTTTTAATTAATTTAAATTAAAATATATAAATTATGTTTAAGATAATGTTCTAGATCCACACATGTTCGGGGTTTAAGGCAAACACAGTGATGCATTGTAAACCCTTATGACTCCAAATAAGAAGAATGGTGGAAATGATCATACATTCATACTTGAAGGCCTGAGATCTATAAAAAAATTTAATTTCAAAATTATTAACAAAATATTTATTATAATCTTAAGAATACCTAAAATTAATGCATTGAATATCTACATAAAAAAAAATCAATTTATATCATATAGAATAATCATGAGAATAAATTAAAATAAATAATTAAATATTTTTAAAGATAAAATAGATTAAAATTATTGTATAATTAAAATGAATTTTCTAAATAAACCAATGATGAATATTAAACTTTTAGAATTTATTATTTTACAAATTTTATTACTTCAAATGCTAACTAGCATCAACAAATATCAATATCCTTGATGTATATACATTAAACTTATTAATAGAACTAAAAGGACCATATTAATTTATTTTCTAAAAAAAATACCAAACTCATAAAATTTGAATTTTTTAAATTGAATCTAATGAAAGAATAATAATCCTGATGTAAATAATTTGACTCATTTTATTGTAAAAGTTACAACCAATTAAAATTATTATTATAACTTATGAATATGTGGGTTACTATTCATATCAATCTAACAAGCCATCCCAATAATTTTACAATATTATTTGAATTAAAAAATAAATAAATAATTTAAAATGAATTAATCCATAACATCTGAATATTATTTATCTAATGATTGGTAAAATTCATATTCACATAACAATGTAAATTGAGATAATTTATTATGTAAATAAATATTTTAATTTAAAAATAATATTTTAATTTCAAACTATGCTTCGTATATAAATATAATTAGAATTAATAATTTTTAATATATATTTTGTAATATCAAAAAAAAAATTAAGTAACATTTGGTGGCAGCATGCATGCGATCATCTGTCCACCACATCCACCTACATAATAATATAAAAGGGGAGAGGGAGATTGAATTGCATTTTGCAATTCACACTTTTGTGAATTGAGATTGAAAGCCAATTTGGGAGCCAACAATAAGAGTAGGAGGACAGTAGATGCTTGGGATTTTATCGAAAAAAATTAAAAAAATTACACCGATCTTCAAATTCTAAGTAAGGGAAGGAGACTAAAGTAAAGTATAGGAATAGTTCTAGAGTTTCCTTACTCTAAAATGAAATTTATTAATTGTGTGATAAATTTATAGGTTAGATTTAATTATATCTGAATTTAATTGTGGATGAAATTTAATTGTTTAAAGGGATAGTTCTAAAGTCCCTTGCTCTAGAATAAAAATTTTACCAATTATGTACTAGTTTAAAATTTATCTGTGATTATATTTAAATTTGAATATAAATAAAATATTATATAATTATAAATTGGTGGTTGGATTAGTTAGGAATTAAATTGATTAACTTTAGGTGGGAGTGTGATATAAAAATTTTAGGTGTCCAAAAATATATACATATATATTTAGGAATTATGTTAATAAATTTTGTAGGAATTATAAAGTTATATACCCTTATATAAATTATATATTATAAGAGTTATAATATTCACACATGGAGCCGTTGGAAAAGGTTTTAAAATAGGACTTTATTTAATAAATTTAAGTCATACAGATATATTCCAACATAATAAATATAAGGGGTATCCCATTAATAAGTTTGATGGAAAAAGGGAGTCACCTATTATTTTATAAAAATGTTTAAAATCTAATATTTTATGATAGATATTACTTTCCCTCCAATATATTTCTACGTTATATAAAAATATAGTTAATATTTAATTGGCTATATATATATAAACCATTATATTTAAAACTTAGTATAAGAAGATAAAATATAAAACTATTGAAAAATATTGTATTAGTAGTTAATTTATATAAGATTATTGGTCTAAGTTTTTAAGAGATATTTATTAGAGATTGGAAACCTCGTTTAAATGGATAGAAAGTACATAATTAAACGTACAGAATATATACGTATAATATTGAACAATAAAATAATTGATTGAGGACTGTGAGATCCTACCTCTTGAGAAGAAGGCAGTGTCTTCAAGTGTGACAGAGATAGAAATTAGAATATTTAGTTGACATACATCATTTATATAAAAGTGGTTTTGTAAATTGTAATAGGAATAATCTGCGAGCCGTTCTGTGAAAGGGAGCTGGAAAATCTAAGGGTTGGTTCACATGGAAGTAGACTGAAGTTCATAATAGTGGGAACTTCCGAGCCTAGGGGGTATGTGAGCTGGGTTTGAACCTCCCAATGACTTGGGGTTGCTCCTTGTAGCCGAACTGCTCTGGTCGAACTTAGTCGCCTTGACAAGACCCTGACGATTATCATTACCGGTCAAGAAATTTTGGAATGTTGTAAAATAAGGATGATGATTTTAGTGTTGCCAACGGCACACTATGATTTTAAATTGGATCCTGGTATCCCTATTATTTTGATAAAGCTGCTAAAAGGTTTGGGCCCGCATGCATTTGCATATTGTAAGGATGACCAACTTTAGATTAGTGAATATTATTGTAGTATACAATGCAATAATCTCAACTTATTCTTGAGTTTATCATCCTAGCAACTTATGAAGGAGAGAATGAATAATCCCATTCATATATGACATAGGATTATTGTTATCTGATAGTTCGTTGAGAAGGTGTAATTTAATGCACTACTCCTATCTTTACTCCTACTTGTAGTTGAGAAGCGGATCCCTGTAGTTGTTAGTTTAAATAGAATAACATATGTTGTATATACTTATTTTATCACCCTAGTCACAATATTCTAAATTACTTATATTCTGGGATTGTGGAACTGATGTAGTTTGAATAAGGATGTATATATATGTATGTATTTATCAAGAGATTGTTTATTTAGATATACGCATGATTGGAAAATTAGGTGTAATATAGAAAATGTTACAGCTACGTAGTACACGTAAGGAATGATGTACGGGTAATGTTAAGAGAATATAGATAATTTAGAGGTGTAACACATTCAAAAGGTTAATACTTAAGAGATGAATATTTAAAATTATAAGAAAAATATATAAACCTCAATTTAAATTTGATAACTAATTAAATATTAGAAAAAACCAGTTTAAATTAAAATTTTAATTTATATATAATTATTTTATTTTATATATTATTTATATTTTTACAAAAGATAAAAATATATTTAAAACAAAATATTGTTAGTTTTATATTTCATTTTTTTCTATCTAGCCAAAAAGAATGAAAAGATGCTATAGCTACGTTTTTAGATAGAAAAAATTTTCACTCACAAAGTTTATGAGTGAATTATTATTTTTTTCTTTATTTTATTAATATTTTTTAATTTTTAAAAAAATTAGATTATTATTTTTTATTTTATTATTCATATTTTATATTAATTTTTAAGTTAATTTTAATAAAAAAAATAATTATAATATTAAATATACATCAGTTCAGATATATTTTATAAGTAAATTAAAATAATTAAAAAATTATGATGATAAAGATGAAGCATATAAAGATTGATTAACTGGTATTATATAAACAAAGATAAAAATAAATATAGATATAATAAGGTAAATGAAATGGATAAATTAAAAATAAAAATAAAATATATAATAAAATAAAAATAATAATTTATTCTACATTTATTTATAATTTGAGTATATTTTTTTATAAAATATATTAGCTATTAATAATAATATATATATATATATATATATATATATATATATATATATATATATATATATATATATATATATATGAATAAACGATATTGATTATTCGGAAAAAAAAGTTATTATCGTTGCTTCTAAAATTAACAAAAGTTGCAAAATCTTTCGGGGACTCTATTATACTATTTCTAAAGGATTATCTTCTGCAGCCCGGTAATAAGATTTTAATTATAAAGGTGAAAAATTAACATGAGATTGAAAGGCGACGTTGGGAAAAGAAGAGAAATACCTATTAGATAGCTAATTGAAAAGGGTGTGTTTTCTTATTACACTTACGTTTTGTTTGGATAAAATCAGGAGGAGGAAGGACGAAATTGGAAAATTCTAATTTTTAATGCATTTGATTTATTTGATAGTAGTTGGATAGAAAAACCATGACGAGTGAGAAAATTAAATATAAAACTAACAATATTTTGTTTTATTAAAAAAAAAAATGAGACATATAACTCACAATTTTAAGGGTAAAATGGTAATAAAAATGGTAACTCACAATTACGGAAGAGATGAGAAGGTGTTAAGGGTAAAATGGTAATAAAAAAATTCCAAAAAATTAAAGGGGGTGCAAAAAGAAAAAAGGGGTGCGAAAAGTCAAGCCCTTAAATTTTTGTAATTCTCACAATTTTATAATCCTTCCATTAGAATTTGAAGAAGAGAGAAAATTTTTTTCTTTTCACAACTTTACGTTTACAACGTTCCAGTGCCGTTGTCTTCCCATTACAATGATCGTCCATTTCTTTTCTTTTTTTTTTTTTCTCACAACTTGTTTTTTGTTATGACTATGCAAATGGTCCAATGACAACACAAAATTTGCCTTAGAAACATTTATCATGAATCTCACGTGACCTAATGGGAAGGAAAATTTCAAAGAGGTGGTGGATGTTTACTATTTTAATTATTAAATTTTTAAAAATAAATAATTAACAAAAAATTATAATATTAATAATATAATAAAATTAATTTTTTGTAATTATTTAACTTTTAATTTATATAAAATAAAATTTACAATTAATTTATTTTTTATTCTTTTTTATTTATCTAAATAAAAGAATATAATTTTTTCTTATTTCTATCCATTTAAACATCATATTTTTTTTATTTCTACTTTATTTTTTATCTTTCTTTTCTATTTTACATATCTTCTAAACTAATCGAATTAATCAATTGATATTATTTTTATTATGCTTTTGTTTTTATTTAAAAATGTAATTCTTAAATAAAAGAGTATCTTTTACGCATTTTAGAAATTTTTAAATAGTTATTTTCTACGCTAAACTTCTAATTTAAATCTCATTACTTATCTCAATTTTATTATTTTTAAATTCATTTTATGTATGAATATTTTACAGTATTTTTTCCTGAAAATTCACTTGACCACTTATCATTCATGCTTTAAAAAAAAAATATATATATATATATATATTTATATATCTTTTATAATTTCAAACATTTTCAATTTATATTTTAAACTTTAACTTAAAAAATATTCATATAACTCACTAAGTGTTTAGCACCTTTTATGGTTGGTTTGTATGGACCATTCTCTTATTAATTTTTTTCACGTTCAGCTTTGAAGTGTTGGTTGCAGGATCAAAAGTAAGATCCTACTAAAATTATCTCTAAATTTTTATTTAAAAGGTTGATTAAGTAAAAAAGTGTGTTTAGGTGGTATAGTAGTTACTTCTACAAACAATTTATAAAAATAATCATTTAAATATTTTATGTTATTTGAAATAAATTATAATTACTATATTGAAGATTATCTAAACTCAACAAACTTTATCTAAGCACACCCCTACAATTATTTTAAGGGTATATTTAAAAAAATAAATAATGACTATAGAAAATTAAAAAAAAACTGTATGAAGAAGAAATATTGTTATAATTATTATTTCTAAGGGGTAAAAAAATTATTTTCAATTCATTTATATTATTAAGAGTAGCCAAATTTTATAAAAATAAAATTTATAAATATAAATAAATTTTAATTGTTATATATTTTAATAATATTTTTATCTTAATATATTTTAATTTTATATTTTTTAAAATGAAATTATATTTTTTTCCATCCTAATCTATTTAATTTCAATTATATAACAATATTTATTCTTAATAAATGGGTTAACAAGGACAGGAAATATCCATGTCCACATGTTGGTTACCTAGATCACCTTCAATAAATCCCTAAATTTTGTCTGACATTTAGCCTACAATAACAGCTAGATCTGTTTGTTCTCTAAAACCTATTCCTTCCAATTTTTAAGAGAAAGAAAAAATTGATAAAATATTGAAAAATATGATTAATATTAATTTTAAAAAAATTTCATTCATTTATCTATTATATATAAATTTAATTTTTTTATTTATTTTAATTAATCTAGAAGAAGGAATTGTTATTATTAGAAATTATTTAAATTCATAAAAATATTATTTAAAGGTTATATATATTATTCATTAAAAACATAGTCTCTATATAGTATTGTGTTGAATGTTCCCAATCTGGTAATTGTAGGGGTTCTGTCTTGTCTCCTTCACCCTGGTTAAGAAAACACATGCACACCTAAATCATTTTAATATACCCCTGCTTTCTTTTGACGTGCCCTTGGATTGTCACCTTTACTTGTTGCTTCCCTTCTTCCCTTGTTCTTCTGCTCATTCAGGTGATTTTCTTTCTTACCATTGTTCTTCGTTCATGGAACAGGGTTTTGCCTCATCTCTCTTCTTATTACTGTTAAATAGCTTTCTCGATGATGAATGGATGACGTCATTGTTGCCCTTTCTCGATTCTTCTTCATATAACATTTTATTTCTCTGAAATTTTGTGTTCGTGTTTGCGGGTGGCTTTCTGGTTTTGCTCCTGGGTTTTTCTAGGGTTTGCTTGTGGGTCCGAAACCCTCACAGATACACTACTCACTCTCTTTCCACTTTTCTTGCTTAACAAAACTAAAAATTACATTATTTCCATTTCTCAAGGTTTGTTATTTTTCATTTTTTGAGGCAATTTGGGTTCGATTTTCTGGGAGCATTCGTTTCTGCTGTAGAAGCATCAGGTGATAATTTGAGTTCTGTTTTGAGTAGCGCTATCTTCCGTTCATCTGCGGGTAGTTATTCTTGAACCTTAGTTTAAATGATTCTGATATCCATTTTTATTGAAATTTTCTTTCGACACTAGTTACGTTTTGAGTGAAATGTTGTTTTTTGGTTCTTTATAGCGTTTCCCTCCCTTCTTCCCCCTCAAAATAGATGGTGTTTGTACAAATTTGATTAGAATTGGCTCATAAATATTGTTGCCTCATTCAATAGTTTGTCCTGTTGTTTTTCATTTCTTTGGAGTTCTGAAGTTTCAATTTTACTGGCGCTATGTTTATATGGACATTTTAAAGGATTGTGATTTTTTATTTTTTGTTTTTTAATTTTATTCCTAATATTCCTTTTTAGTGTATCTGTCTATTGCCGATCATTCCTCACTTAGTTTGTTAACAATGCATTTTCAATTGAAAGCAGGTGGCCTGGCCGTGCTATTTGGAAAAGATAAAATTAGGAGTTTCTAAGTTCAGCATGATAAAACGGTCGCCAAGTAGGAACCACAGATCCAGAGGCATCAAGGTAAAGCATGTTCTGCAGATTATTCTGTTGCTTGGTGTATGCTTCTGGTTGATCTATCAGGTTAAACACTCTCATGATAAGAAGAAGGAATTTGATGAGAATGATGCAAAAGTGTCAGTCAGAACTCAGACTCCAAAACTTGGTAGGAAAGATCTTCATCCGGGTAAGGATGATGTAAATCAAAATGAAAAGCATGAGGAAGAAGAGGAAGATGAGAATATTGTAGAGGATGAAGATAAGCATGAGCACAATGAACATGAAGAAGAAGGAAACTTGCATGAATCTGAAGACAAAGAAGAGAACAAGCATGGAATGAGAGAAGAGGAAGATGAAGATGAAAACAAGAGTGATGAGATGGATGATGAAAGAGGAGGGGGAGATGATGAGATAGATGAAAATGATCAAGAGCAATCGGTGGTGGATACTGATCATGATGAGGAGTTGGATGAAGAGAAAGAGAAAGAAGAGGAGCATGATGAGAAGGAGGATGAAAACAGTGAGGATGATGAAAAGGATGGTTCAGTTAAAAAACACAACAGTCATGAAGCTCGGGAAGAACATTACAAGGGAGATGATGCTTCTAGTGCTGTGACTCATGATACTCATACAACTAGCTCTGAAACTGAGACTGTTAATTTAGAAAACTCTGATGTCAAGTCAGAAATGAATATCATGAAATCAGAAAACAAGCCTAATCATACAGAGGAAAGTGACAGGAACCAACATAATTCAAATTTTAATATTACAAAAGTTGAACTGACAGGTGGGACTTCTTCCAATGCTACTTCTGGTAAAGAAACTGGAAGCAACATTTTGTCCAATGCAATGAATAGCTCACATCTAGACAATTTCACCACGACATATTCAGATGGTCACTCGGAAGCAAGCAATAATCCGACAGTAGTGATTCCTGGAGGTAGCAATAACATGACAGGAACCAGTGCTGATACTTCATCTGGACAGAATAAAATAGCAATATATTCTGAATCAAACCAAGCTCAAAATGGTATGGTAAACATAACAGTCACTGGAGGTGTCAAAAATGGCCAGACAGAAGGATTAGAGCAGGGTAGCAATAGAGTCTCTGAAGAAAACCTTCCTGGTCCTAACTCAACAGTCTCTGTTAAAACAGAAACTGGAGATGCAGCTGCAGGTGAATCCTCCAATCTAGAGGGTGGTGAATCGACAAGACTTGTAGCATCAAAGGAAACTGAAACCAGTGAGACAAACAAAACTCAGAATATTTCATTAATAAAAGAGAATACTGATGCCACTAAGGATGAGGAGTTCAAGGGTGACACCCAAACGGATGAAACATCACACTCATCCTCTGTGAAAGGAACTTCTGATTCAGTTGAACACCATGACACTGATTCTTCTGATTCTAATATCCTCAAGGAAGTGGCAGAGGTTCGAACTGATCCGAGTACGTTGCCAGATATTAAGGAAGGGGATAATGGTGACGCAACAGCAACAGATTGAAAAAGGATAGTCTTGGGGTTCTCGAGGAGTTAATGGAGTTTTTCTTATTGACCCATGTTATTTGAACACTTTCGGTTGACCCAAAAAAACAAAAATGTATGATCGTTAAAGGTACAAAGGTAGGCTTGTGTATGTGATATTCATATCAAGGTCTGGATATGTATAATTAATTTCTCTTTCCACTATCTACCGCTGTTTCCCGTATTTTTACTTGTTTTCTTCGGCTCATTAGTCTTTTCTGGTTTGAATTACTCATAGTATCCAATCCAATCAATTCCTTCTTGACCAGAATGGAGTACGGGAAGTAAATAAACGAATAATTGAAAAATATAGCCCCCTCGAGACAAATCACTTGATTACATTGTGAAACATAAATTGTTAATAAGCAGCTTTGATCTCTCATAATGTGCTCCGTCCTTTTGTCATTCTCCCTAATTTTTTTTGTAAGGCTTATTTCAAGTGTTTCCAGCTTAAAAAAGAAAAGAAAAATATAAAATGTACGGAAACAAATGAGGTACAAACATAGCAAGAATTAATGGGAAAAGGAAATCAAATAAACTGAAGTCCTAAACATAGAAACAGAAAGCTGAAAGCTTATAGAAATGGCGGATCCTCTCCGCTAGATGGAGAGGTCCAGTTGGGGAGAGATAGATGCAAAAAATTTGTGGAATTTAGTGCATATAAGAGAGAGAGAAAAATAGAAAGATAAAAATAAAAAAAATAAAAAAAAATTGAAAGAATTTTTATTAAAAAAAATTCTCATTTGAGAGAAAATTGTTCGTGAAATCCTTTGCCTGCGTGAGCGGCCAAATTAGACAATAGCAACCTTGTTATCAAGCATTTTAGCGTAGTGTGCTTTCCAAAATTATCATAAAATCGACAGTATATTTATGACAAGAGTCCACAATTCATATAAATGTTCCTAAAATAGTTAAGAATCATCATAGAATTTGAAAATATACCTTAATTTCAAATATCTCATGTTTTAAAATTTTATAAATAATGAAATTTAACACACAAGGTTATTATTCATAAACGGTTTAGATGTAATTTTTATCATTAATTGCTCATGAAAAGAAATATTGAAATTAGTTTAATAAATTTTTTGTGTTATGAATATTTTTAAAATAAATTTATGTAAAAAATAGCACACTTTGTTTATTGTGTGGGTCATGTCTTGAAATATAAATTTAATATTGAAGTGATTTTAAAGACATTAGAAATTTCAGATAAAATCCTAAAGTTACAAATATACCTATGTATCCTAGTCGCAACACATCATAAAGTTATTTGAATCTAACCATGACTCAGAGTTTCTATCCAGACATATTCCAGTAAAACAGACATGTCTAGATTTACAAAAATTATTTTTAGATGGAGTCAATTTCTAAAGTTTAAGGATAGAATTTTCTACAACAATTGTTTAGAAGGAAAAATCTAATTCGTTTGTCAACACGATCATAAAAATTTCAGAAAATAGGTGTCAAAAAACAACTCATGTTTCGTGTATAATTTGAATTCAAATGACAAAGTAAAAAAGAAATTCAATTGCAAACCTAGAAAAACAAGGGAACTAATTCTTGAAGGATCTTTATTCTACATCTAAAATAATCGATTTAATTTTTATCTTTATTTTAAATTTTAAATTTGAATTTTCAATTTTAATAGGCAAATTTGGTCTGTTAAAGGAGAAATCCTTACACATTATAAACACCTTGAAACTTATTCCAAATTCTTAATAAAGTTTCAATTCTTATTCTCATTCCTATTCTTATTCTTATTCTTGTTTTCATAAAAAGCTGGAAGGCTAATTTCCTTAGTTGACTCGTTGACTTTAATTATATAAGTAAGGGATTTGAGGTTTTGCTCTTAATTGAATTTTTGTTACAATTTATTCTTCTTCCCTTTTCATACATTGCAATTAATGTTTGTAATTGTAAAATTAGATACTTAATTTAATTTCATCTTGCATGCTGCAATTCTAGATTAGGATGTACTTAATTATCTAATTTGTATACAAAAATTAAAAGGGGATGTGGGGTTTCCTATAGATTTGGTGATTTCAATTTTCAAGAATTAATTTGGGGGACTTTGGATGATACTTAATTGTCCGAACATGACTTAATTCAAATTTTAGGTGTTATTCTAGTAGGAAATCATGAGTTTAATTGGCATTTGCTTGGGTGAATTCAAATCAAATAAAAATTAAATTGTTTCCAAAAATATTTTTTCGAACCTATGATAATCCTGTTTGTGAATCGAACTAGTGAGTTAATTAATTTTTAATATTATTATTTTATTAAGTTTAATTTTACTTTTACAAAAAGTAAACAAACTTCCATTTTTCTAAATTTGAATTCAACCAAATTTCTTTCCGAAATCCCTGAGAGATGAGCAAGGTTGTGTCTGCATTTTCTATTTACTTTTATTTCATTTTCACTCGACAGCGACATTGGTTGTCAAAGTACAGGTAGGTCGTATAGAGTTACTTTGCCACATCATATTAAGATGAATATTCTACTCAGGATACTTGTTATAGGGCAAGTTATAACTCTGCTTTTTGAGACCAATTATGGTAGGTGTTTAGTGCATAGGCCTGTGAAGTGCTATAATCTTCCTGACCCTTAGAGGGTCAATTTTGCTTATAGCAATATTTTCCTTCAGAAAAATGCATTCTTTTGATTGGATTAACAAAATCATACAATAATTTTTAAAATATACAACATAAACAAAATAAAACTATGCAAAAAGATAAATAGAATAAAAAAATAAAAATAAAAAGTTATTATAAAATTAAATGCAGTCAAATTGGACCAAAAAATTTCTGTAACAACATCAATTTTAATAATCGATATCGTAGTTAAATCAAAATAAAATAAAAATATAATATAAGACATAACCTTGATTGTTTAACATCTTAAATGAAAATTAGTTATTGAATTTTTAAAGTTAAATATAAGTATTCAAAAAATTGTTAAATTGAAAAATTATTTATTAAAATATTTATTTAATAATCATCGCTTTAATAAATCATATTTATTTTAAAAATGATATGTTTATGTAAAATTTAGAATAAAATTATTTAAATAAAAATTAAATAACTTTCTCAAATCACTCAAATGGAAGTACTCTTAGCCTATAAATTAACTAAATCTATCCTTGAATTATCATAAAAAAAAATTAAATTGATAGTGAACAGAATTTAACTCGCAAGGTTTAAATAATTCTATTTAATTAATTTGTGACTTGCTAAGATTAAGTTGAATTGAACTAATTAATTCATGAATTTAAACTAAAATTGTAAAATTCTTATAAATATTAATTTAAAATAAATTTAAAGAAAGAAAAAACATAAAAAACAAAGAAATAAAAAAATTAAAAATTAAAAAGATATATTATTTGAATAGAAAAATTAAAAATAAATTCTTTTTATTCATTTGACAGAGTAAAAAAATATGTTTTTTAGATAAAAAAATTAATTTTGATTTTTAATATTTTTATATTATAGAAATATTAGAAAAACTTAAAATTAAAATAAAAAAAATTTCCTTTTTTCTTAAATTTTTTAAATCATCATAAATAAACAATGCATTATTTTAGGCATTGTTTAACTTACACATAAAGTGGGTTCAAATAATTCTATTTAGGATAAATTATACTGATATTTTTAGTTTTAATGTAATTAGGTTTGATATTTTTATCTTTTTTATCCTTACAAAAATAATTCAGTAACTAATGTTATTTGGTTATGATGTTAAACTTGATCGTGAAGACTAAATTACTTCCTCTATCATTGTTAGGGTTAATCTTTCCCTTACTGTACCTTCAATGATAACAGGTCTTACAATTTATTTAGTTAGTGCTCAAGGGAAAGGGTTGGGAAATGATGTGGTTGGTGCTTTGATTATTTAAACCTAATTATAATCATGATTGCATCATTTATGCATGTCCAAGATGATGAACTTGTGACAATGCTGAATTAGCATTACCAAAATGAACTTACTTATCATCTTGATATCTCTTACTTATATGCAATGTTATAAAACCTGCTTATGAATGGCACAATCTAACTTATATGCAATCTTGATCTACTCTTGGGTGCTAGGAGAAACTTGTCAAAAATATAAAATTTAGCATACTATTTGTTAGTTTTTTGTCTCATATCCACATGGTACATTGTAGTGTTACTATTATGTTGTTAGGTTCTCTTATACAAGCAAGGGTCTTCTAAGGTTAACATTCATCAAAAGCATGTATTCCATTTAATTGCATCCTATTCTTTCTACATCAAAATTTTTTTCATCAAAACATGTGTTCCATTACTTCTTCAAATAGGTTGGAAGCAAAAGGCACATCCCAAGTTTCCTAAAAGATGACAGAACATATTCCTATAAAGACAATGTTGAAAATGAAAAAAAAATTTAAACAAAATTTTATTAATAGGTATGTGGAATTAAGTTGTAGCTAGATTAAGTTAAATTGAGAGTTAACCCATAAATTTGGGATGAAATAATAAAATATCCACAAATCTTAATCTAAAATCAAATTTAAAGAAAGAAAAATAGAAATAAAAAAATAAAAGAGTAAAAAATTGGAAAGATGTATTATTTGAATAGGAAAATTAAAATTAAATTATGTTTACTCATTTGAAAGAGTGAAAAAATTAAAAATACATTATATGTGAAAATATTTAATAATAATAATTAAAAGATTAATTTGTAAAAAAAATTACTATAACATATTTTTAGATTAAAAAATTTATTTTTAATTATAATTTTTAATATTCTATATATTATATAAATATTATTAAAATTAGAAAAACATAAAATTAAAATAAAAGGAAATGGTTCTCTCTTGAATTTTTTTTCTTTTTTAAAAAAAAAATCATCCTAAATAAACAATGCATTATTTTACTATCTTGTTGCTCTCCCTCCATTCATTGACACTACGGCCTAGTCAACTCTTTACTGGCTTCGGCACTGCTTCAGTGCCTCACACACTCAACCAGCTCCATTTCACACACTGCCTGTCAGCCATGACCCTATTTTTTGAGAAATAAAGAATGTAGGGAATGTTGTTGTCGGTCTAGCTTTGCGTTATAACTTTTTACTTATAACTACCATACTTGTTTAGATGTTGTAATTTTGCTCGCTTGTGGTAATTCGAAAATGTTGTCAAGAATTGTGAGATTACACTACGCAGTTCTGATCTTTTCTGTCTATTTTAATTTTTATTATTTTATTTTATTTTTAATTTAATTATGATGAGTCATAATGTATTTAACCCACTACCAGGGTGAATTGTGGCAGTTGATAAAATTTTAGCAGTCTATTAAACTAAGTCAATGCATATAAAATTTAGGTCAAATTTTATAATTTTTTAATGTTGTTTTCCAATTAAGATAAAATTGCATTTAAATAATTGATCAATATTAAAAATTAACACCAATAATCTAAATACAACTTTAACTTTGATTGAAAAATAATATAAAAATCTATCAAATTTAATCCAAGTTTTGTACATATCTGGACCAATTCAAAAGCTAGAGTTTTTTCAATACTTCCTATGCACTTTTCAATTTGGAACAAGTCCTTTTCTCCAAACACTTGCATACTTGAACCAGAGGTTTCTCTATTTCACTCTACTAGGATAGAAATATATATTAAAAAAAAATATAAACAAGTCACCAAGAATTAAAATTCCTAACATTGATTCCTCGATTAATAAATATATTCTAAAAGGGAAGGTCTAAATTTACTATTTAACCTAACATGACATAAATTTAAGCAAATTAAAACAATTACTTATAATTTTATGCCATGAAATTATTTTAAAGAATTAAATAAACAAATTTTAAAATAGTGGTAGTGTTCACCCTTTTAATAATATAATCCCTACTCAATGCTAAAGATTCCTGCAAAATCTTTTAGAATTTATGTTTGGCGGATACCTTGGTTAAGAATAAAATTACGTCACATAAAAAAAATCAAGTAAAAATAGACATGATAATAAAATTTATATATGGATATCCATCGTGACTTTAACTAAAAAAATCTATTTTGATTAGGATTTAGGAAAAACATGCCTCCCAACCATACCAAATTTGTAAATACAGGATTGGTTTAGGAATATAAATAATTGTCGTACCCCAAATCCAATGTAATATTTATAATATTATTATACTATAATATTTTAGTAAAAATATAATTTTATTATTGAATCTTTATTTTAACTAAATTCTTAATATTTATTTTATATATTATTTAAATTAAATATATTTCATATATTGTTTATTTAAAAATATATACATAAATAAATAAAAATTATAAATAAATTTTAAATAAATAGGTATGAATTCTTCGTAAATTTACCTGAATCCAATGAAATTGAAGTTAGATCTTAAAGTTTCATTCCCAATTTTTTTTAACTCACATTGCGTCTATTTTCCCAATTTTTAGTGAGACGAAGCCCAAGGGTAGGAGAGAGCAAAACTCGTCCTCCACCCACCCTATTGTCACACCGAGAAAAAGAAACTTTTAAAGGTGAATTTATTTAAGAGTAAATCACTCTTAAATGTTACTAAATTAAAATCACAGCATATGTCAAATTAAATCAATAATATATATATATATATATATATATATATATATATATATATATATATATATATATATATATATATTCTTATTTACATATTTTAGATAAAATTTATTTTAAAGTAGAACATTATCCATAGAGTATTTAGATTTAGTACTTTTATGTGTAATAGCAAATTTTCCCTCAAAACCAGAAAATAAATTAAAAAGAAATAGTGCATTACGTTTTTATAGTTCAATGCCAGTTAGGGATGACAATTAGATTTGGGTCAAATGAATACCCGAAAAATGTATCAATAGTAGATGTGTGATTTGCCCCATAAATGGATCTAAGTTCAAATACCAGGTATTTACTTCGCAAAATTTTTTGGATCAATAGGCAAGTCAAGATACTTTGCTACCTATCCCTTCTCTTGTTTTCATATTAATTTAATACGTTAAATTTAAGATAAAAAATAAACAACATATCGTTGTATAAATGAGTTGAGGGATAATACTTCACATTGAAATCCTTAAGTATTTTTTATGGTTAAATAATATTTTTTATTCTTATAAATATAGTTAAACCTAATTTTAATTTTTTAAAAATATTTTATAAATTTTTAAATCAAAATATTTTTATTATCATTTATTGATAGTATAACATACAAAACATATCAACTTAGAATAGTTATTCGCATAATATATTTAAATGTGTCATATATATTATATTAAGTGATAATAAAAAATATGTAAAAGTTTTAAATTCATATCAATTAAAACATAAAAAAAATATTTTTAAAGACTAAAATTAAAATTAACTATATTTATAAAAATTAAAAACATTTAAAAAATTTCTATTATCCTTACCATCAACTGGAATTGTTAAATATTATTTTTTAGCAAATATTGAAGGTGCTAATCAAAGACTTTCAAGTCTATAAATTAGTTATTTTATACTATTAGTTTTATAACATCAACCTTAAGATTTAATTTTAAGTAATTAAAATTAAATTAAATATTTTAAAAAATATTACATTGAAAATATAACTATAACAAATTTGATGTTGGGTGATTTTTATTATATGTTATTTTTATTTATATTGGGTGATTATAGTTCCCCCCCCCACGGTCCTTTATCACTGAACTCTATTAAACCTTACTTTTACTTGTTTTAGCTACGGCTTTAAGTTTATTGACAACATTTCTATCCATTATAACATTTTTTACTTTAACACAAACTTTAGCAGATTTAGTCATACAAACAATTGAGAAAATTTAAAATTACAATATAGAGTATAATCTATCAAATATGATTAAAATATATTAATAGTGCAAAAAGAATTTACACTTTCACCTAATTAATAATTAACATATAGTTTAAAATTATTAATGTTTGTAATAATTATTTTAAAAATCATGTGTAGACTTACTACTAATTTGTCGATAATATAAATTATTTGTATCAACTATGTATCAAAATTAATTTTATAATTTGTCTTCACTTTTTTGTAAATAAAGCAATTTTATTTGATTTTTTCAAACATTTGGTGTTTGAAATATGTGATGATTTATGGAAAATTGGCCGAAAACAGGGTCAAGCATTGTTTGTTTTGGGTCCATCCTTTATTTTGAAATAAATCCGGTGGGCTGAAGCTAGTGGGTGTCCCCTTCTTTTTTCATTAATTCCTTTTCTTTTTGTTCATACAAAGGACGGTTGCTCTCATTTCCTAACAGAACATTTACATATAACGTAAATATGAAGGTTTATCTTGGTTCACATTGTCACCTAATTATTAACATATAATTTAAAATTATTAATGTTTGTAAATAATTATTTTAAAAATCATGTATAGAGTTACTACTAATTTGTTGATAATATAAAATATTTATATCTACCGTGTATAAAAATAAATTTATAATTTATCTTCATTTTTTGCAACAAAGCAATTTTATTTTATTTTATTGAAATCTTTGGTATTTGAAATATGTGATGATTTAGGGAAAATTGGCCGAAAATAGGGCCCAGCACTGTTTGTTTTGGGTCCATACTTTATTTTGAAATAAATCTGGTGGGCTGAACCTAGTGGTGTTCCCCATTTTTTTCATTAGTTCTTTTCTTTATGTTCATACAAAGGAGGGTTGCTCTCATTTCCTAATAGCTCATTTATATATAACTTAAATTTGAAGTGTTATTTTGGTAAAATATTAAATTTAAATAAAAAATTTTAGTTACCCAAATATTATAAAAAAAATATTTTTTACTCATACACTTAGAATCTCTTATAAAGAATCATATAAAAAAAAATCACACAAATCACTTTATACTGATTTATTTCCTAATCTCGCTGTAAAAATCTAGCTGTCATTATTTTTAATTTAATTAGAGGGGAAAAGAAATTTTACCAAAAAAATGATTTTGAATATCTCCTTTTAAATTTTAGTCACAAATTTCCTAATCTACCTTTAAATTTGCTAAACAAAAATTGATTTGGAAACAAGCATTTGTTACAAAGAGATCGTACTTCTGCCAGTTTTTGGTAACATGTACTTACCCTTTTCAAAGATATACTTACATAATATATGTGAAGTATAAATTCCAATCGGATCTTGCTAATGAAGCACCAGTTAAGATGGTAAAAATATTAAATCAAATTATAAGCAATCAATTGTACAGTTGGACATGTAGCTTAAATGATAGGAGACCAAAAATAGAAGACAAGGTTGCCATTCAATTCTCTTTTAATTTTTTCTAAAGATCTAATCCTAAAAGAATTTAAAGAATAGGTTAAAAATAATATTTTGGCTTAACTTTATTTTTTATTCCAAAGTGCAACTTTGGTCTCCTTTTTTTTTTCTCAATTTTGATCCACCATTTTTTTAAAATAAAACAAATGTGATATACTTTAATTTTTTTTATCTAATTATTAAGATAAATGTTAATCTAAACTTTTTCATTCAATTATTAATGTAAAATACTGACTTAGATGATAATATTTTAAAATTGTTAAATTATCATAAATTATGTGAAAATTTTCATCCATATCCTACTCTAAAATTATAAAATTGATATTTAAAATTTTAACATAAATAACAATTTAAACTTTTATAAAATAAAAATAATAATTTATGTTAAAAAAATATTATAAATAAAAATTATAAAGTGAAAAATCAAAGTTAATAGTAATAAAATAATAAACCTATTTTTATTTTTAATCTAAAAATATTATATTTGATTGATACGTAGATATTAATAAATTATAATATATAAATTTATATTTTTATTATAACATATATTTTTTTAATTTATAAATTTGTTAATATTTATATTTTTAATTCTAATTTGTTAGTTATTTTACATTTTTATATTAAATATTATTTTTGAAAAATAATTAATATCAATTTTATTATTTTTTCAAAGGATCTAGATGAAATTTTTTCATGCCAATTTATGATAATTTAATATTAAAACATGATCATGCATTCAACTTTTTATATTAATAATTGGATGAAAAAATTTAGATCTATATTTTACATTAATAATTAGATGAAAAACTTAATATAGGATCATATTTATTCTATTTTAAAAATGGTAAATTAAAATTAAAAATTAAAGAGGCTTAAATTATTTTAATATTAGATTAAAGGTATAAAGTATGCAATTAAACCTAATAGTTTTTTTTTTTTTTTTGAGAGAAGATTGAAAACAATGTCGGAGATAACTTGTCTGGCTTCCGGCCAATTCATGTCCAAATATTATATTACCAAATGAAACATAAAACAAAGCAAGCTCATAGATGCATGCACTTCAATCAAAACATAGGATTCTCAGGCTAAATCTAATTCCAACACACGAGACATGAATTGAAAATTGAAAATACTGTACAAACTGTGTCTTCATCAAAATAAGAAGAATAAAAGAATACAAGAACTAATCCGTAAGCAAAATAAGAATTCAAAATTTTATATTTAAGCTAAGAAAATGCCAAATAATTTCCCAACTGTACATCGTTACTCAAAACCAAAAAAATAGCTAGTCCTCATTACTCAATGCCGCTCGAGATTAATATTAGCTTCAACTGCACGCAAAACGACAGATCAATTCACCTCGAAACGACAGACACGCGAATCTACTGCCTCAACTCCTTTCGGAGTTTCTGAGAGAACAGCTTGCAAGCATCCATGCTCAAATCCATGGCCGCGGCGAGAGCAACGAAAGCTGCGGCATCCTCCGTGCAAGTCACGTGCTGGACCCCAACCTCCACTTCCGGCTTGCTACACTTTCTCTCACCGTCCACCGTCGCCGACATCACAAATCCCTTGTACAAGAACTGTTGTTCCAAACCGAAATCCGACCCGGAACCAGATCCGGATCTCGACACGGACCCAAGATCCCAGCTGCCGTGAGGGGTGTTCGCCGGAGTAACGCCGGAGGTAACATCGATGGTGAATTTCCCACCGTGCTGGGAACTGATGGTGGACCCGGCGAGGGTCACCGGGTCGGCGATGGCCGGAAAAACCTCGAACCGGTATCCGACGGCGTTGGAGCTGCTGGGTTCGCGCCAGGCCTCAAGGCGGCCCCAAGGCTTCCACGTGCCATCTCCATCGGGTCGGATTATGAGCCAGGCTCCCGGATTGGACCGGCTGACCCGTTGTGAACCGGGCGAGGGAACGAACGGCGTGACCATGGACGCGGCCGCAACCGGCGACCCCGACAAATCGTGCACGGTGATGGACCACCCTTTCCGCTCTGCCAAGTGGTTGACACTGGAGGAAGAGAACTGAACCGGGTTTTTATCCCTGAAACTGAACTTGCAAGTAAAAACAGGCTGCTTGACGTCCCCTCTAACTTGAAAAACCTGTGGGCTGCACTCCGGTTCGCCATCGAACCGAAAGACGAACCGGGGGTCCGGTTCTGCACGGACGGTTAAATGCAATGACTGAGCCGGCGAATTTTTATTTCTGTTTTTGGCTAGCGAGACCCAACCGTTGTGGAACATGCAGGGTCGAGACTCCGCTAAGGCGAGATCGAGGGGTACCGTAATCTTGCCCACTAGCTTGGCTGAACCGAAGACACATGAGGAGGTTTTTCGCCCCTTGTAAACTGCGATCTTGATTAGCGGTTTCTTCGAGGCTTTGCGGATTTGGGGTTTGGAGAAATCGAAAGACGCTGCGAGGGAGTGAGGGTTTGGGTCCGTGTCGGTTATTAGAGGCACTGTGGCAACGTTACATCTACCAGAATCTACGCCTTTGAGTTTGATCTCGCAGAAGAAAGGGGTACTCGAAGGGTGCACTTTGCCGGAGAATGAAGGCTTTGATGTTGCCGGAGATTTGACGGCGAGGTTTCCGACGAGGATCCGCACGAAGGGGCACGGGTCCATCTTGGAAGTTGAAAGGTATAATTGTGGAGTGAGAGGTGAAGGGAACAGAGGGAGTTGAATGGTATTAATACCTAGGCATTCAGATTGGGCTGAGCAGAGAGCAACTAATGATTTTTATGATAGTTGACAGAGTGAGAGGGTTCTTTGTTGATTAGTATATGCAAACTGAATGTGACAGCCTGTAACCCGGTTGGATTTGGAGATTCATCATTTCCTTTTTTCATTCCTCTTTCTGTTTCTTTCAATTTCATACGTGGTGGGGACATTTAATTTGGCAACCTGTTATTCATTAATAAATTCATTTTATTCCTCACACCTTATTATAATTATTTTCAAATCTTTCTTATATCTATCTACATATAGAGTATAAATTTTACTTTTACTTATTTTATCTATTTAGATATTTAAGAAAAAAATTATTTAATTTTTTATATTTATTAATTATTACCAATGATAATAAATAAAAATAGTAGATAGATATTAAAAAGTAAATAAGAGAAAAATTAAAATTTAGTAAATAAGAAGAGATAATATAAATTAAGAAATAAATAATTATTTTTTAAAAATAACAATATGAAGTAAAATTCTTAATATTTTTATACCTAAAAAGATAAAAACAAGAGAGAAAGTATTATATAATTATTAGGTACTATGTCAAAATGCATGTAATTCCTTTGGATCCAATCATTCTTATATCTTTCACTTTGGTATAATCCGTAAGTTGGAACTTCTTGATTGTATGTAGGCTAATAAATAAGTAAATAATTTACCAGGCAGATGCCAGATATCATACTCACAAATAAGTAATTAGTTAATGTGACAGTCCCCTTTTTGCCAGCGGATGTCGGCTTTTTTTCGTAAGGATAGCATTTACATGGTGAAATTCAAAAACGTAAAAGTTAACAAATATGACAAAAAGTAATAATGACCATATCTTAAATTACCAGATTGTATGAATCACTAATACCGGCCAAAAATATGATTACTTTGTTTTAAAATGTGAAGTAAGACACACTGTAGTCTGATAACTGTTGAGATTTTCTGATTTTTGGATGAGGTAACAAGCAAGTATAAAAATCAATATTATCAAATAAAAAGTGAGCTCAATGATCTTGATGATAATTAGTTTTTTTTTAAATAATATGACATTCGAGATAATATATTACATGACAATTGACATTTTTTTTTTTTACATTATAAATTATAAATTTGATTCTTTGTTTTTTTAAATAACTTTCCTTTGTATGTAAGTAGTGTATTTCCTATGTTGTGATTCATGTCTTATGGGCTTTTATATCGGATCAAATCAATATATTTTTGGGATTAATTATCTAATTAAAAGATATATTTTAGTTTTTTTAATTATTTTGATCAATATTAAACTATCTCAATTAACATACATTATGATGGAGATTTTATAAATTATCATTAAATAATATTTTATTATTTGAATGGAATTTTATATTTTAAATAAAAAATTTAATCAGTTATAATTTTATATTTAATTTATATTTTCTCATCAATGAAATATTTTAAAGTTTAATTGTTTATTTTGTATGTATATCGTACAAAAATTCATTCAATCATAGAATATTAGTAAAGTTCTTTTATCAACTTCATATATTAAATTAAGTTTACGGTATTGAATGACAGAAATTTGAAGTGTTATTTATTTTATATTTTTTGGTGAAGTCTTCTGCTCATTAGATTAGATTGGTTTAATGATAGAATAATTTATAAGAGATTTTAAGTTTAAATTATATTATTTAAAAAAAAACATGTAACTTTTACATTAAATGTTTTTCAGTTATATTTTTTATTCACTTTAAATATAAATTAATTTTAATAATAATACATTAAAAAAGTAAAAACATATTTATTTTTTAGATAAATTAAATATTAAAACTATTATGATTTTAAACAATCTAAAATTAAATTAATTTTGAATTTTAATATATCATATTAATAAAAATCATATTTTATGTATTTAATAAATTTTTATTTAATTTCATTTTTAATTTTCAAAATTTTATCTCTTAATTTTTTATATAATAATATATTATTAATAATAAAATATATTTTTTGTTAAGTTCAGCTATCACAACCGATTTTAAGCATAGTAAATCTTTCGAAAAAATATTTATTATACTTTTATATTTTTGTGTAAAAAATGGTTAATTTTAATAAAAAGTATATCATTCTTAAAATGCTTAAAATTAAGAGATTAGGTTAATATTTTTATTTTAAAAAATTATCTTTATTTTTTATCCATAAATTTTATTTAATTTTAAAAACACACGTATAACGTACAAACAATATGATATTTTTATGTTATGAAATTGAGCCTCTACTTTTACACGATAGTCCTTTTCATTAAGCTCTGTGTGCTTTTTTATATAAATATCATGTTTTACTTTTTATTTATAATTTATTTCTTTTAAATACCATTACTTAAATTTAATTAATTTTAATTTTGTTTAGTTTTTAAATCATAATAAAACTATATTAAATTAAAAATATTATTTTAGATAGATATTTTGAGATTTTTATTATTTTATCAATTATAATTTGAGCTTATTTTCAAAATTTTATATTTTCATGAATCATATTAATAAATTAAGATCATGTATCTTAATTTAAATAACTTTTTTGGAAAAATTAGTAATAAACTGTGTTCCTTAAACGTGCTATTAAATATTCAAATCATAATCATATATGTGGAAAAAAATTTAAAAAGGTAAAATTCATTTCAAAAATCTCTACATCTTAAAAATTAATTATCAAATTTTAAATAAAACATACCTTTGACATAAATAAATAAATAAATAATAATATTTTTCTATAACTTTGTTTCCAATTTTAAAAATATTATTTATTTAATTTTTATATACTAAAATAGAATAAAATGTTTATTATTCTATTTAACTTACTTTTCTTTATAATTTTTACTTAGATTTAAAAGTACCCTTACTAGTATTATAACATTTATGCTATTGAAAGATGCATTACTTCAAATTTCATCGTGTTAATCATCTTTTAATATGAAAAATATTAACCACAACTTAATATAGATTATTTTAAAGAAATTCTAATTTTTTGAACTTATAAAAATAATTTTGATTTTTTATTTTAATATTTATTTTATTGAATTAATTAAAATATATTTTGTTTTTTAATAAGTTTTATGATTAAAATTATTTCAAAAGCTTTTATAGGTTAGGATAATATTTTATCAATTTATTTTCTAGTAAAAAATAAAATTATTTCCAAAAATTTTATAAGTTCAGAATATACTAGATAATACTCCCACCTTTTTTTATAAAAACTAAAAGAAGTTTATTTTTTATATTTGTTATATGATCTCATCCAAAATATTTTTCATAAAAATAACATTAATTGAATGAAAAAATTACTAAATGGAGATACAATATTAATTAGATGATTTTTTTTAAAAAAAAAATATCTCTCTATAATATTAAAAATAATTATGTAAAATTAATATCATTAGCAAAATAATCAAATTTCTGAATTTATTTAAATTAATTAAGTTAAAAATTAAATTCCACTTTTTAATTAAAATATATTTTCAATATAAATATCTGTTATAATTCTATTTACTAATTTAAATTGAATTTTATCAAAATTTAAATCAAACACACACTATTCCCCAGAGAAAATATTGTCATGGTGAAGACAAATCTTGTTTACAATTTATCTGTAATTGATGTGGCATTAATTTTAATAATGAGGCTACAGAAAATAAAAAATTGATGAGATACAAATTAAGTATTTTAGCGCAGAAAGTTATGTCAAATGCCAAACGTTTTTTGTCATGATCAAAGAAGTAGCTAGGAAGTAATTTATTAAAAAAATAAAAAATCGTATTAAATCAACAAGAAAAAGTCCAATTTGACTTGGTTGGTAAAATTAAAGACAAAAGGCACAAATCAGATTGTGATGTTAATTAACATGGCACCTAAGGAGAAGTAACAACCAATAATAGACATACTAAGAATAAGGAAAAGGGAGGGTATGAGAGTGGAGATAGTGGGCAAGGTGGGTTTTGAGTGCAGCGAAAGGTGAGGAGGATGCAGAAGCATGAGAGGTATGAGCTGTTAGGCAGAGAAACGCACGTACGGTAAGGGCCAGCGAAGAGTCGTTGGGCAAGATTGTCGTATTGGAAGTGTGCACGTACACAAATACCATTGGCTACAGCCGCATCTCTCACACCTATGTCGGGGATCCAACTTTCATACAGCTGTCACCCCCTATGCATCTTCCATCTGCCTCAGGTGTTATTATCCTGATTATGTGGGTCCTTTTACTTTAACGCAACTTTCACATCCTCTATCCCCATCTCACGCATGCAATCGTCACATCGAATCTTTGTTCTCATCCTTCATTTATTTACCTTTCATTGCTTAGGAAAAAAAAAAATAGAAAGAATTTATTTTTAAATTTAGATAAATTTTATTTTCAATCTACGCTTATTTGAATTTATTTTAGATGAATGTACTAAATAAAATTTGGTTAGACTTCAATTTTTTTTCTCTTTTGCATGAGCTATGAAAATAAAGTGGATCAAAATTTTTATTAAATTATTAAAATATTTAAATATTTCAAAAATAAAAAATATTATTATATTAATTAAAAATTAGTAAAATTATATTTTTTGAGTTTAAATTTATTTAAATTTAAATTATATTTTAATATTTTTTATTATTCAAATAATAAAAAATTTATTTTTTATCTATTTAAATAATTTATTTTTATTTTATTTTTATTTTTATTTTTTCGTTCCTATTTTTCTTTCATATTTTTTATGATACATATAAAAAAAATTATTTTTTTCATTTTTTTATTATAAAACAATAAAAATTAAAAACTCTTTTCGTGTAGTTTTAATAGAATAAGATAAACCTACAAAATAAAAATATTAAAAAAATTTAAATTCTAAATTAATTCTCAACATACATTTTTTTCCGTAATACATTTTTTATAATAAAAATATATATTACTTATTAATTTAAATTTATTTAATATAGTATTAATTTTAAAAAAATTATAAAACTTGTAAATATATATATATAATAAAAGAATCAGAATGTTAAATTTTAATATTTATATTAATTTAATAATTTTATATAAAATATAAAATTCATAAATTTAATTATTTAATTATATTATAATATTTTTATTATTATATATATATATATATATATATTAAATTTTTAAAAAATTTAAAAATATATAAATATATTATTCAACTATTAATATATATATCATATTAAATGTTAAAATAAAATAAAAAAATAAAATATTTATTAAATTTTATTTTATATAATATTATATAGACAAATTTTATTTAATAAAAAATTTTAGATCGATAATTAAATTAATAAATTATGAATTTTATAAAAAATTATTAAATAGTATAAATGTTAAAATTTAATATATATTGATCATATTAATTTTTAACGATTCTTCTTTTGTAAAAATTACGAAGTTCATAATATTGAGATAATTGCCAAAATTACGGGATTTGATGTATTTAAATAGCTTTTATTTTGCAAAATAGGATTTTTTTTAATATTTGTTGTTTAGTCCACGATATGTTTCAATGCTTCCACTATATTTTTGTCGAACCTTACCTTTTTTCAGGCTGCACAGAGCTGGATCAAACCTCGTAGAACAAAAGCCACCAGCATTGTTAATTAATTACTGCCATTGTGCTTTCTTGTGGCCCCACAAACTATCAAACATAAATTGACTACTATTGTCGTTCTCTTTCGGCCATACACAACACCATGCCAAAAGCCCCAAACCACAAGAACATATAAGGCACCTATAAACTTCACCAATGTTATCGTAGTCCTAGCCGTTATTATCATTCATCATGCCATTGTTGTAACCATCTACATTTTTTTTATTTATTTATGATGATAATAATTATCAATTCATATATATAAATTAAATATATATTTATTTTAATTCTATAAAGAATTTAATTAAAGTATACATATTTTTTATTATATTAAAATTTATATTTTCTTTCTTAGTTTTTGAAAATAATGTAGTGAAAAAAAAAAGAAATTACTCTTAATCTAATAAATGGTGTTAAGATAAAATTATTTGAAAAACATTTATCAAATAAAAATTTTACTATCACATTAAATGTATCATATAAGTATATTTTGTAATTTCAATTATAATTACCATTGTATCGTCTTTATATATAGAACACAAAATTTAAAGATAACTGACTTATGGTGTATTATTTATTTTTAAAGTTTTTACTTAATTAAACATTAAAATGTTATCGTAAATAATTTTAGTTTTATTGTTAATAATTTTAGCTAATTACAATATTATTGTACATTTTAAGATTCACGATATAATTTATGAATTTTTATAGAGGTTATATTATATTAAGTAGTTTTTTTTATAGTAATTATAATTTAAAATAAAGTACACCATATTGTTGTTTTATTTTTTTTTAAATAAAATATTTATGATTCTAATAAAAGAGTAATAAAGAAAAATATAGAGAGAATAGACAAAGATAAAATTCATTTATATTGAAGTTCACTGTTACATGAATACACCTTGATTTATATATATTTATACTAATGCATGTAATACATGGATAACATGTGGGCAAGTTGGTTATGAGTTTGTTGGTGAGTCTATCGCTTGCTCAAGGTTAGTTACATTGTTACCCCTTGCAAGCTTGAGAATGGTAAATATCAACCATACCAAGCTTAAGAAGTAGGTTCTAAAATGAGAAAGATTTGAAAGCTTTGGTGAAAATATGATGAGAACCAAGAAAAAACAATGATAAAGAATGAGAGAGATAAAGAGAAAGATCTTCTATAAGGACTTGAAGGTCCTATGATAAGGTTAAAGACAAAGAAAGTCAAATAGGCTTTAAATAAGATAGTCATAACTATGTTTAAGGCAATCAAGATGTGGAAGAAAAGAGCACAAAGCTAGTTCATTGTGTTCAAAATGAAGAAATAGAAGAGAACCAAATTTAACTTATTTTATCCCAGTCCTTATTCATCTGTATTTTGGATTAGGACTTTATGTTTATTCTAGTAATTAATAACATATATTTAGTTATTATGTTAATGGGTTTGACCATAATGGTTATTAAGCCTTTTTAGGATTTGTTTACTTTTATTTTATTATGTTAGTAGGTCAGATCCTGATGGCTACTAAACATTTAGAGTTTTAATTTTATTATTAATACGTATACAACTTTCCTTAAAGAAACAATTTTGATAATAATAAAAATTGAGGTTTTCCCTCTTAAGAGAGCTTGTGTACCTCTTAGGATTCTTTAAAAGAATCGTTGTTTGGATCTTATCTAGGGTTTCTCATACTTTTATGAAAATTCTACGTCGAGCTTATCACTCTCATTTCTTCATAGAATTGAGGATGGACGCTTTCCCTCATTCCTTTTCTTTTCATATTTTATTCTTACAATTATCGAAATTCTAATTTTAATTTGTTTTTATTATGATCTTAATTTTAATTTGTCTATTATAATCCTTTTTTTTTTTATCTAAGTGAACCAACTCAAGGAATATTTGTTTAATTCATATTCAAAATGTTAGTAACTTAAGCTTGAGTGGAGATGGGAAGTAGATGAAGGATACTAGCTTGAAGTTTTTCATGAACTATACGACAATCTATGTCGAGGTATTTGGTTCATCCATGGAACACAAGATTAGTTTCTATCTAAACTAGTTGTCGTAATAGAGAATAAAGGTTTGAGTGGATGGAGGATGAAGGTCACTGAGGAGATATAAGAGCCATTGAATTTCATAAGCGACAGCAACAAGAGCGCAAGATTCAACTTTTGTAAATGAGTGAGATACAATGTTTTGTTTCTTTACTACGAAATGAGAGAGTGACCTAGAAAGAAGAAAAAATTGAAGATAAATCATGAAGTGTCAATGCAGCCTCCCTAATCAGAATAAAAAACTAAAAAACTAAAAAATTGCAAGTTTGTTTAGCAAGGAAAGAAAATGCCATGTCTAGGAGCTTGTTGGAGATAATGAAAAAATATCATGGCGGCTCGATGGTGTAGTTCTACAGGACAAGCCATGATTTGGCTCAGTTGTTGAGTGATGAAGCTAATATCAAGATGGGTAGCGGTTAGGTAGAGTAATTTCCTAACAAGTCTGCGATAGGCAAGAACATAAGCAAGGGGAGGTCCAGAGTCTTGATAAAGTCTCACTGTGGGATCAAGAGGTGTGGAAGCAGGTAATTTATAAGTTTTGAATAAGTAAGAAGCTTTAGGCAGTATTTTCTTTGGCACAAGGAGATTCTGGAGGAGGAATGATCAACTTCAAGCCCAAAGAAGGATTTGAGTGCACCTAAGTCGCATATATGGAAGGAGTGTTGGAGAGCTTCTTTAATGGCAACAATGTGTGGAAGAGATTTACCAGCAATAATTAAGTCATCGGCGTTGATGGGAAGGGTAATGATTGAAAGGGAGGTATGTTTGGTGAAATAAGGAATGATCGATATAAGCTTGTATGAATTTAGTGTTCAGAAGCGTGGTGGTGAATTTCCCAAACCATTGACAACTTTCTTGTTTGAGTCCATAGAGGGACCTGAGGAGCTTACAAAGTTGATTGGTTTTATTAACATGAAACCTCGGAGGTAGGGTCATATAGACGTCTTCATGCAAGTCTCCATGTAAGAATCCATTGAAGATGTCAAGTTGATGAAGGTACCATTGTTTGGTTGATGCAAGAGCTAAGAGAATGCTTATTGTAGATAGATTAGCCACAAGAGCAAAGGTTTCTAAGTAGTCCAAGCCTTCAACTTATATGTATCCCTTTGCGACGAGGTATGCTTTACAGTGTTCGGTAGAACCATCTTTTTGTCGTTTGATCTTGTAAATCCATTTTTTGCCAATGGGAACAATATGGGGAGGAAGATCCATAATGGTCCAAGTCTTGGTGTCCATGAGAGCATCCAATATAGCTTGCATTGTTGTTTGCCATTCTGAAGACTTACAAGCCTCATCGTATGTGTGGATTAATAAGAGTGAGTGAGGGACATAGTGTAATGACGATGCAAAGGAGAAAGGAGATCATATGGGAGAAATGTATCAAGTGAATATGAGAAGGAGGACTTAACTATGCTGTAAATGAAATTAGTGAGATGAGAAGGTTGTCGAGTTATCTCAGTGGAATGATGTAAAGGTGGATTCGCTTAAATAATGTATGGGGTAAGTGATGAGAGACAGTATGTGAATCAGGTTCCTTTGAAAAATATATGTCATGATGAGTGGTAATACAAAAGGAATATGTCCTATCATCTAAATATATTTGTGGGTAGAAAAAGTATGGTGGAGAAATCTTAGTATGTATGGTTAATTGATATGGAAAAATATGTTCATGAAATATGAAATGTCGAGAAATTGTGATGGTATGGCGTGGAGACCTAGAAGAATGTATCCCTTCAACCAAGATTTATAACTAAGAAGTACATGTTTCTTGAATCTTACATCAAATTTACATCAGCCCGCATGGAGGATGGATGAATAACAAAGACATCCAAAGGTGCAAAGGGAGGAAAGATTAGGTACAGTGTTGTATAATAGGTGAAATAGAGAGGTATTCCCAAGTATGTGAGAAGGGAGTCTATTGATAATATAGACTGCATGATATACATCATATGGCCAATAATAATGAGGGATATTTGATTGGAATATTAATTCTTTATTGACATTTAAAATATGTTGGTCTCTACATTTTACATGACCATCTTGCTAAGGAGTTTCAACACAACTCACTTGATGTTTTATTCCCTCAGTTTCAAATAAACTAGCCATGGAAAACTCACATCCGTTGTCACTACACATAATTTTTATATGAGAACCAAATTGAACATAAACCATTGTATAAAATTTTTCACATGCACAGAAGCTTCATTCTTTTGTTTCATCAAAATCACCTAAATAAATTAAGTGTAGTCGTCAACTATTATGATATCGATGTTTGTGGACGAAAGTAAAAGAAAATGGACCTTATATGTTAATATGTACAAGATCAAAGGATTTCTCAATATTATTTACACTATTATTGAATGGTAATTGTTTTTAACCTAGAAAATTAACAAACATAACAAGCTAGATGCTTATATGAAAGGATATAGGAATATTTTTGACTAAGAATACGCAATGCATTAACATGACACATGACCCAACTACAAATGTCAGAGCATGCCTTCATGTAGCAACTTTAAAGTGGAATTAATCATCGACAATCTTGAGTTCCTTTTTGGAATAATAAATTGATATAGGCCCATCTATGTTTAACTCAAACTAGTCATCCTCTTGTATTGCAGTTTCTTCATAGTACAAGTATTAGCTTAAAAATTTACTACACAGTCAAGTGTTGTGGTTAATTATGAGATATAAATGAGATTGAAGGAAACTGTGGTATATATAATACATGAGTGAGATACAAATCATCTGTGAAATTTACAATACCTAAATATTCTGCATGTATATTACTGTCATTAAGTAAGTTTACAATTAAAAGGATCAATCTTTGTGTATGTGCTAAACCATTTCAATAAGTTGCATATGTGATCAATAGTTCCCATGTCTAATATCCATGTGTCAACATCGATATGTGAAAATTTTGTGTAATGGATAATTGGATTACCTTTCATACAGAAATGAATAAATTTTGAAGTTGTATGATTTATAATGTGAGTGTTGAATTCCCTGCCTTGAATCAAATTTAGAATTGATTAGTATTTCTGTAGAATGAATTGAGCCATCATCATTTGCTTATTCTGGTCCTAATTTAAATCGAATTCATCATATCTTGGAGTATTGCTCTCACTTTGTGTGTTTCTGAAAAAGAAATTGTATTTTAATTTATACGTTGGTGGATGGTTGTGCTTTTTATAACACGTGTCTACCGTATGACCATTCTTTCCATAATAATTGAAAATTCTATTAGGTCCTCATCCTTCATTTCTACCACAACCTTTGCCATAGGCAAATGATTTATATCCATCAGTAACATTTATCGTGATTTTGTCATCATCTTTTAGAATGGTTTGTCGAGCTAGTTGTCATTCTTGCTGAAGAACCATCAAAAAAGCTATATTTAGTGAAGGGGGAGGATCCACAATTAAGATGTTGAAATCGTATAATGCTAAACTGCTCATTCTGACTTATGAGAAATTTGATTATGTAATATTGCTTGTGAAATAATTATGCATTTCTCATGGCTTAGCATCTACATGGTACATTACATGTACATATAGGTAGTGGCTGATAGTGTTCTAACTTCTCCCATAAGGTTTTTAATTCTGTAAAATAATTTAGTTTCAATAGCATCACCTTGTTTCAATGCATACATTTGTTGTTGCAATTTAAAGACACAGATAAGTTACCTTGTGAGAATCTTTCCTTCAAATCATTATGAAAATCTATTTCATTTTCAATGTAGACAACGCTCTATGCGATAGGTTGAGACACCGAATTGATGATCCAAGAAACCATTATAGTATTAATTTTTTCCTATATTTCATATTTGAGATCATCTTGTTCTGGGACTCTAATTGAGCCATCAAGCATCTGGATTTTTTTTTTTGGAAATCAAGGCTCAACAGATCATTCTTGACCAAGAATAGTAGTTTTTTCCAATAAAGGGTGATGATACCATTATACTAGTAGGATTCTCATTTGGATGGGTGTAGAAGTGACTTATTTAACCATGCACCTGTCCCATGGACTCTAATTATTACTATTAAAACTTAATTCTCTTGCCTTGGCCAAAATGATGCAGTAGAGCTCTTAAAAAAGAGTTCTTATATCATCTAATAAAATAATGAGAAAGAAAAAAATAGCAAGGGACAAAGATGAAATTCATTCATATTAAAATTTATTATTACATTAATACACTATAGTTTACATATATTGATGCATGTAATACATGGATAACGTATGGGTAAGTTAGTTATGAATGGGTGTGTCTACTACTTTCTTAGGATTGATCATGCCTGTTAATCATGTTCTTTAACAAGGAACAAATATATATTATCAAATCCAGATTTAATTTTTCCATCATAATACTTATGTAATGGTTCAATTTAACTAAAAGTATTTATTTCTAAACAAATTTTAGCTAAATAAATTACCATTTTATTAAAGAATAAAATTAATAACTTAAAAAATTTTAAAAGACAAAATATAATTAATTTATAATATTCAATAATCAAAATAGTATCTCACTATTTTCTAACAATATCTCCTTGTTTCTTATATTTTTACATGAAAAATGGTGAAAAGGTATTTTATTAAATTTTATATAAAATCTTTTTTCATCTCTAAAAAAAGTTAAGCTGCATAAATATTTAAAAATTATATTTTCTCACACTCTTTCTCATCGTTAATTTTTTTCTTTAATAATTTCTTACCATCCAAACATATTGTTAATAAACTAGAAGTTAATCTCTTGAGATACAATCAAATGTTAGAATAAAGATTTTTTAATAGTCAACACTTAAGGTTATATATATATATATATATATATATATATATATATATATATATATATATATATATATATATATATATATATATATATATATATATATATATATTATACTATTGTTACCAAAATTATAACAAAATGGTGAACCTCAAATCCAAATATTGGAAAAATTAAATTTTTATTTTAAAGAAAAAATATTTAGAAAAACCCTAATAGAGGAAGAGTTCTAGGTTTGAGAGCCGATTATGAACAAAGAAGGTGTTAGACCCTCGCCTATTCAAGAAGAAGCAGTCTTTAAATTGAATGTGTAATTTTAATATTTTTTTAAAAAAATTATCTCTTAAATAGAATAAAAATAAATAGGTTTATGAAAAATAACCTGATAGGATTTGATCTAACTCGTACGTATTCCTTCTTGTAGTGGAAAACTCAAAGCTATGTAATTCTGGTCAAAGACTTGATCTTTGGAGATTTTGCGGAAATAAAGTTTTCTAAAGAATTAAGGGTCTATTTGAAAGTGCTTTGAATATTTTGATAAATTTTTTTAATCTACGTATGTACAAAGTCTGATGCAAACGAGGGTTGGACTGAACAACAAGGTATGCTACATGTTCGTATTAAACACTCATTATGTGAGATTTAGAATTTTAAACTTTAAAATATATTTTTTGGAAATTTAAATTGAGGATAATGTTTAATTTAAAATTATGACATAATGATATCTAAATATTTTTCTAAATCCACATATGCCCAAAGTCTAAGGCAAACGAGGGTTGCACCAAGACTTACATGATTTTCCAAACACTGATTCGTATTGAGAACTCGTTGCATGATATTTAGAATTTTAAATTTTAAAATATATTATTTTGTAAATTTAAATTGAAGATAATATTTAATTGAAAATTTTGATGTAATAATATTTAAATATTTTTCTAAATCCATGTATGTCCAAAGTTTGAGGCAAACGAAGGTAGCACTAAAACTTATATGATTATATGAATATTAAATGATAGAGTATGCTACACGTCCATATTAAGAGTTCATTGTGTGAGATTTAAAAAAATTTTAAAAGATATTTTGAAATTTGTATCAAGAATATAAAAATTAGTTGGAAAGCTTAGATTAAAGATAAAGAATTTAATTTGACAAACTTAAATAAATAATATTTAAATATTTTTCTAAATCCACATATGCTTAAAGCTTAAGGCAAACGTAAGTTGCACTAAGGCTTATATGATTTTCCGAATATTAATGACAGGGTATGCTACACATTCATATTTAGAGTTTATTGTATGAGATCTAGAAATTTTTTAAAAAAACTTTAGAATATATTCTTTGACAAAATTTAATTTATTTTTGGTATTTAAATTAAAGATATTAGAATAAATAAATAAAATTTAAGAATTAGATCTTCATGGAATTAAATTTTCCACAAAGATATTTTGTCTTCCCTTTTTTTTATTTAAACTCAATTCTACTTGATTTGGACACTCACATATAACAACAAATTTATTCCTTGATTTTGTAATGGAAATCTACGGTTAATTCACCAAAGGTATCCAATATTACCAATGTAGCTACGTGCACTTAAATTTGAGTTGAATTAATTTGCATCTTGAAAGGGTATTAAGGCTTGTCTATACTGAATTGCATAAAGGCTTTTGCTTTTTACATCCTTGAAAATTTCTTTTTGCACCCCCTAACATGTGAAAGACCTAAATACCCTTCATGATGTAATATCTAACCATGACTTTTTCCTTCTTCTTCTTTCTTCTGTTTGCCATTGATTCTCCTTCCTTATTTTTGGACAATCATGATGATTAATTGAGTCTACATAAAAGGTTGGGTTCCTGATTTAAGTGGGAGAATAAATTGATATGAGAAGCATCAGAGAAGACGAAGGTGAGAATTTGATCCTTCCGCTGCAATTTTTACTCCATAAATTAATTTACGGAATGAAAAAAACATATTTCGCAAATTAATTTGCAGAATGCATATAGTATATTCCATAAATTAATTTGGGAGATATTATTATTTGCATTTTGTAATTTAATTTACGAAACATAAGAAAGTAACATTCCATAAATTAATTGATGGAACATAAAAAAATTACATTCCGCAAATTAATTGGCGGAATGTAAATTTTGTATTCTGCAAATTAATTTAAGGAATATTATTTTGTATTCCGCAAATCAATTAACGAAATGTTATGTTTTTATTCCGCAAATTAATTTACGAAATGTGTTTTTTGCATTTCAAAAATTAATTTGCGGAAGGTTATATTTCTATTCCATAAATTAATTTACGGAAGGTTATTTTTCAATTCCGTAAATTAATTTGCAGAACTTCTTTTATCATTAAAATGAAATGAAAATATGGAAAAATTAAATACTTAATTAGTTGTGTGATGTTTTTTTTATGCAAAGATAAACATGGAAGATTCATTGAGGTGGAGCAAGCATGTTTCAAACAAAGTTGACATGCCAATATTTATGAAAGAGGACAATGTAGTAATATGTTTTTGGAGAAAGTATTTTTATTTTATTTTATAAAAGTGTCTAACTTGATTTGATTTTCATATCTTTGATGAGAGAATAATGTAAGTGTTCAAGAAGATGTGTTGGCTATGATAAACAACAATTTTGATTATATAAACGCATTCATGACTTATATGGTAAATGGTTTTTAGATTGAAAAGTTTAATTGTTATGTTGTATATCATTTAGTAATATTTGATTGTTTGTATTTTAGATGAGTGGTGGGTAAAGTAGGGCAGTGGGTAAAGCTCATAGATTTATTATCTTAAACTAAAGCAGTGGGTAAAGCTCATGGATTTGTTGTGGTTATTACTAGATCGACACGGGTGGAAATTGTGCGAAAAACAATGTTAATATTAGGTTGTGAAAGAAGTGGAAAATATAGACAGTACAAGAATGAATTAGCGCGTAAGGTGACTAGAATAAAAAAATGCAAGTGTCCCTTTAGATTAAGAGCAAGACCATTAAGAAGTGGTGAAGCTTGGAAGCTTAACGTTATATGTGGATTTCACAACCATGATGTAGTCGAAACATTAGAAGGTCATGCATATGCTGGGAGACTAAGTGGTGAATAGAAGTCTTTACTAGGTGATATGACAAACAATATGGTTAAGTCGAAGAACATTTTGTTGAAATTAAAAGGTCATGATGATCATAATGTGACTAATATCAAAGCAGATCCATAATTTCGCCATATATATTGAAAATTAGAAAGGGACCCTGAAACAGAATTGCAATATTTGATGAAGTTAATGGAACGTAACAAATATGTGTATTGGTATAGAAGGATTGAAATGTTTAATGTTGTTTGAGATATATTTTGGACACATCCATATGCCATTAAATTATTGAATGTATTCCATATTATGTTGATTATTGACACTATATACCAAACAAACAAATATCATTTTTCATTGAGATTTTTCGAGTAACCTTAATAGTGTTGACATTTTCTATGTGTTTTACTTATTTGGAGTCTGAACGAGGAGATAATTTCACTTGGACATTATAAAAATTTAGAGGTTCGTTTTTAAGAGATGAATTAATACCCCAAGTGATTATGACAGATGGAGATATCACCTTAATGAATGTTGTTGAAGTAATATTTCCATCTACAACACACTTGCTTTGTCAGTTTCATGTTTATAAAAATGTGAAGTCCAAATGCAAGTTACTAATATCTCCAATAGATGAATAAGATTGTGTAATGGATGCATGTGTTATTCTAATGGATTCTTCAAGTGAAATTGAATATGAAGAATGTTTTATTTAATTTGAGGCCAAGTGTTCAAAATTTTCTATTTTTTTGGATTATGTGAATAGAACGTGGTTGCACCCTCACAAGGAAAGATTTGTTAGTTTTTGGATTGATAGGGTGATGCATCTTGAAAATACAACAACTAATAGGTATATTTATAATTAAAATTAAGTTTTGCATAATATATTTGAATGACATATAAGGCTCATCACATGTATCTTTTTTTTTTTCAAGGTTGAAAGTGCACATCCAAGGTTAAAGAGGTTGCTTCAAGATAGTAAAGGTGACTTACATTCATTCTAGAATGCAATAAATAATATGACCTACTACAACATAATGATATAAAAGTGTTATTTAAGAGAAACATGATCATCGTAGAGCATAGATTCAGTAAAGGTTTCTATGTCAAACTACAAGACTTTATATCAAATAGCGCTTTAAGGCACATTGCTATTGAGTATGAATGGATAAAAATTGTTGGTATTGATAGTATAACTTATGGGTGCACTTTTAGAACTACACATGGATTACCTTGTGCATGCGAGTTAGCAAGGTATAGTGACATGGGTAATTTTATGCCATTGGAGTTAGTTCATCGTCATTGGGAGAGATTGATATTTATTGATCAAGGAATTACAAAGTCATGGTGTGATTTGTCATTACATCCAGAATTTGAGGCCTTGCAAAAACAATTCTCAAAACTTGATATTTGTGGACAAATAACGCTAAAAAATAAACTTCATGAGTTGACATTTTCTGATACAACTTCAATGTGTCCACCTCCTAATAAAGTAAGAACAAAGGATGTAATCAAAGGTAAGACATTGAATATGAAACGATTAAGCAAACGTGATCCATCATTCTTTGAATATGTTGATGGTTTGTATTCTGTCCATGATAGCTCATCATCTCGAATGTTATATGATATTAAACGCTGAAACAACAAACAAAAAAAGGTTATGCGAATGCTAAACCTATTTTCTATTCAGCTACATAACTATATTGAGCACATAGTTGATGTTGAGATAGATGGAAATTGTGGATATTGTGCAATTGCATTACTCAGAAAGGGTGTGGAGTCTTGGGCTCAAAACTGACTTGATTTAATTCGGGAGCTTGGTCAGTATCGTGATGGGTGTGTGAATGTTTTTGGCATTGAAGAAAGATACATACAATTGAGAACTTATTTATTTGTTAGGAATGAAAAATTGGTTTCACTAGATAAATGGATGACTATTCTTGATATGGGTTATGTAATTGTGTCTAGGTATAATGTCATACTTATTCATATTTCCATCATAGGCTTGTCAAACATGTTAGTTGCACGTAGAAGTACTTGGTCGAATGCGTGCTTTTGCTCTATCGTCCTCAATAGGTCCTCTCCTACCTCCTCTATGCGACCATCCGCGATATATGAACCCCTAGTCTTGACCAAATCTAAAATTCACCAAATAAAACACACTTGCTTAATTAGTTTTCCTTAACCAAACTTTTCCACCTGAACTTAAAATCTAAACTTAAATCAAATAATAAATAAGTTAACTTAGGTTTTTTATATTTTGTAAACCTTCAAATTAAACCCTAAATAATGAATTCTTAAACCTAAACATAAATTAAATAAATAAATAAATCAAATTAATGAGGAAAAATTAAATTTTTAACTGATGCATTCTGTAAACTAATTTGTAGAATATATTTAATACATTCCGCAAATTAATTTCTAGAATGTATCATATGTATTTTTCAAATTAGTTTGTGGAATGTATTAGATGTATTCTGTAATATAATTTATGGAATAAATTTGATACATTCTACAAACTAATTTATGGAACGTATTTGTATTGTGACTCATCTCCTACCTTAAGGTGCATCAGAACCAGTAAACTACAAACCTAAAACTCTACATGACAAATGACACTACCCAATGGACTATGAATTAGAAATGTGGTACTAACCTTAAAGAAGATGACGACATTCAAGGTTAAAGCTTGAAGGTTACGGTTCGCTTGGTTGACAACAAATGTTTTCTTGCAGAAGAGAATGGTAGTTGTAGAAGAGAGAATGAGAGAGGGATGTTAAGAGTAAATTAATAATAAAAAGTTTTTAAAAACTGAATCAGGGGTGTAAAAAGGAAAAAAAAAAAGGATGAAAAAAATATAGGCCTTGCATAAATATCTTAACTTTGTGACTATTGGAGGGTGGACTCGAATTCCTAAACATTAAGGAAGTACACTAGCCCGATGCCATTATTCTACCCGAGGGAGCATAACCTCTTAATTAAACGCCTCCATCCAAAATTAGATTCATGACTTAGGCCTAAAGTGGGCTTGTAGCAATTCACACTAATATCTTAGATACTCCAATAAATATATTTTATAAAGTTGGTTGTGTTAAATTTTTATGCAACTATTCTTAAGGCCTAATTCTTTTGCACTATTCTACTCTTATTAGACTTACCTTGCTTTCCTTCTACAAGGAACTACGACCCCTTTCTCCTTAGTCTTTTGATGAGTAGCTTTATATTTGATTTCAACGTGTGTTCTAGTCAGTTTATTAAGCAATTTTCTTAGCCCCTTATGCCTACGCCCAAAATGAATGGCCCAAAGCGTGACGAACCACAGGCCCAATCAAGGGTCTTCTTCCCAAATCTAGATCAGGGAGTTAACCATTTGAGGGGGAGCTTGGATAGGGGACTATGACGAACCGACTTGGAGCAAGTGGCGCGACAGCTTGATGGACCTATCGGTGGCAGAGATGGGAGGTTTTGGATGATGCGACAAATATCTTGAGCGGCATGGAATCTCACAATAAGGTTGTCCAGGTGGAGCTCCAAAGCTTCATGTACGGTGTTCCGGCATTGGCTTAACCGCCTTGCAAGAGATAGATTCCATCGATTTAGCAAAGCAAAAAAAAAGACAGAGGCAAGGAGAGTGATGGAAATTGGTTGATTCGAGAGTGACGTTAAGAAAAACTAAAGCTTAGAATCGTCTTCACATAGATATGGAGGTAGGAAGAGGAAGGGACCTAGATTGATATGCTCGCTGGTGACTACCTCGGTCAAACTCACATCCCCTCCATTTCTGGTTCTAATCAACGGAACAGGGCTCAGTTTGCTGAGCTGTATGTGGTGTGAAGCGGCCAATGTGGCTCTTGTGGTGGTTGTGGCAGCCGTAGTAGTGCTACTATTGTGAGCACGGGGAAGACAAAGACGCCTCGATTCACAGATTTGTACAAGCAGACTTTGCGAAAATTATATCGATTATAACTAATTACCAAGGATTTATAACCAATAAATCCGATTACATCTCAACCAAAATTTACTAAGCAATATACGAATTGGATCAACTATTAATATCTTTATAGAAAAGTAAATTATCTAGCAGTTTCTTGGCTTAGATTTCAGGTTCGTGAAGGCGTTAACAATAATTTTGTTTTTACTTGCAAAGCACAGATTGACATTAAACTTTTATGTACAAAGAAACGTTAATCTTAGAGCCCTACATAAAGTTCGCAAACTCGAGATTTGTGAAATGCTTGATTGTGATTTTTTCTTGCGGGAGAGAATGGTGAGAATTGGATATCTTCTTCTAAACTTCAAAAAACCGTGGAAGAAAGAAAAAGAGTCTTTTCTTCTTATTCTGTTGAAAGAGCCAAAAAGTCCCTTCCATTTATATTACTATTTTCTATATATAAGTTTTAACTTCATTCATTTAACTTTGATTTTAATTTATCTAACCATAATCATTCTTAACCATACTTGTAACTGTCTTGTAAATGAATCTTACTAGAATCTTGATGAAAAAAATTAAATATTGACCCCCTTTAATTTAGATTAAAAATTAACCTTTCTATTTTATCATATTTTTTTGAAATTATTGTAGTCATTATATGATTTTAATTATAACCATTAGATATCTTTAATCATTAAATTTTTTTTATGTAAATTGATACTCACACTATTATGCACACAAATATAGTTTTTAAATAAGGATGAAAAAGATTTTTATAATTTTTTTTCCAAAATTTTGAAAAAAATAAAAAAAAATTAAAGGAAACCATTTTTTTTTTTATTTTGGTTCCCACTAAAATATTAGAAGGATTTTTGAGTAATTTTTTTATATTAATTAAATTAAATTATTTTTACCTTGAAAGTTTTATATATCTATTATATCCAAAGTTAGAAAAATAAATTGTTTTATTTTTTCTTTTTTTTTGAGAATTAAATAATATATACTTTTTCTTTCTTCCATTAAAATCTCTATTCTCTTCTTCTTTAAGTCAATTATTAATGTAGAAGATTCGATCTAATGAATATATATTGGCGTTTTATTTTTTTATTTGACTTAATGTATTTTATAACAAGAATTTAGGACATGATTTATATAGCTACACCTATAATAATAATGATAAACTTTGTTTATATCTTGTTCAACTTCAATGTTTTGACTAGAGATTTTTTTATTTTTTTAATTAGAGATCAATAGTAAAGTTTGATCATTGACTAATTTAAATTAAGTTGAGTAGATTTATAAAATAGTCAACATTTATTTTATTTACAAAATTTAAAAATAATTTTTTCTTTTAAAAAGGGTTTCTTTATAATGTTTGAAATCAAACTAAAAAATATCAAATCACTAAAGTTGACAGAATAATGAAAGGTTAATCTAATTTTTATGAGGTGTTAAATTTAAACTTTATTGTAAAAAAAAACTGAAAAATGATGATTACAAAATTATGAGAATTTTTATTGTGCAGACAAATTCATTAATTGCGATAATTCTACAAGAATATTATTGAAATGGCAAATAATGTGAGGCAATAACTAGTGAGGTACCAGTTTTCGGTTAATCTCCCCTTAATAAAACCATGACGAGTGAGAAAATTAAAAGATATCAACATTGAAAACTCAGACCAGAGGCATTAGTAATGGTAGATGAATTGGCATTAGCATAAATCTCAGTGGATTTGTTGTTGAAGGCATCACAAAGCCCAAATATATTGGGCCCAGGCCCAATAATTGGTGAAGTCATAGTGGTCTGCTCCATCAACATTTTGCTACCATATTGTGCAACTGTCTTCTGAAACTCCTCCATTGAAAACATTAAATGTTGTAACTCTTGCAATCCAAGCTCTTCAATGGGGATCTCCCACCAGAATTGTCTCTGCCTAGCTTTTCGCAATTGTTCTAATTCGTCTCCTCGTTTTCTCTCGATCTCCAATTGATTAAGAATCTGACTAAGTTGCATGTTGAGATTACAAACAATGGAACTACGATGAGACTCGACAAATTGGTCAGTGCTAAGTTCTTGTGGAGAGTTTCGAATTAGATAGCAATCAATTATGGATTCAACTTCAGGATGGCCAAACGAGAAGGCCTTATCAGCGGGAGAGAAAACAATGATTGCAATTTCTACTCCACAAAGTGTGCAAAGCTCACTAGCTTTTTTGAAAAGTCCTGAACGACGCTTAGAGAATGTAACTTGTAAATGACTTTTTTTAGCTATTTTCTCAATTGGAATCTTTTGACGACCTGAGCTAGACTTTCTCCTAACCATGATCAAGGAATGATAGCAAAAAACAAAAGTAAATTCCAAATTTCACTTCCTGGGGTTTGACTTTGGGATTGTTGTAGAAAAAGAATCGGGTATTTATATTTCAATATTCAGTTTCTGGCAATTAACATAATTAAGTTCCCATCTGATTGTTTTATTGGTCATTATATTATGAAATCACAAACCTTAATGTATGATTATGTGAGGTCTCCTATCTCCTAGTTCGCATATTATAAGAAGATTTTGATTTCTGTAAGATCAATTTTAAAACTGTATATATGTTAAATGTTTTATCGCGACATTAATTTTCCTTTTGATATCATAATTGTACAATCAATTATATGAATATTAAAATATTATTGTTCTTAAAGAATTTTTCCAGCAAATAATCATTTTGGTCTATAAAATATCAAAAATAGATTGTATATTAAGTTTTAAAAAAAAATTAAAATCCCCATTTAAATCTCTAAAAAAAATCAGTTATTTTTTTAAAATTAAAATAATTATTTATTGAATTATTTTTGTATATGAAGCATATTGTGTGAAAACACCGATCTTAGTGATTTTGTTGCAGCTTGGGCTGATCACGGACAGATCATAGTATAAGAACGAAGTGGTCTTGGTTATCTCAAAAATAACTATTATATACATATATTTTATTTGATGGTCTCCTCAAGAAAAAAAAAATTTATTTGATTGGAAAAGACATTGAATAGAATAATCCTTTCTAAACACTTGTTAGTATTTTATTGTATAATTGCCTCTCTTTTTTCTTTTTTTCATTTCACTTCAATGGCATACTCCTTTCTTCTTTTAATTTATGTTTTACATAAATATTAATCATTATGAATTATTTAGTTATTGATAAAATTTAATATATTATTTTTTAGGGTAAAATAGTTCTTTGGTGGTTTTTTTAATTTTAGTTTCATCCCTTTACATTTTTTAAAAAAATTGATTTCTTCACTTTTGTAATGTTGAGCAAACCGGTACTTATACCATAACATTGGTGGACTCAATTAGTCCAAAATGAGGATGTTATAAAATATTTAATCTCCATAATGATTGAAATATAACGTCATAGAAGGATAAAAGTTAGGTATACTATAATAGATATTTATAGTATTATTTTTTAATTAAAATTAAAGTTTCTACTTGATAACTGATATAATAAACATTGATATCAGTTATAAGACAACATTTTAATTTTATTTAAAAAATGACTTTAGAATAAATGCTGTATCGTTACATTCTAATTCCCCAGATTTTATGATAAAATAATTTGTTCGTGCAAAACATACTTGCAATAGAAATTTAGTAGCAAGAAATAATTTTCAGGTAAATATTTTCTAAGAAATAGTAATTATTTTTTTGGTTAAAAATGATGATCATTCTCAACATCTTCTTAAAAAATATTCACCTCCTTATAACTTTTGCCTGTTTGGTTTTTTGTGAAAATTAAACTGTCTTTCTTCCTTTGAAAATTAAGTGTCTGATTAATAAGATAGCTACCTTTTTTTTTGTCAAAAAATACGTTACTAAAAGAGTGAATTTTTACTCTTATAATATCTATTATCTTCCAAAAAATTTATTTCTTTTAAAATATAAAATTTATTAAAAATAGAAATGTGTATTACTATTTTATGAAAAAATTAGGTATTTTTAGAGTTCTGAAAAAAATTATAATGGATATTTTTGATAAATTTAACTAATAAGTTATCTAAAAAATAAAAAGTTAAAATTAAAATTAAAATTTTTGCTTAAGAATTAATAAGTTAGCAACTCAATTATATTTTTTTTCTCTAAACCTAATTGTTGAATTAACTAATAAATATAAAATATAAAATAGTAAATGGAGATATAATTATTAATAGTATAAAATTTGATAAGGTTGATATATATATTTTTTGAATAAAATATTTATTAAAATTTAATTAAATAAATATTATTTTTTTAAATTTTTACATAAATAAATTTTAAATAATAATTTAATTTTTTTATCAACAAATTAATATTTTGTTTAAAAATAAAATAAATAACATAATAATTTATTAAAATAAAAAATTAAAATATAATATATTAAAATTAATAATATTATTCCGAAAAAATTATGAGATATTAAATTTATAAATTTAAATGAATAAATAGAAGATCGAATTATGAAAATATATTAACGATAAAAAAAATAGTTCAAAAATAAAAAATTTAAATCCTATTTAAAATAAAATTTTGAAAAATTTTAATAACTATTCAAGAAAATTTAATAGCTATTAAAAAAATTACTTTATCAAAGAGTTGAATGTTTTAGGTCTACTCCGTTTCATTGTAATTTTTTTTAAAAATAGTTTTGAATTATTTTTTTATATAATTTTAATCTATTCTTGAAATTAAAAAAAAAGTTTCTCAATATTTTTTTTAATTTTTTTAAAATCTAAATTTATCATTTAAAACATACAATTATCACCTCACCATCATCAATCCAACATAATTTTACAATTACTACCTTCATCTCCAACACAATCTTACAATTACTACCTTCGAAAACTAAAACTACTCAAACCACGTCTTAACAAATTTACCCGTTAATAATTTTAAATTTTAATTAGTTAAAATATATTATTAAATATATTTTTTATACAATAAATAAAATAATAAAATTTGAACCTACAATCTTATATAAATTACATTAATTGTTAACCTTTTATGTAAATTAAATTCATATTTTAAGTGTATTTTTATTTCTTTCTTATTTTAAAAAACAATTATTTACAAAATAAAATTAATTTATGAAATAAAAATGTTTGATAAGGAATTTTTTAAAAAAAACCAAAATTACTAGTATAAAATTTCTAATTTTTTAAATTGAAAAAAAAGTATCATATGATTAATAAGTTAGTAGCTATACATTTTTTATTTTATTGTGCCCTTGTTAATAACTAAAAAATTTCCTTCCCCAATTTTTATCTTTATTTTTTATAAACTAGGTATACATGTTTAGTTATTTTACTTTTTAATTATTTATAAAATATTATTTATCTAATAATAATTTAAATACCTATTATTAAAGATATATTTTATTTATATAAGTAAATTAATAAATAAATTTAAATTTTTTTAATATATTATTAATATAAAAAATTTATTAACCAATTAAAATTCATAATATATTTTTTTCAAATAATTTATTTTTAATCAAAAAATATATTAATATATTATATTTAATTTTTATTTTATAATATTTTTATTATAATATCTTACTCTTTCTAAAAAAGAGAATGAGTTTTCTAAAAAAAAAAAAGAAAGTAAAATAGTGGCAACAGTAAGCTGCACTTTTAAGATAACACAAATTACAATATAAATTAGGATTGTAGATTGAAGAGGGGGAAATAGAAAATAAAGGAAAAGTTTTAGAATATTTTAAAAAAAAAAAGTTGCGCTCTTCATCAAATGTTTGGTAAATCCATAATGAAATTTAAAGATTAGCTGTGTTGAAGCTTTAAAAAAATAAAGATTTCATTTGACTTTAACTTTAAGTAAGAGGATATTTAAATAGAATTAAGAGTAATTTTAGAATTTCTTTAATTTTAAATTAAAATTTATTTAATTCATAAAAAATTAAAATTGATGTAGAATAATATTTAGAATTTAAATTTTAATATATTTTGATGTTCAATACTTAATTTGATAAAGAAAGATGTTGCATGTCTCTTGGTTGATGGTAAAAAAAATGGATCTAATAAATATTTTAGAGGCAAGAATCTAGAAGTAATTGTAATAGAAAAGAGTGCTAGACTGAGTCACCTTCAAGTGATTAGTGATTTTAGGAGAGAGGTGAAAGAAACTCAAGAAGAAAATATGAAATTCAAGAAATGGATTGTCGCAATGAGAGAAATTCAGTTGAAAGAGTTAACGTTAGACCAAGATGGTTTATGGAGGTGTCGAGGATGTATTTATGTACCTATCGTAAAACATCTTTGTAGGAGAACTCTAGAGAAAATCCATATGAGCCATTTCATTGTATATATGAAATCCACCAAGATGTATCAGGATTTGAAGAAGTAGTTTTGGTGGATAAGGAAGAAAAAAGATGTAGCAGAATTTGTAATTAGATGCTTCGTATGTTTGAAGGTGAAGATTGAACATAAGAAACTCATAGCTTACTACAATCTTTAGATGTACTTAAGTGGAAGTGGGATGAAATTTCCATAGATTTTGTAGTAAGATTACCTAGAACGTAAGGAGAATTTGAGGCAATTTAGATAATACTAGATAGATTGACCAAGTCCGTTTATTTCTTACTCATCAAAGTTACCTACTCCTTGGATTGACTGGAGCATCTATACATCAGAGAGATAGTAAGGCTGCATGGAATGCTGTCGTCAATAGTATCATATAGAGATTCCAGATTCACCTCTATATTTTGGGGAGCCTTGCAAAAGGAATTTATTACAAAGATGCATTTAAGCACAACTTATCAACTGCAAACTAGTGCGCAAGTTGAAAGAACAATCTAAACTCTACGATATGCTTAGAGTCTATATGCTAAACCAATTTGGAAGTTGGGATAAATAATTACCCTTTATAGAATTCTCTTATAACAATAACTATTACGCTAGCATAAGAATGGAGCCTTATGAAGCTTTTATGGTAGGAACTATCAATCGTTATTGTGTTGACATGAGTCGAGAGAGCAAAACTTATTAGGCCCTAACTTGGTTAAGAAGATCACTAAATAGTTTAAGAAAATTTTGGATAGAATCCTTACATCTCAAAGTAAACAAAAGAGCTACATTGGTAAGAGAAGAAAATTTCTAAAATTTTATGAAGCAGAACATGTATTCTTCTAAATATCACCCACCACTAATATAAAGAGAGCCACAAAAGTCAAAAAGCTTATTCCTAGATTCATAGGTCCATTTGGAATTATTAAAAAAATTGGATCAATTGCTTACCAAGTTTCTTACCTGGAAAATTTGGCAAATCCTCATAATGTATTTCATGTGTCTCAGTTGCAAAAATATAATCCTGATCCTAGTCACCTCATTGAACCAGATACAATACAATTAAAGGAAGACTTAATTGTAAGTCTTACACTAGTAAAAATTTTAGATAAAAAGGAAAAGAAGCTAAGAAGTAAGATTGTGCCTTTGGTGCTAGGGGAGAGGTACCATAGAGGAGCAAACATGAGAACTGGAGGACAATACGAGGAGAGTTTATCCATATTTGTTTACATACAAGTAACAAATTTTGAGAATAAAATTCTTTTAAAAATATGGAAATAATGTAAGATCCAAAAATTTTCATGATAAACTTTATAACTCATGAATTAATATTTTTAAGAGGAAAAACAAAAATAGAAATATAATTTTTTTCCAAAATAACAAAAATACCTATCGGCTGAGATAACAACAGATAAAACATAAGCAAATCAATATAAATTTAGAAAAATCTAAGAGAAACATAGAACTATGAATAATTACTACAACACCACTAGAAGAAATTAGTGACAAAAAATATAGAAATTTTACAATAAAAACTTAGAAAACTCACAAAAAGCCCAAGTCTCCTAGAAAATGATAAATTACCGTAGAAAACAAGTAAATGATCTAGAAATAAATTGAGAAGGAATAATTAAGGAATATAAGGTTTAGGAATGAAATTGAGAAGCTTTTCTCAAAAATTACTAGAAAATGACCAAATGCCCCCGGTAGCCCATATAGGCTAGAAGTTGTCGAAAAAGGTTCGTAGCTCATGCTTATAATTGAGAACATGATTCTAGAAGAATTGAAGAGTAGATAGGCATGTCAATAAATGAGGGGATGAGTCATTTGAGCATTTATCACTAAAGGACAAAAGCCTTAATGAGAAGAGAGAAAGTAATCATGGTTAAGTTAATTTAACTATTGTTAGGTTAAAATCTTACTATAGTTAGGTTATATATGACCATTTTTTGGTTAATCTAACCATGATTAACCTTAGATGATAAGATTGCATGGTTTACAATTAATTTTAAAAAGGTAAAATTATAAGTGAAATACCCATTTTACTCTTGGTTAAAAATTTAATCCATCAATAACCAAACATGAGGTGGCTGAATTTGGTAAGGTAATAGCCATCTTCATTACAAAATAACCACTCATTCAAAAATTTAGAAAAATCTACAAGATCAATCTTTCATCTTGAAACTTTCCTAAACTAAGAACTAACCAAGTTTAGGCTTCAAATCTTGAAGCTTAAGCTAGAAAACTAGGAATGTAAAAACTCCTTCATCCTTCTTCAAGGATTTTTGTTTAGGGAACACTAAGGAGATGTATCATCATCACAAAACCCACCAATCACTCTTCCTAGGCTTCATCAAGTAAGATGTTCTACCTCTAAATTTTTCTAAATACTTTTATTAAGTATTCTTGCCTAACTTTCTTCATCTGTGTGGATCTTTTCTCTAAACCTAGAGATCCAACATCCTTCAGTATTTATTTGTTTAAAAATTCCCTAATATCTTAAAATAATCATTTCTACTTTTTAAATAATTTTTAAGAGTCCCAAATAAAACTTTAATGGTTTAAAGTGCTTGTTGAAACTTCTTATGCATTTTAATCGGATAAATCTTCTCGAAAATAATTTTTAAAAGTTTTGGATAGATTTGAGAATTTTTAAATAAGTCTTGAAAGTATTCTTAAGTGATAATGGGTTTAGAAATTATAGAATATCTTGAAAGTCTTGCCTTATTTGAGCTTAAAATGTCTATGTGTTGTCTTATCTCTTCCAAAAGTTCAAGGTTGTTACTTTCTGCATGCCAAGTTAAAATTTTTAGCTTTAAGAATTAAAAATGTTAGATCTTGAATTTTTTGGACATGAACCTAAAAGTTTATGAATAAGATACAAAAATTAAATTGAAACATAAAGATTAGACCTTTATGACAAAAAGATGAAGAAAGGGACATGTGAACTTATAGGTGGTGAGAGAAAATTTCTCAAACTAAAATACATGAAAAATGGACAAATACTTGAAAGGTATAATTAAGCCAAACTAAAATTTAATAATCCCCTTGACTATAGATGTAATAGTATGATGGTGAAAGTTTGAAAAGAAATGACATCTTAGAGAAAAGTAGGTCATTCAACCATGACCTTATTATAAAAAAAAATAAAAACCTTAAAATTTACAATTTATGATTATTAGTAACCTCCATAATTTTTAACACATAAGATCACACATAAAGTTAGGAAAAAAAAATTAAATTAAAAGACGTTGGTGAGTAGATATGACCATTCGACCATGACTCTAAAGTTATGGGAGGAAAGGTTGAAAATTTTTTAAAATTGATTAGTGACACCTCAAGTTCATATAGACCATTTGGCCATGCCAAGGGAAGGAGAATTTTGGAGCTACAAACTTTACTAATTAAATAGTCTCAGAAAGTTAACCAAAAATCTCAAGAATACAACTCCTAAGAATAAGGAAATAGAGGGTATAAATCTCTAAAATACATTAAGTCCATTCGAACAAATCTAGATTCTAATATGTTTAAACTATTATCCTTAAGTGTTAAACTTAGAAAATTGACAAGATGAACATAAATTTGATGAAACTGGCTAGAGGGCTTTCGATTAAGGAGGCCTAAAGTTTGACAAGAAAACTCTTAAGAAAAGAAAAGTCTGAGAGATACTTAGAAGGAATGAGTTGTATAGGGTTCCCTTGTGATATTTATCATAAAACATAAAGAAGGTGGATAACTTGGATAATTTTAAAAAGTGTGCATGCTCTTCTAAATTTAAAGATTATGCTCAAGTAAAGATTTTTACTAAGAAAGTAAATTTTTGGATAAATATTTATGTTTATTTATCATGATGATTATTGAGCATTTGTATTTATACGTAAGTGCGCTATTGATTTCTTAAATGATGCAAACAATTGATATGAATTAAGGTTCCATATGTTGATAAATTATGTGAGAAATGAATGATTTGGGTGATAAATGTGCACACCATATTGCTACTAGTTATGCATGTTATTATGAAGACTTAAAATGGAACATAATAAATCAAGAGACCACGAAAGAAGAACCTTATATGATTAACACTACTCTTAGTATGATAAGTTTGGGACTTGAGCAGAAGATCATAGGTCCTTTTATAGTGAAGTTGTAGATGTTCACTAATCATTCTATGATGAAGTCGTATGTATTCATAAATTATGATGGTGATGACTATCTGGCATAAGCTCATATCTTAACAAGTGGAAGATATTGTTTGATTAAATTATGAATAATATACCTTAAAATGAATCCATCGCTAAGAGAGTGATTAGAGAAAGAGAACGATTACGACTAAGACACAAGATGAGTAAACGTTAATTAATATCTATGTTATAATGGGAACACGATATAAATAATGCATGAGATTTTTGTTTATGAACAATTTTATAAAAATGAGGTTTAGAGTATTATGAAATATACATTAATGTTAATTTATTTTTCTACCATTATAAAAAGGATCCACTTTAGATAAATATTATTTTTTAAAGATATAACTAAACTTGCATTCATATCATATTTTCTTAATAAAGTGGTTGGGTTAGAAATGGTATCATTAACGTAGGGTAAACACCTATGGAGAACTATCAATTTCTCATGCCCTACTACCATTTATTGTTTAGATCCTGACAATGTGGTTTTCCTCGGAAGTGGTTTATCTAGAGCTACATAACATTCACTAGCTTTTCAGTGCTCATGGATCAGTGATCTCAGTCTAGGTCAATGTGAGGGTTTACTTTTCCTTTGGTAAAATTTTTGTTTCTCTTGTGTTAAGCTCGAAGTTCACAATGACTGAGCTAGACATACCTTTGGAGGTGTTCTATGTGGATGTAACATTCCTTCTTCCCTCGAGTTTTAAAGTTCCTCTAGCTATGCCAATTGAGGAGGTGGCATCAACTAGTAATGAGAGTGACCTTCTCACCCCTCTCATTATCATAATCAGTCACATCCATGGTCATCTTAGGGGAGTTCTCCCTATGATATGCCACCCTCATATAATGTCTACCAAAGGTATGATATGGGGGAGTATTACTTCATAGATGATGACATGTGGATGGTACCTCGAGATCCTCGCTGGTAAAGCATTGAAAAGAGATTTTTTATTATGTGATGTAATATATGTAAATTATATGTGAAATAAATGTAATATATGTAGAGATTGATTCCCTTTTTTATTATATAAAGTACTAGTTAAGAACTCTAGAAATAGCCAAGACTTGATATCTGTGTAAGCAATAATGTACATGTGTGGTATGACTTTATGTATATTATATTAAGAAAGTAAATGTTAGCTTTCAAAATTAGCACGAGTGACAACATCTAAACACTTATTATTTGTTATGTTACTTAGTGTCACATGGCTTTCACTTTCAATAAATATTTTAAAAAAATTGTATCATATTTTTAATTATAGTATTTTATAAAAGAGTACTACATCATGAAGTAAAAATTAATAGTGAATCCGTTGTATGACTTAAGCATAGAATGAATGTCATTATTAGAATGTTACAGCCTTGCTAAGAACAAATTAAGCAATGCCTTGTTAAGTAAATGGATAAGGCTTTGCTAAATGAAGGAGCATAGCCACACACAGTTTAAGTGAGGCCTTACTAAACAATGAAGACAAAGATAAGGAAGATAAAAGGGAAACACGAGCATATCAAAGGTCAATACAAGCTTAACAAAGATCAACCCAAGCATATAAAGTATGAAGAACATAATTGTATATGAAAATCCACACTGTTATGCAAAATCATGTTAATACAACCATGCAAGATATTGAGTATAAAAAGTTATGTATAAGCTTTTACGAAATTACTAGGAGTCCAAAATATTGATAATTTACTGGATAAAATGAATTGAGGAATGAATGTTGGAAATCTCTTTTACTGGAAAGAGATTGTATATTTAAATTTTATCATTTCTAAGTTAAGCACGCATGATAGGTGAAAGAGGACAATGAAGCCATGAGTTTTGAATAGAAGGCGAGGCTTTTATTTGAAGAGGAAATAAAATGTTTAAGAATAATTGAATGGATTATCGATCTTGTATCATATGCATAAACTATTTTTTTGTTAATCACTGATGTAAGGGATAATTTGTGAGGCCTTTGAAATAGGTAATTGGAAAATCTAAGGGTCGACTTACATGGAAATATATCATAATTCATGAGAAATGATAATTTTTGAGCTTTGGGGGGGTATGCGAGCTTGGTTTGAGCTTCTAGATATCCTAAGGTCGCTCCTTGTAGTCGAGATTGGTTTAGTCAGACTTAGCCATATCGATGAGACCCTAAAGACTATAATTACCAGTTGAGAAATTGAGTTTTTGAAATGATATGAAATGATAATGATGTTCATGATAGTGTTATCGATGACACTTTTTTATTTGTGAAATTGGATCCTAATGCCCAACATTGTTTTGATAAAATGGTGATGAACTAATCATGAGTTTATCATCATAAAAAGTTGTGAAGAGAATGATAGAGTAAACTGCATTCATTCATCCATGTTATCAATGTTTCTATTATAGTTCTTTGTGATGGTCAAAGAACTTATATGATGTTTATCTTAAAACGTATATGATGCATTACTCTTATTATAACTTTTACTTGAATGAAAATATCTCATTTCCTTATTTGATATTTTCTTGTGTATGAAACTACTTTCCTAAAAGATATACAACGTGGAATGCCCCATCATGACATAGAAATAACTGTTGACTTGGGATGAAAGTTGAATCTTACAATAAATCTATGATGTGGATTACCTTTATTAAGATGCAGAAATGAATATTGATGTGAAGAATGAAGAATCTTCTAACATCTCAAGATTTCTTATAGTATCATGTGGCAAAGTTATAATATGAATTAATGAGAAGTTATTGAGTTTGTTATCATGAGTCTTCTCTATGCCATCTCAAATTTTGTAACTAACTCTTATATTCTTAGTTTAATAACATGAATCTAAAATGTTTATGTATCAATTAGTTTAAAATTTATTTAAATAATTTAGGAAATAATTATATTTATAAATTAATAATTAAATATTATTTATCAACTACTAAGTATTTAACTTTCAATAACTTCTCATATTATTATGTCAAACAAAGCTTGAGATTGCATACATTGATTAAGAATAATTGACTTCATATAACATGCATAATTAAAGAAAATGTATATTTTCTAAAAAAATATAATTATTAAAACAATTATTTTAATGTATGTTTAAAGATATATAATAATAAGTTAATTGTTAAAAATTAATTTAAATTTGCACAATAAGTATTATTTTCATCATATACATATATATAATATAATATAACATATTTGATCAAGTAAAAAAAATTACAATAAGTTTTTATATAGATTTTTAGACAATCAATATAAAAAATAATGTCTCAATTTTATAATTTTAATAAAATTATTATATCAATTTTATAATATCCTATGTAAATTTTTTTATATCGATTATTAGAGTAATTAATATGATCATTTATATTAGTTTTAAAAATAATTGATGTAGTATGCCTTGTTACTTTTTCTTTCATCCAGGTAACTTGCTTGCTTTCTTCTGTGCCTTCTCTTTCCCCCTAAACATTCTTTCATATGTAGTCTAGTGTCCACTCTCTTCTCACCCTTGTATTCGATTATCTCTGCTTCATCCAACCTTCTCATATTCCATTCCTCTCCTTCTTTGCTGCCATGGACTCCCCACCACCAACCAAGCTTAATAGGTATATGGAGCCTCACATATCGTCCTCTAAAGCATGGGACTCTCTGGTGGGTGTGTCTTCCATGTATTTTGTACACATCCTCCATCTCTCTGAAGTCATCATGGAAGGCGTATGACCAGAATAGGCATGATTCCGTTCTAGTTCAACATGGTGGATGATGTATGTATTTTTTGTACTTCACACTTTCTTTTATTTTATGTTTTAGAGATAGATTTAAATATGTTATACTTGATACCAACTTTTCTGGGAGTTTAGTTTAAGTATTGCATTCTAGGTGTTTATGAAAGGTCTCATGCACTACTTATCTTCCTAGATTTCTTTATGTCCTTTTTTCTTTATGTATGATTAATTGTGTTGTTAAAGTTATTTTTGGTAGCTACTATTTTTGTTCTCTCTAGACTTCCATTTACAATATTGTCAACAGCTGTTAAAACTCAATGCTCATTATTTTTGTTTCTAATTCCATGACTGTGACATTTGTACTATCCATGTTTAAATTTTTTTCAATTATAAACATCTTTAAAATGAAGAAAAAATATGTATCTTCTGCTATTTTTATGTACATCTAAAATATCCATTGCAATGCAAATCACTTAGTTAGAAAAACATGAAAATGGATTGCTCCAATTGTTCAATAGAAAACATATTCAAGAATTATAATAATTAGAATGACAAAATGCTCTTTTTTCTATCTTTGCCAAATGAGAAGATTTACTCTTGTCCTTTTAAGTTTCTTTTTATTTAAACCCCACTTGCTATGTCTTTAGATAACCATACAGGTGCAATTGTGCAAGGCATGTAGGTAGAGCTGTCAAAATAGGCCATGCCCTAGGGCCAGCCCTTTTAGCCCTAAGTTTTGGCCCTATATTTTGTGGCCCACTTAGAAGTAGGGCTTTTTTAAGCCCTAACCTATATGACCCTTAATTTAAAAAAGGGCTTAGTTAAGGCTAGCCCTAGCGCCAACCCTAGCCCTTTTCTTTTTGTTTTTTTTTTTTCTATTTTGTAATTTGTTTTAAAATATAATTTTTAAATCTAATTCCATATAACCTTTAAATTTCATCATTTTTCTTAATTTTTTTTTCATTTTTTTCCTTTTTCTATTTAAATAATGTTCAATATTTTTTATTATACTAAAATATTATTTAATTTATTTATCTTTTTATTTTTATTTTTTTTCTAACTATTTTATCATTTGTCTTTAGAATTTTTCTCAACTTTTTTATACTTTTATCTTTTCTTAATTTATTTTTTCTAATATATTTACCTTTCCATCTCTAGAATTATCCTTTCTCCATATTTTTCCTTTCTCCTCTCTCTAAATTTCCTTATTTATTTTAATTTTTCATTACTACTTTATTTTAAGAGAGGATAAAAAACTAGAGAGGAAAATACAATTTATAGAAAAAATAAAAATATTTGAAGGAAAAAAAAAATGAAGCTCATAGGTAACCAAGCTATTTTGATCTTAGCCCACATGGGTTGAAGTTGAGTTTGAGTCAAATTGACAACTCTATCAACAGGAACACTTCTTATTAGAGTAATAAAAAAAACAATTCCAAACTGAAGCGATTTTTAGTCAAAAATTTCATAGAATAGAAAATATAATTATATAAGTTTATAAAGTTAAACAAACTTTATCTAAGCTTACTGATATAGCAGAACCTGTTGTTAAAGAAAACTCTGACCAATCTATATTAGATATAACATCTTGGTTTGAGAAAATTGTTAAAGATGAATTAATCTTATAACATTGGTCATTGTTCCCGTGTGACAAACTTGTTTTGATTCTTCACATATAATTATGTGAGTAATGTTCTTTTAAGATTGTAAATTGTTTTGAACTTGTATATTGCTAGGGATGGAAGTAGGCCGAGCCGAGCTAGGCTTTATATGTTCAAGCTTGACCTGTTTAAAAATTTTGAGGCCTGAGCCAGAGCCTGTGACCTGTTAAAGGATTTTGTTTTCTGTCAAGGTCTGACCTGATTTAAAGCCTATAAGGCCTGCAAGCCTATTTAAAAGCCTACATTACAAAAAGATCAATAAATAAACTTAAAACTTATATAAATAATTAATTAAAAAAGTTTGCAAACTTAAAGCCTACAAGATAAAAAGGTCATTAAATAGGCCTAAAACATATATATATATATATATTATGTAAATAAAATATAAAATAAATATTATATAAATATAATATATTAAAATATAATATATTAAAATAAATATAAATATATAAATATAAATAGGTCCCTGAATAAGTTAAATAAGCTTTTTTTATAAGCCTAGGCCTGACTTGTTTATCTAAAAAGGCTTTTTAACAAGTCAGAGCCTATCTATTTAGTAAATGAGTCGAGCCTAACTAGGCTTTAAACGAGTCGGGCCGTAGGCCCCTGTCGGACGACTTTGTTCACTTCCATCCCTATATATTGTTTATTATTTGTAGTTCTTTGGAGTTTACTTTTCCTAAAATTTTATAAACATATAACTTATAATAGTATATACTATGATTAAGTTACATATTTTATCTATTTTATACAAAAATAATAAAGATTATATGAATTTAATTTATATATAACAAGTTGGTTCATGAACCAAGCAAGTAGAGTTATATATAGTCCAGGTTCAGCTAGTTTAGTTAACAAGTTTAATTTTTAGCTCAAGTTTAGCTTATTTAGTTCATGAACTAAGTTCAAAGAATTAATTATTGAATCAAGTTTCGAAATAATTTTGAGTTGGTTTGGTCCATTGTCATCCCTAGTTAGAATCATCTTCAAAAGCACAAACGTTCATAATTTCATCCGATAACCTTTTTATTTTTGAACCAAAATTTGCAGTTAACAGTTTAAGATAATAATAATTTTTCATGTAAGGGCTGGCCTATGGGCTGACCCTAGCCCACTTGGCCCTAAGGGCTTTTTAGGCCCTAACCCATAGAGCTAGGGCTAAGTAGGGTAGGGCTGGCCCATTTGATGGCTCTACATATAGGTTGTTGTATATCAACTCAATGGAGTTTCAAAATATTAAAATTTATATTAAAGTCAAAAGTTTGGTTTTATTAGTTTGATATTTTCAATTCTTGAAATAGTTGAGGTGTCCAATATATTATTCAAAAAGGTATAAGAAATAAAAGAAATTTGAGATGTTGATTTTCCTAACATGGGGTGCAAGGGCATTGACCAAATGTAGCTAATAGCAATTGAAAGGGATGGGACTAACGTTGTACTCCTCACTTTTGTATCCATAAAATTATTAATCCAATGAAAGTCTTGACAAGTAAATGCTAAATCACCAAAGGTGAGAGTTTATTTCTTTATCTATTTCTTTTACTTACTTTATATTGACCAAAATGATATTTTCTTAAAAATAGTAAGGATGAATGTAGATATAGATCTTTGGCTTTATTAAAAGATAAAGTGAAGAATAATAACAATGTTCTGCACACGAAAGTATGATTAAATTTTCATAGTATTTTCCATAAGTGATTCTTAACCTTCGTTAAAATGAAGTCAAGAAACGTGACATTATGGAGGAAAATGAAACGATGTCAACTTTAAGCTTGTTCTTTACATCTAACTATTTTGTTGTGTATTTCCACTCTTGATGAAATTGTGTAGATGTTGAATTCCTTGATGCTTCTCGGGAGAAAAAGTTTGGCAGAGGAAAAGAAAATTCTGAGGGGTATAAACATTCAACAAAGAGATGTTGCTTTATTTAAGTTACTGGAAGTGCTTAAGAGAACTGTAATCTAAGGACTTTCCATTTTTTCCCTTTCAATAAATACCTTTATAAAGATAAGCATTGAAGTTGGGGATTTTTTTTTATCATAGTAGTACTCATCATTTTCTTGGAATGTTGAACACCAGAAATAGATTAGATGGAATAATTACTTGAATAATTGACAGAAGCTCTAGAGAGAAATTGAAGAATTCCAAATCCAATGGGAAAAAGCTCCTGGTAGTGATAATGCCTCTATGAAGGGAAAAATTTTGAATTATGAATCTATGAAAAACTTGAAAAAGCTGTAAAGGACGAAATTAAGGTAAGTTATAAATGGATTTAACTTGAAAGCATCTTGTTCATGCTTTAAAGGTTTTACATTTGACACATTTTCTATATCCCTTAACATATTTGTCATGACTCTTCGCAAAATAGAAGAGATGTAATAGCAAATAGGACTAGAATTAGACCGGCACAGAAAGAACTAGAGGCCATAGACCAAGTGATATATTCTTTTAGCATCCTATAATATTTTCCATATGACATTGTAATCCTTACATTTTTTTATGTATAAAAGAATATGATTAGAATGTAGGTAGAAAAACTATCCATTGCTTTGATTCAAATTTTAAGCCATACTATGGAAGTGTGATAGAATTTTTGTGTATGTAATAAATTTTTAACTAATCCTTGGTGGTGGATACAAAAGATCCAAATTCTGAAAGTGCTTGCTTCGGTACCTTTGTAAATTAGGGGGTATGGTACCCTAGTCAGTAGAAAATTAACATGTGTACATTATTATTTATTACAGTCAACTTTTATTTTAAAACTTTAATATTTTCTGTAAATAAATAAAAGTTAAAATATTTATATTTTGATACCATTTTAATCCAAATATTTTTATGATATTTGTAGTTTAACCCCCTAAGTTATTTTACTTATTATTTTTTTTTAAAATATGTGGAGTTAAGTTAATCAAGATTGTTTTCATCGTTTTCTTCTCTCCCCTCCCCAGTTATCCAAAAAACACAAATTGAAGTGAAGGATCACAAAAAAATGCAACATAAAAAGGGAGAACCAAGCGCTTGCACGAAGGAAGAAGCGAATCAACCAGAATGGAGACAGGGAGGAGAGGCGAAAGAGAGATTCTCGAGCCTGCAAAAAAAAAGGCAGCAAGCAACAAGGACTTTTCCGCTGTTGCGCACTAGCTTGTAATTTAGGGGGTAGGGGTGTTGTGCCCCTTTCTAAAACTTATATTTAATATAAGGAAGAATAAGACCCTTTTTTGTTTAGAGTTTTCCCCAACCTATACCTAAGGGTTTCCGTTTTTTAGCTACATTGCACTGCCGCATAAATAATGGATCCACTGGGCTGGATGAACAACCTTCTCTGGAAAGGAAAAAGGAATAGTGAAAAACCATGTCACGTACATGTTCGTGAAATTTTCGCATCCTAAGAAACGCGTGAGCTGGTACTTCCCAAGGATGACGCGTGGCAGTGACGATGCTTGTTGGGACGGTTGCCGTGGTTCCATTGTTGTAGGAATAACACTAGCAAATCCTTGCAGTTTTGGGAAAATGAGAGATTGAAAGGCTTTTCCAAAAGACATTGATTGGGGACTAAATTATAAATTAAAATTTTTGTTCATTTAGAATAAATATAAAAACTTTTATATTAAAGTTGACAATAATAAATGACAATGTACACATGTCAATTTTCTATTGATTAGGGTACGGTACCCCTAATTTACAAAGATACAGGAGAAAATACCAATTCTAAAAGACATTATTAAAATCCGTGTTTAGTAATTTTTGTGTATTGTTTAGGAAGACATGAATATTGATGCTTGATATTTAATTTTTAATATACATGTTAGAAAATAGTGGTAGTTAAAACTGCCACAAAATTATCTATTTATTTATTTTTAACTTACTACATTGGTTATATCTTTAACCGGTGTAAAGAACTAGTTTTTTAAATCAGTTAGGTAATATAATCAATACAAAAAATTAATTATTTTTACCTTAATTTAAGCTTAAAATTGGTGTAAAAAGTAAATTTTTTACATCCATTATTTAACTAAGGATTAATGAAAAAATCCATCACTTTCTATACCAGTTATTTTTATACTATTAATAAAAATAGTATAAAAGGTCTAAAACAACCGACGTAAAAAACTTTTTTCTTACTAATGAATGTGATATTCTAACACACTTCCTCATGTTTAGGATTGGAGATATATATATATATATATATATATATATATATATATATATATATATATATATATATATATATATGGGTAAATGAAATTGGAGGATGAACATATGCAAATCTCACACAAACAGATCTAAGATAAACTTCATATTAAAGTTAGAAATTCATATTGAAATTTGACTTAACTCTAAAAGTTAGTTCATAAAATAAGAATTGTCCTCACTTTTATATATATATATATATATATATATATATATATATATATATATATATATATATATATATAATTAATCTTATTTTTAATTAATTTAGGATTCAAACATTAACAAGTAATAATTTTTATTAAAATTATAATATTTAATACTATCATATACATTAAATTTTATATTTTTAATAAAAAATTACTATATGTAAATTTTATTATATATTTTTAAATATATATTAAAAAAATCATTAAAAAACATAAAAAAATATTTTCAAATATATATATATTCTTCAAAATAAATGCAAACTCATTATGTTGTCACTTTGGTAAACTGCATTTATTAATAAAATTATGGCCTATATTTCAAATTCATTTTATTTCACATTAAATTAGGATTGTTGTTTTATAATCAAGTAATAAGGTTAATATTTGTATTCCATTTTTGTTTTGGGAAAATTTCAAAATATCACTTTAATGTTTGGTTACATGTTAAAAATGCAGAATAATATTTTATTAATTTATTTCTAAAAATATCTTTAAAAATGTAAATTACATAATATCTAAAGTTTTGAATCATGTGAGATTTAATCCTTGAATTATTTATAGTTTAGTTCATGATAGTTAGGAATTAAATTTTCTTCTAAATAAACTTATCTTAAGTGGCCGAATGATCCCTTTGCTTCCTTAAGGCTTTTTTACACTTTTAATCCATTATGCTTACTTGCTAAGGATCATAGATTTATTCAAGTTAGAAATTAAAACTTCTTCTTGATTAATTAAATACACAGTGGCCAAATTTAACCTCCAACGATTTAAGGTTTCTATTTTTAACGCTAGTTGAGTTAAGTTGAACAATTCTTGCAGTTAAAGTTTAGACTCCAAGTTTGACCAAGTTTAGTGGATGTTTAGGTCTTTTTTCTACTACTAAGGGTCATGTCCGAAATGACCTTCCCCCTCCTCCTAAGTGATGGTTCATTTTTAGTTACTAATTTATGCTTTCTTGAAATCTAGATTAAATATTAATTAAGGACTTCACCTTGTTTTACCTTGGTTGGTTATTATGGTCTTAGTCACTCTTAGGTGTTACATAAACCGTCAATTAGTCTCTTTACTTAATGAAAATCCTTAATATATCATTAATTAATTTTTAAGCTTATTTTTTCTTAAGTTGCTCTAGGGTGGCCGAATGCATACCTAGAGATTTTTGGATCATTTTGGTTCAAATTTCTATCATTGAAAGGATGATTTACTTCATTAGAATCTAATTACATGATTTGTGTCACTTATAAAAATTTTAAGCAAGTTTTTCCTTAGGTATGTTAGCATGACCGAATGCTTCCATTGGCTTGCCAAGGTCACCATTCTAAATTTTTTTCTCAAAGAACCTTGGTTCCTTGATTTTGTGCCCTTGCAGCACCTTAAGCTCTTGGTCCATACATGTTTTGTCCAACGTCCATAGCTTGGGTTATGGCCAAAACAAGTCTTGAGTTTCTTGTGAAGCTTATGTCATTTTTTGGTCCTAAATTCAAACTTTTACTTAGTAAATTTTAGATCCATACCCAAAGAAAACTTTTGGGACTTAAAGATTGATTTTTCTTTCACTTTTTAATATTTAGGTTCGTGGGTTCCGATCTAGACAAAATAATACACAAGTCTACCATCAGAAGAAAACAACAAAGTGTGGATCCACAAGATCTACTCTAAGATCCATACATCTTCTACTAATAACACTTCAAAAAAATTTCCCATGAGTTATCAAAACTTTCCAAATCGTCAAAATGGATTTTAAAACAATTTCCACCAATTAAATTTCTTCTAAGTTACTTAGAAGCACTTTAAACCAACCAAACTTCATTTTACTTCTAAAAAATCACTAAAAACGGTGATGCTCATTTTGAACCATTTAAATTCAGCCTTTATCCCTGATGAGTTAAAAAAAAAAAAGTAGATCCATGGATTTTAGAGAAAGGATCCACAATAGAAAGAAAACAAACCATAAAAGATAAGTTTAAAGCTTAAAAACACAAAGTAAAAGATCCTACTTGATGGTGACCTTAGTTGGTGATGGTGAGGCTGTGATGGCTGATCCTTGTCCCCCCTTGGCTGGTCTACAAGGTTTTCTAAGTGAAAGTAGTGGAGCATAGTGTTTAAGGCTTAGTTTTAGCTTAAATCTCAAAGATGGAGACTTATGCTTAATGTAAAAGGTTAGATTTTTTGGACTTAAATGGATTTGAAGAGATTTTAGAGAGTTGGATAAGTGTTTTAGGAAGTAAAAATTGAAGCAAATTAATCCCCAAATAAGCTAAGTGAGTTCGGCCATGCATGGGCAAAATTGAATTATTTTTATACTTAGGGGTATTTTGGTAATTTTGTACAGATTTTCCTATTTTTTAATATAATTCAAAACTAAAGGAATTATCCTTTTAGACTTTGATTAGTATTAATAAGGTTGATTTTATCACTAATCATATTTAACTTAGCCTAGACATGGTTATCTTTTAATTAATCAAGGTTAATTAGTCTTAACCATGGTTAAAGAAATCTTAGTATTAATTATGTTTATCTTTTGTAGGTTTACTTTGGTTGACCTGAGTTGGTGACTTACCACCATCGTTTCCACATGGTGAATTTCATGTAGCCTATGTGGAACCCGCTCATGACTTGTTCCTCACACCTCATTGCCCTTCCTAGCCTTCTAATGGTGTTTTCATAATTCTTTTTAGTATTACAAGAAAATTTCCCAAATTATTCCTCTTATAATTCTAACATTTTTGGTTTGTTTCCATGTTAATCTAATGTCATTTTCTATTTTTTTGGGAACTGACTAGCTCTGTGCAGAAAACAAAGCTTTCTAGGGGTGTTTTGGATGTTTTCAGAGTTTTTTAAGGGCGTTTTTGTCCCTTCTTTGTTTTCTATGTCTTTCTCACTAATTTTGGTCATCCATGATGTTTTATAATCCTTTATAATATATTTTACTTATGTTTTACATTTTTATGATACATTAGAGTACAAGGACATTTTCATCATTTGCACCAAACTTTCTAATTTCTTTGTTTTTGGTTCCTAATGTTATTTAGTTTCACTCTAGGGATTATTTGTAGCTGCAAGAGTTCATTATAGAAATTTGAGTGTGTAATATTTATACATACTTCACATATACTATGATAAGAAGCACTACATACTAAATAATTAGAATATAGTCATCCAACTATATTACAAATTCTATATTATTTGGTGAGACATAGTTCTTAGCAATGACCCAATTGTAATGGCCTCGAGGTTCCAACCATCCAGATTGTGTTGTCACTCTCTACGAACACCATCACCTCCATGAATGGTATTATTGGAGTCTGGAAAGAAAATAATGGAAGAGGGGTGAAAAACTAAGTTTCTTAATAGGATTCTACCCTAGGGTTAATGACATTAATTTCATCCCAGCAACTTTAGTTTATTAGAAAACATGACATGCATACAAATTCCTTTTTAATCTTTAGAAAACTTTAGCTGAAATGGATTTATTTTACATAAAGAAGAACTAGATTCTAATTAAGAATACAAGTTACATAAGTCTCATAAACCTTTGGGATCACATCATAGGTATCATTTGACTATCATTTCATCTATGTCTTAACATAATTCTTTTCTTTTCTCTATCACTCTCTTATTGATAATCTAAGACACAAGCATATACTTAGTCAAACAATATCTTCTCACTCGCTCTGCTACTCTACCTTCTATTCTTAGGACATGAGCTCGTTCCTTGATGATTATCATCCTCAAACATTGAAGGCCTGTTGCTTCATAATAAAATGATTTTTTTGGAGAACCTTTTTGTCTCCATCTTAGAAGGACCTGTCGCCTTCTGAATATGCACCAGACACATTAAGAGTAGTATTAAATTTTCACATAATTTATTTCTTTAATGATCCCTTAGTTAATTAGGCCTTTTTAAAAGTTTGTAGATAACATATATGCTCAAACAATCCAACCAATATGTCATGCACAATATGTCTCTATTTTCAAACTACTTTCATATCATCATCCATACATGTGCATCATATAATATAATAATCTTTAAACAATGAAGAGTATTATCCGTACACTTTACATACATCATTGTATACTCATGAAAAATTACAAGTTGGCATGATATTTCTAAATAGAAACTAATCTTCTAATCAAGACTTTCTTAATTAAGCTTGATGTTACTTTTTTGGACAGCATGTAACTTCCTCCAATATCTTGTCCAACTTGCATATTTCATAATATTTACGATGAATCACTCATAGGATCCTAGTCCACTCATCCTACTATGTTTCATCTCAACATTTTTTTTAAGATTAAGTTCTTCTTAATATTTTTAATATAAAATTATGGTATATAGGATTTCTTCTCTAGTTAGTTGAATTACCTTTTTAGGTGTTTACTCTTTATGCTCCATAAATTGAATGCCTTATGCATAACTTTCTCAATTCAAGTATATATATTGACTAATAACTTGGCTAGTTAATTTTGATCCATTAATGAACCTTCTTGTTAACTTCCTTAAGAATTTATAGTTTCCTACTCATATCTTATTTAGTTATCTTTAAACATCGAAAGTAGCCTACTTATCTGGATGGGCGAATTCACATGCCTTAATCCTAAGGTGTTATGGTTCAATTTTTCTCCTAAAAATTAATTTACACTAAATATGACTTAGGCTATTGGTTCATACAATCCTTGGAAATTCTTAGGGATTTTCCTCCTTACATTCTATGAGTGTATGGATGCTTACCTTTGTTTTCCTACTCCATAATTAATTTCTAATTATCTTCTTAAGCATATTCAAATTCATCCTTAAATTTTAGTAAGATTTTAATATGTTTTTGCCTACTTCAACCAATATGGCCGAATGATCACTCCACCATTTCCAAGTCCCTTCCAAATTTATAATTCCATCCTTATACTTGATTGGACTTCTCTTTATACCTTAATCAAAATTTTAAACTCAAAGTTTTCCTAATTAAATGGAAAGTGGTCAAATGCTTTAGGTGGCCAAAATAAGGTTTCTTTTGCCTTAATTTGTCCTCTCGAGAACTTGGTGTTAAGGATTTTGGCTCTTAGTACGTCACTTATCTGTAGGACCACCTTCATTTGTCCTCACTCCAAACTTTGGTCATGGTCATGAAAGGTCTTAAATGATTTGTTCAACTTTTGGTCCAAAATTCCACTTTTACTCTTAGTAGTTTTTAAGTCCAGGTCCAAATTCAATTTATAGACTTTATTACATAAACCTTCTTATTATTTTAAGGTTTTTAACATATAAGTCCAAATTTCGAATTTTATCAAAAACAACTTCATGATCAAGTATTTTTAGAAGAGAAATAAACAAGTTTCCAACTTTGAACACAAAGATCTTAAAGAAAACATGTTCAAAGCTAACAACTATAGATCTACTAGATATACTCCAAGATCTATCCATACCTTATTTTGAGCAGTTGAAAATCTTTCTTATAAACTCTCAAATCTTCCCTAAAGAATCAAAAATTAGTTTTAAAACATTTTAACCAATTAAATTGCTCCAAAGGTTACTAGGAACACTTTAATCTATCAAAACTTCCCTTTAACTTACAAAAATCATTAAAAACTTGTGATGTCCATATTTAACCACCAAGGAAAGCCTTGAGCTCCAACAAGTTCAAGCAAAAAGGAATCTATAGATCATTGATGGGGATCCACCAAAAAAAGAAAATCAAACCATAAATACAAGATTAAAAGCTTAGAAAAGCATATGGTAAAATCCTACTTGTTGAAGACTTTTATGATGGTTTTGGTGGGTCTTTATGGATGCATTTCCTCATCCTTGATGGTCCACACAAGATCTCTTAGTGTTGGTGGTAGGGTTGGATGGATTTGTCTTAATTTAACTTAAACCTCAAAGATGGAAGTTTAAGCTTAGCGTAAATTTTTGGGTTTTAGGAGTATTTTGATTTTATAGTATTTGTCTAAGTGTTTAGGAGATGTAATATGAAGAAAATGATCCCTCCCAAGGCTAAGATAGAATTCAACCACTTAAAGAAAAATTTGGGAATTAATTTTCCACTTAAGGGTATTTTGGTAAATTTAGATGTAATTTTTATTTTCTAAAATAAATGTAAATATAAGAAATTATCCTTTTAGGATTATTTTAATGTTAGTTATTTAGAATTTTTTTACTAATCAAGATTAACTTATTCTAAGCATGATTAATTTTAATTAATCAAGATTATCTTACTTTAATCATGGTTATTTTTGGGTTTTGATGAGTTTGTAATTTGTTATAATTAACAGTGAACATATGTTTACCAATGTTTTGTTGTTAAGAAATTTGTTGTCTATTCCCTTTGTTTGTTTACTTGGTAATTTTCTCTTATAAGAATGTTTGAAATGCATATTTTTTGGTTGAGTATCTTGATTTCCTAGCATCTAGGTTGATGAATAATTTGTTTTGTTTAATATGAAGATATTTTAATTATATAATCCTTGTTATCATATCATTTACTAAGTATAGATGGTGAGACATATAATACATAAGTATGAATACATTATTGCTATTATACTTGTGGATTATAATCATTTTATTTACAGCTGGTCTCTACTTCTTTAACTTTCATTTTTAACATGTATATGATCTTAAAAGTATATAGTTACATTCTTTAATATTTTTCTTAGGCTTTAAGATATAGTTTTTTGTGTGACTAATTGATTGTATGTTGAATTCTATTTGTAGGCGTTACTAGATATGCAAAATAATGACACCATTTCTAAAGAGGATGCTTATGCCAAGATCTTTGGAAAAAAGCATCCAAGATGTGTGCGAGGTATCAGATTTGGTGTTTTCCCTACCCAAATTTTTGGAAGCACCTGCAGCAAAGTAAAAAAAGAATAACAACTTTAGAGAAACAAGTAATTTTTCTTATGCAGTAAATTAATAACCAACCACCACCTAAATATAATAAGGTAAAAACTTGCAGTTTGAGCAAAGATAATTTATTGGTGTTAATTCCTTAGATATAAGTTAATTTTTTATTATTTTTAACTATTTCATGCTATAGATTTAGGTTCGAGAATAGGCAGGAAACCATATTCTTCATCTAGTCATGAACTTGGAACCTTCAAACTATCACCATCATTTTAATTTAATTCTTAATTTTTAAGACATGTGATGTTACTTAAATTGATTTCATTTCATTTTATGTTAAATGTACTTTAAGACTTTATATTTGATTTTAAGAATTATAAATATTTTTAGTTCGTATTACTTTTATATTTAGGTGTGAGGTTGTGATGATTTTTAGATTACACGAATGATTTACTTTGTTAGTAATCATGTTATCTTGTTATTTACAAATTCAAGTTTGGGATTGTCTTATATACTGTGCAAGATATTTGTGTCAATTAATGTGCAATGATTTTTGGTATTTCTCTCTGTTTCCAATACCAATTTAACAAAGACACTTTTCTTTAAGTTTGCGGCTATTTTTTTAACATTTTGCCATTCTAGTAACAATTGTTGCAATTTTGGTATTCTGCGGCGGTTTGAAACTGCTAAATCTATGTGGCAGGTTTTGTGATGGCTTTACGTAACCATCGCAAAATACCTCTTGCTGGAGGAATAGATGACGGTTTTATAACCGCTGCGTAAGTGTCTTGGCGCCAATATAAACCATCATTAAATAGAAATATAATCGTCGTAAATTTTTTTTTTAATTATATATAATCTAGTTTTTCTCTATTACAGATATTAGGTTTATTAGGCTCTATATAAAGATTTTTAACACACTTAATTTTCAAGTCTAATCAAAAAATATACATATTATTTTCTAAAATTTATAATAGATTATATATACAATTTTAATGAACATAAAAAATATCAAATTATCCATTTAATCTGTTTTTATAAAATTAAAATTTTAAATTAATAAAAATATAAATTAAAATAAAATTTTTAACATAATTTTCATAAATTTAAAGAGGGCAAAGCTATCTAACTTCTTTAAAAAATACAATGCAGCGATTGAAGAATGTCCTTCGAAGGTTGCTCTCCTTCATCATCTTTATGTCAATCTTTTTATCAATCCTTACTTACTCTTTATGGCATGATTGATTGAAATTTAAAATAAGTGATAGTAAAATTATAAAAAAAGGTTGGTTATAATATCAAACTCAAAATTATCGATGAATAATATTCAAAGAAATATGGATGATGAAATTTATGTATATCCTATATCCCATAAGAATATTAACACCGTTGTGTATTGTACATGCAAAATTATGGTTCTTAACTAATACTCTTTTGGTTTTACATATTGTAGATTCTCCTGGGTATTGCTTATATGGCATTAACTTCAATAAATCAGAAAGACAATTTCATCAATTAATTCAATATCTGAATTTTTTTTTTACATACATCACGTATTTTTTTTTTAAGATGTATTTAAAATTTGTATTAAATAATTTTATCAAATGAGTAGATAATTAATTCATTATACTTTTGAAAAATTAATAAAATATTGAATATTTTTTAAATTTAAATAAATCATCACATACATGTCAAATATAACAATTAACAAGTGTTATTGTGTAGGTTAATTAACTTTAAAATTTAAGAAAAAACATACAACTAAAAATGTTTTCAATTGTAAAATAATATTTAATAATTATTAATTTAAATTAATAAACTATAAAAGTAGCATAGATTAAATAGAAAAACTTTTAAAAAATGAAATTAATTAATTTAAAAATAAAAATAGTTGAGATTTGGGAAAAAATTAGTATAAACATTAAAAATATTTTTAAAAAAAAATTAAAATTAGATAAAAAGGAAATTTCAATGCTACGGTAAATTTGAAAGTAAATAATAATTATTTTTAAAATATAAAAAAGTGATAAATAATAATGGAGTTACGTTGCTATGTTAAAAATGAATAATATTGGACTAACCACAATCTTTACAATAATATAAAAATAAATTAGATAATATTACCTTATAATAGAACCATAATGATAGGATAAAATATAAATTATATTTTATCAAATTAAATGTAACTTTATTAAAAATTCACTTTTAGTTTAATTCTATAACTTTTTAATATAAAAACATAAAAACACTAAAATAGGAAATTATTAATTAAAATATTTAATTTTTAGTAAATAATATTAAAAAATTTACTTTTACAATTAAAATTTTAATTTTTTGTAAAATGTTACTTTAAAATTGAAATAAATTATAAATATTTTTAAATTATATTATATAAAAGAATTAAAATATTGTTTCAAATTATTAAAAAAATTCATATAAATTTAAAAAAATAGTTTTTGTGTAATACTTAAATTATAAAATATATTAAAACTATAATTTAAAAAATTTATAAAATATTACATATGGTACAAAGTAAGGGTAATAAAAAAAATTATCCTATCATAATATTTTCTTATTTATCATTTCTATAGAATAATAATTTTAATTATCAAAATAGGATAAAATAAGCTAATAAAATAATGATTAATTTAATAAATACTAAAGAAACTTAATTTTTTAACTTAAAAAGTCTTTTGAATGCCTTGACCTAATTTCTCCATCAACAAGTATTATCTTATCCTAGTATATGTTGTATCATTGATTCTCAAGGAATAGCCTAACTACTTATTCTTATATATTTTTTAAGATTCCAAATTAAGTATATTAGGTAAAATTAGTGTTAAAAAAAGATGCATTATAAAAAAATTATTATAATGTATGAATAAAAATGAAAGGGGTTATTGGTGAATTATTTAAACTCAACTTGTTCTATTCTCATTTACGTATACATGTTTACAAATGAGACGAAACTTATAGTTAAGGTTTAGGGTGGGTTTACATTACAATACTGTTAAGATAAAATACCACTTTCATTGTTATGAAATTGATTTTTAATTTTAATTCAGATTAATCAATAAAAATAATATGTTTTATTATTAATTTACTTTATTTTTTAATATAAAAGTATCAGTTTAAGAATAAATTAATTGAAAACAATTTAATAAATTTAATAAATAAATAAATAAATCATAAACTTAAGCTTTTAATTTTTTAAGCAGATTAAGTTTTAAATTTGGTTCATTTAATAAGTAAGTTAAATTTAAATATAATTTTGTTTTACAAATTAAGCTTAAACTTCAAATACACAACTCATTTACATTCTTATTGCTGGTCAATTATTATCTCACAAAAAAAATAATAAAAATTAATAGGATTTATAATATTTCATTTGCAGTTTTATTTTGAATGTTTTAATTAAAACAAGAAAGTATATTTAAAATTGGAAAATATACATATATATATATAAAGTATATCCCCTTTCTTCATTAATTTGTGGCAGAATTCATGATAATAAATTTATATATTAAATGTAATTATTAAGACCCGTTTTTTATTTTTTTTCATTTTAGTAATACTTGTACTTAATAGGGATACACAAAAATAAATATTTATCTCAACCAATTTTCCTTATTCTTCATCTTAGATATTAATTAAACATAACTAATTTGTAATTCGGTTTTTCATCTTATATTCTTTGTTTCCCGTACCGAATACACTTATTGGTTAAGTAGAACTTTCTATATTTTGTGAGTGACTAAATTGTACTACAGACAAGTACAAAAAATAATGGTACTTTTTTTTACAAATATATTTAAATTTTGTTTCAGGAAATAAAAAGTGGGTAAATTTTAATGCAAACTTAGTGTATATATATATATATATATATATATATATATATATATATATATAGGTTTAGGTTCTTGGCTTACTTTTGTTGGCCATTTTGGCTTACTTTTGTTGGCCATTTTTCCTGTAAAAATTTTCTTGTTAGAAAATCGGGCAAGTAATTTGTTTCTCCTTTAATGTGTTTAATGGAAAAATCAAAATTTGATAATAAAGCTTGCCATCGGGCGAAAATATGTTTAGATACTAAATTTTTGACATCTTTTTGTAAAACTTGTGGAGCCGCTTTACAATCTGTCCTTATTTCAAAGGTTTTATTGAAAATATCATCTTGGAATTTTAAAACACATAAAACAATGGCTAAAACTTCTTGTTTTACCACAGAATACTTTTGTTGCGAAGAGTGCCAGATTCCAGAATGATATCTGACTATTTGTTCTGTTTTTGAATTTGGTAATACTTGTTTCAAAATTCATCCATACCCTAATCCCGAAGCATCTGTTTCTATTATCATACTAGCTTTTGGATGAGGTATTCCTAAACAGGGTATGGTTTGTACTAGCTCCTTTACCTTCTTGACTGTTTCCGTCATTTTTATATCCCATGCAGGAGTATTTTTTCTAAGTCTTCTATATAGAGGGGCACAAATTATTCTAATATTTGGTATGAATTCTGCCACATAATTTAGGCATCCTAAAAATCTTTGAAGCTGTGTTTTGTCCTTTATTTCATCTGGAAATTTTTCCGCAAATTCTAAACTTCTTTGTATTGGTACAATAGTTCCTCTATGTATATTATATCCTAGAAATCTTATCTGATCCTGAAAAATCTTCATTTTCTTTGCTGATACTACCAATCCATTTTCTTTTATAATTTCTATAAATTTATTCAAGTGTTGTTTATGTTGATTTATTCCTTGGGAAAAAATCAATACATCATATACTATAGAAAATTCCATGTAAGGATAAAAGATATTATTCATTATTTCTTGAAATTCACTAGGAGCATTTTTTAATCCTTGTGGCATTACATTCCACTCGAAATGTCCAAATGGTACTACAAAGTCAGTTTTATACCTATCTTCTTCTTTTACTGATATTTGATAATATCCTGATTTCATGTCGAATTTTGAGAATATATTAGCATCATATATTCTCTTTATTAAGTCTTGTTTGTTTGGCAATGGATATCTTATCCATTTTAAAGCTTTATTTAAGGGTTTATAATTTATTACCAATCTTGGTACTCCTCTTGTCTGGTATCAGAGCCTAGACGCTCTGATCCAATTTCTCTGTAACTTGTAAGTTTTCAATAATATACTTATCATTTTCAGTATTTAAATTATTTAAATTTTGTTATCTTATATTTTGTTATCTTATATTTTGATTATGGCTAAATCCAGAAAGCAAGTTTTAAGAGAAATTAGATCCGTTAAACGAACAATAAAGATATTTAGTAAACCAGAAAATTTAGATTTATATGTGATTGAAAAATTAAAAGAATTATTGTTAGAATTACAACAAGTAATATAGTCTCTTTATTTCTTATTTTTCTCTTAATAAACAATCTCTTTTAGAACTACTTATATGTTCCAAGTTTTAAAGTTTTCTTGGGGGTATAAGGATGAGGAGTTATTTAGGCCTCTAGGTGATGTGTGGTCCCGGCAATCAAACCTTAGAATAAGGTGGTAAGACCGTTGGTCAGCACTAGGAAATCCTTTAGGAATAACCTTGGATATAACCCCTTGTTTGACACCTAATTCAAGAAAACCTTAAGACATGTCTCGCATAAGTAGAACTTTAAGTAGATTAAGTTTAGGAAGAGAAGAACAAATAATAAAGAGAACTAATAGTAGCAAAGAGCCTATAACATCTTCCGAAAATCTAACAATAGAAGAAATAGAAAAAAGATTACAAGACTGGGCTATGCCCATAGTAAAAGAAGGAGAAGTATATAAAAGAAGAAGTTTCTTCAATAAAACCTCAGAAGAGCAAATTCATAAAGTAGAATACTCATATCCTAGAACGGATAATAATAACGAAATACAATTATTAGAACAAAGCCTCCTAGATCAACATATTAAAGATGGATTTGGTTTTATTCATCTAGGATTAATACAGGTAGCATTAAAACCCAATTATAAACTAGGAGTTAACCTACCAGTATTAGCAGTAATAAGAGACATGAGATTATTAAGAGCGGAAGATACTATAGTAGCTGCACTAGAAAGTAATTTAAGTGATGGCCCTGCCTTCTTTAATTGTTTCCCTAATTTTGCTATGAAATTAGAAAATGAGAAAACAGCAGGAGCCATTAGGATATTCATCAAATCTCCTGACGGAGTAGTAGATGAGACTGCAGATCCTTTCCATATAATATATAGAGTATATTATAAAGTAACAAAAATTAACTATGGATTTAGAGCTCTAAGACAAACCCCAGCAAATGAAACAATTGTTGTAGAAGCTAATCTAAAAAGAAGTATGATAAATACCCAGAAAAGAATTAATCATCTAGATATTAGAGACAAAGTACCAGATGAATGGGTATGGAAAAACGCCATAGAAACCCCACAAATACATAACACAAATATTAGAGAAATAGTGCAAGAAGGAAATGATATAATATTAAAAATGCACAAAACTTCTAGCCTTAAATATCCTTCCACAAGTTACAGAGGATCTTCTAGACACTCAGTGGATGGATCATCAATAAGTCTTAATTTAAGAGGATTAGATAACTATAAGAATCCTGGAATTGCAAATCCAGTATATGAACAGACAGAAGAAGATTTAGAATTTTCACCAACTGCTAGTCAAGTAACGAATGTTGTAGAATTAGAAGAACCTTTTAAAATAGATATAGCCTGGATCAAAAAAGATCTAGATGCACCATATAACAAATATAGAAAAAGAATGGTTTTAAAAACCTTTGATAAACAAGAAAAATTACATATCAGAGCCTCTTTCTATGAACATGTAAAAGATATAGAAACAAATATGTATTTCTTTGATTGGCTACAAACTTACTTAAAAAACCAAAATATCTACTACCCCTTTGAAACAACAATAAATCCTATAACCAAGGTAGAAACAGTTTGGATTACTGAGAATGAAAAAACAATAGAGGCAGAATACCCTCCTCTAGAGAAAATAGTAATACCATTAGAAAAAGATTGTAACATAAAGGCCGCACCTTATAAGCAGATAAATGAAAAAGAGAAAGAAATACAGAAAAAAGACATAGAAAAACTTCATCAACAGCTTAATTACAATAATACATACTTATCAGTAATGGCTAGACAATTAACTAGAATAGAAAATAAAGAGGTCGCAAGTAGCTCTAAAAGGTTAGAAAAACCTATATATGACATTAAAGAATTATCTAAAGAAACTGTTAGTTTATTTAGAAAGAATGATATCAACTTACAGATAGCAGAATTAAAAGAAAAGATATCTAAAATAAATATAGGAGAAAAAAATGTCAACACTCTAGAAATAGAAAAAATTAATTACCCTAAGACTAGAACCTATTACAATCGACCCTCATTAGCAGATATAGGACTAGAGGAAAGAACTCAGTTTGTTCAGAATAGTTATTCTGGAACAGATATTGCAGAATGGAATATAGATGGAATGAGTGAACAGAATATCCTAGACACTTGTTCACAAATGGCAATGGCTGCCACTGCTTTTAAATTAAAAGGAATAAATGATAGGTCTACAGCTGAAGCCATAATACAAGGCTTTACTGGACAACTTAGAGGATGGTGGGACAACTTTGTTACCCCCTCCCATAAAGAAGTAATACTTAACCATGTAAAACCAGAAGGTAATGAACCAGATGTAACGGCAACATTTATATTCACCATAATACAAAACTTTATAGGTGACCCGGATATTTTTAGAGAAAGAGCAGCTTTACAATTAATGAACTTAAAATGCCCAACAATGTCGGATTATAAGTGGTATAAAGATACTTTTCTCTCAAAAGCTCTGCTTAGAGAAGACTCGGCTTTAGGATTCTGGAGAGAAAGATTTGTTGCAGCATTACCAGCAATATTCTCTCAAAAGGTAATAGAAAATTTAGAAATCCATTATGGGAAACCAGTACCGTATGCCCAATTAACTTTTGGACAACTACATAATGTAATTGTAGAAACTGGATTAAAGGTCTGTAATGATCATAAGCTACAGAATCAAATGAAAAAAGAAAAATTATCCAATAAAAAAGAGTTAGGAACCTTTTGTCAGCAATATGGAATGGAACCCATAATTGCACCTAGTATTAAAAGAAATCGAGAAAAGAAGATACAAAAAACTAGGAAGCCCTACAAAAAGCCTTATAAACCTTATAAAAAACCTCAAGAAAATAATCAAGAGAAAAAACCAATAAATAAAACTAGAAGAGTAACCAAACCCCAAAATAGGAAAAAGAACACATGTTGGAAATGTGGTAAGCATGGACACTTTGCAGATAAGTGTAAAGTACAAGAAAAAATAAATTTAATAGAAGATGAAGAATTAAAGAAAATCCTTACTATCCTAATAATAAACTCAGAATCAGAACCAGAGGATTCCGATGAAGAAAATAGTGAACAAAATGAGATAGATCAGCTAGATAGAGATTCTTCAGAAGAAGAAGAAATTAAAGAAGAATATTGTTTAGGACCAGGACTATGTAATTGTGAAGACTGTACAACCCCAGAAATAAATATGATAACTGCAGGACAAACAGCATCCCTACTATCTATAATAGATAAATTAGAAGATTCCCCACAAAAAACAGAGTTTATCCAAAAAATAAGTGAACTGATAACTAAAGAAGTAAGACCTGTAGAATTTAAAGAAATTTTAGAACGATTCAAAACAATAAAACCTGTAACTATTAAAGAATTACAAGAAGAAATTAAAATATTAAAACACGAAATTAATCAACTAAAAGAAACTCAGTTGAGCTTAGAAATAAGACTATTAGAATTAGAAGGAAATAAAATTACCAATCAACAAGAAAATAAGGAAGAAGAACATATTTTTGATATGAATATTTTAAGTTTAATAACCATGCATAAATGGTGGGTTGAAATAACTATTATAGTAGAAGAAGAAAAATTTAAATCAACAGCATTAATAGATTCAGGAGCAGATCTAAATTGTATACAGGAAGGATTAATACCTACTAAATATTATGAAAAAACTACCACTAGACTAACAGGAGCAAATGGAGGAAAGTTAAGAGTAGATTATAAATTATCTAATGTAAAAGTATGTAAAAACAAAATATGTTTTAATACTGCTTTCATGTTAGTAAAAAATATGAGTAACCAAGTGATATTAGGAACTCCATTTTTAACCTTACTTTATCCTTTTCAAACAAATAGTATAGGACTTACTATACATGTTATCCCAGAAAAACCATTAACCTTTGAATTTATAAGAGGACCCAAATTAAGAGAGTTAAACCTTTTACAAGAAGCTTCTATAAGCAGGATTAACCTAATACAAAATAAACAAAAACAAATTCAATATTTAAATAAAGAAATAGAATATACCAGAATTGAGAATCAATTAAAATCTCAAAAATTACAAAAAGAAATAAAAATTATAGAAGAAAGAATAGAAAAAGAAATATGTGATACTAATCTTATAGCCTTTCATAAAAGAAAGATACATGAGATAGAACTATCATATGAAGAAGGATTTAAAGAAACAGAGATCCTTACAAAAGCTAAACCTATACAAATGAATACAGAACAATTAGCATTTTGTAAGAAAGAATTACAAGAATATTTAGAAAAAGGCCTAATACGACCTTCAAAGTCTCCCTGGAGTTGTTCCGGGTTCTATGTAAATAAAGCCTCAGAACAAGAAAGAGGAGTACCAAGATTGGTAATAAATTATAAACCCTTAAATAAAGCTTTAAAATGGATAAGATATCCATTGCCAAACAAACAAGACTTAATAAAGAGAATATATGATGCTAATATATTCTCAAAATTCGACATGAAATCAGGATATTATCAAATATCAGTAAAAGAAGAAGATAGGTATAAAACTGCCTTTGTAGTACCATTTGGACATTTCGAATGGAATGTAATGCCACAAGGATTAAAAAATGCTCCTAGTGAATTTCAAGAAATAATGAATAATATCTTTTATCCTTACATGGAATTTTCTATAGTATATGATGTATTGATTTTTTCCCAAGGAATAAATCAACATAAACAACACTTGAATAAATTTATAGAAATTATAAAAGAAAATGGATTGGTAGTATCAGCAAAGAAAATGAAGATTTTTCAGGATCAGATAAGATTTCTAGGATATAATATACATAGAGGAACTATTGTACCAATACAAAGAAGTTTAGAATTTGCGGAAAAATTTCCAGATGAAATAAAGGACAAAACACAGCTTCAAAGATTTTTAGGATGCCTAAATTTTGTGGCAGAATTCATACCAAATATTAGAACAATTTGTGCCCCTCTGTATAGAAGAAGACTTAGAAAAAATACTCCTGCATGGGATATAAAAATGACGGAAACAGTCAAGAAGGTAAAGGAGCTAGTACAAACCATACCCTGTTTAGGAATACCTCATCCAAAAGCTAGTATGATAATAGAAACAGATACTTCGGGATTAGGGTATGGATGAATTTTGAAACAAGTATTACCAAATTCAAAAACAGAACAAATAGTCAGATATCATTCTAGAATTTGGCACTCTTCGCAACAAAAGTATTCTGTGGTAAAACAAGAAGTTTTAGCCATTGTTTTATGTGTTTTAAAATTCCAAGATGATATTTTCAATAAAACCTTTGAAATAAGGACAGATTGTAAAGCGGCTCCACAAGTTTTACAAAAAGATGTCAAAAATTTAGTATCTAAACATATTTTCGCCCGATGGCAAGCTTTATTATCAAATTTTGATTTTTCCATTAAACACATTAAAGGAGAAACAAATTACTTGCCCGATTTTCTAACAAGAGAATTTTTACAGGGAAAATGGCCAACAAAAGTAAGCCAGTAACTCGGGACCAATACAGTCCTCTTTTAGCAACAACTCCAAATCAAAAAACCCTTTCTATGGCCTCTGTTCTAAAAACACCGGCTAATTCCCCCACGGCCTCTCCAAATAAGTACCAAAATCCTTGTCTAGTAACTCCTCAGCATTTCCAATCTTCCTTAGCATCATCCCCTTCATCCTCCACACAGAATAGGTTTACAGTATTAGATAAGAATACTGAATCCCAAAAGCAAAATGAGCATCCATACTTTGAAAAAGAAGAAATCATCCCCACAATGATTCTAGAAAAATCATGGGAAAAAATTCCAATAACAGAGCTTGTAAAGAAAGTTTTGCCAAATGGATTCTCTGGCAATCCCACTACCTTGGCAAAGAAGAGACAGTTTTTTGAGTTAATTTTAGTAGATACTGGTTCTGCTGAAATTACTCACATTAGAGATGAGCAAAACAACATTACTCACTCTAAAGTAAAAATTTTAAAGCTTTTGTCTCTACAAGATTGGGGATAACCTTTGATATCAACAAAGTCTTTTTCAGTACAATTCCAACCTCAAATATTCAATTATCATGATTATATTGAGGCCTGGAACCAAGTTTTTTTCTTTCGCCAAGAGAAACAATCTTGGTTTGCATGGTTTAGAAAGGGGATAGATTTAAACTTTCCTCAATGGTTTTTAAAATGGTTTAAGACTTTTGGACCTGTAACCAAAATCTTTCCGCAAACCGTTTTAGAAAATTTTCATTTTTTTATTAACAATACCAATTTTGAGACTGACAATCAATTAGTCTCTTTTGTAAGCACTCAGGCAATATCTTGGATATTTGCTTGGGAATTTTGTATTGGAAAGGAAGATAATACCTCTTCCATTCAGTTCATTGGAAAAAAACATCAAAGTACGATGGTGGAGTAAGTTTGACCTTGCTTTAGTCTGTCGAGAGAAAATTAAGAGATGGATTACTGAACACCCCAAATTCATGCATAAAACTCTAGCTTCAGGAAAAGAAGCTTTATTCTTGCAACAAAAAAGCAGAATTCTAGCAGCCTTAACTGCAACTACTTGTGAAGAAGAGTTTGCAGAGTTACTAAGACAACATTCTCCCCCAGTCTCCGAGATACACGAAGACGTAGATTCTGAGGTAGATCCAACACCACAGAATGAGGATGATTGTTATGGGATTTTCTCAGCCATTGGATAAAGGACCCCAGTTCGAGGACAATCTGGGTCATTCATACAACAAGACAAAAAAGCAAAAGCAGATACCCTTCTTTTACAAAAGAAGGCCAGCTGCGCAAAAGACAAAACAACAGCAGTGCATCTTTATCAAAAAGAAGATACCTTCTGACTCAAAAGAAAAAGTTATAGATAAAGATAAAGACCAGCCAGCTATGATACAGCTGTATATCCCAATAATAGAGGAGCACTCGGGTTGTGAGTGAACTCTATAAATAAGAAGGTTTTTTTTTTAAGAGGGCAGAGCAAAAAACTCCGAACTATCAATATCCTTGTAATCTTTAGAAAATGTCTTCCGCTATCTTTGCAACACTCCCAATGTTTCTAGTATTCGATCCCCTCCTCTTATCTGGTATCAGAGCCTAGACGCTCTGATCCAATTTCTCTGTAACTTGTAAGTTTTCAATAATATACTTATCATTTTCAGTATTTAAATTATTTAAATTTTGTTATCTTATATTTTGATTATGGCTAAATTCAGAAAGCAAGTTTTAAGAGAAATTAGATCCGTTAAATGAACAATAAAGATATTTAGTAAACCAAAAAATTTAGATTTATATGTGATTGAAAAATTTTTTTTAATAAAGCATTTGTCTGTAAATTTACACCACGGTGTGTCTTAGGGATAGATACTAAGATTTGTTACCTAGACTCTAAACAAGAGTAGATTATTAATTAACAATGTTTTTTTTATGGCAAACTCAAAAAAATAAAAATAAAAATAATGCGACGTTATGGACAAAATTTTAATTTTTTGTTATTAAAAAAAGTGTAGATGTAACTTATTGTTAAAATTTAGGTACCAAAAATTTAATATAAAACATATTAAAAAAATATGAAAATAAATAAATTTATATTACATATGATTAATTATAAGAAAAATAATAAATTTACTTATAATAATAATTTTTCTTAAGTTATGATAAATCAAATTATTAAATAGCCAGATATTAGAAAGATTTAAATTTCAATATATTCAAAATTATTATAAATTGATGTATCAGTGTTTTCACCCAAGCAATGTATATAGAAAAAATGTATATTAAATTTATAATTATAAATAAAAATTCATATTTATAAAATTTCATCATTTAATTTAAAATTATAAATAAAAATCCATATTTGTAAAATTTCAATTGAATACACATTTAATTTTAATTAAAAAACAATAATAAATATCCTTAAATGGAAAATATGTGATTATAATAAGGAAGAGTTAAAACCAATGCATAATAGTTATTTAAGTAATAAAAAATCAATGCATTTTTGCTGCTGTGTAAAGCAGATATTTATTCTTGTGATTAATATTAATATACGTTTACAGGGATGCAAATAATTTTATTTAAATTTAAATATAAAATATTTTATCATGAGACTTTAATTACCATGTGTCAAATATTTATTCTTATAATTTGTCAAATATATATGCATTTTAGGATGAGTTTTCCTTGTGATGCAAATTTTATTCCTACGATAGATTAATGATTTTTTGCATGTAATATTTGTTTTCACATGATACAGTCCAATAAATTTAGTTTACCATTAAATTTTAATTGAAATTATATATGTTTTTGAAGTTGATTTAATATCAGATAGACTTTTACATAAAACTTTAATTATTCAACATACTTTTCCTAAAATATTCATCTCACAAATCAAATGTTAAAATAATTTTTTAAAAAAATACTCTAATTTATTTTGAAAATTATACATTTAATTTTATAAAATGAGATATTTGCTAGTAAAATGTTATAAGATAACTACAACGTTCATCGTTAAAAGATCACAGTACTATGTTAATAATCTATCAAACAGTGTTAGGAAACTTGAAATTACATTCTATTTTATCAAATTCTTTCTTCTAAGCTAACAAGCTTTCCCTTTCTTGCTTTTGCACCCAACCTTTAATATGTACTGTATTAGATTATTGATTGATATTAGAAATTCTTATCCTGATAAAAAAAATGGTATAACTTCATATTAAAAGGTATGAATGACTGTCCACATTGTATAAAGCTTCCCCAGTTCATAAACTATTTCATTACCCAAATGAATACCAATAAACACACATATAATACAAAGGAACTATAAATTATATATTTTTTTATTTTCTTTTTATTCTTTAAACAACGTCTACCTCCTCTAATTTTCCAATACGATAAAAAAATACACAGAAAAATAGTTGCATTAAATATCAAATCACATCAATATAGCCGTTTATATAACATTAGCCATGACTTTCTTATTTTTAGAGATGTATTGTGTATAATTTAAAAAAATAAAAAATAATGAATAACATTTTTTCATAAAAAAATATTATAATCTTTCATGATTTTATTTTTTAATATTTTGTGAGTTTAATTTTGATATATTATAGGTATAAAGATTTTTATACTACTAACAAACTAAAATTTATAGTTCCTATAAATTTTGAAATAGTTATTATGAAAATCAGTTATTCTGGATAATATGTAAATTTATGATTAAATAATAATATAAAAAGTTTTAAACTAATATCCTAATTACATTTCAAATTATAATACTTACTAAATAGGATTTGAAATGAAATTTTATTTAAGATTTAATTAGAAGGTATTTTTAGTGTAAATTTTTTAATATTCTTATCCAATTATAAAATATTATATAACTAAAATTATTATCTTTTATAATAATCATTTTAAAAATTATATCTCTCATTATTTTTAATTTAGTTGACGGTATAAATTGTTTTACATGATAATATATATAAAAAATAAACTAAAACATATTCACTTCAAATGTCTATTAAGTTTGATACGTTCTAAATGTTACTTTAAATATTTTTATGCTATCAAACCAATTAAAATTATAATAAATATATTTTTAAATTAATTATTATAAAAACTAATAAATTTTAATGGCATATATATATATATATATTAAAATTACAATTACAAAGTTGATAAAAAAAATAAAAAGCATATACATAATTCTTTTCAAGTTGAAAATGCGGAATAGGATTAAACAAGTTTGTATATTAAATGTAATTATTAAAGCTCATTTATTGTTAATTTTTTATTTTAGTAATATTATTGTATAATGGGGATATTCATAAATAAATCTTTCTGCCATTTTCACTTTATCCAAAAATATATATATATATATATATATATATATATATATATATATATATATATATATATATATTTTCTGAACTGATCTCTGTAGTTTTTCATCGTAGGCATTATTTCGCCTTGAGAACTTAAATTTATAAGTACGTTTTCCTCACTATTCATTGCTTGTTGAAAGAAATTAACTTCAACCTTTTTGACAAGTGGGACTTCCTTTGGTTTGCCTGAGTTATAAAGGTTGCCTACTGAAATCCAAGATACTTCCTTTGACAATCATATTAAAAGATTATATAAGGTCATTGGGATGGTTCAAGTTTTAAAATTTTAAAAAGTTTAGTTTTGATTTTAAATTTTTATTTGTTTTTAATAAAAAAAACTTATCATAAAAGTGAGTAAATTTATTTTATTTTACTTTATTATAAATATTAAAAATTAACAAACAATTAAATTTTTTTAAAAAGTTAAAATTTTAAAATAATAAAATTAAAAAATTATTATTATTATTATTATTATTATTATTATTATTATTATTATTATTATAATGATAATTATTAAATTAATAATAATGATCATAGTAATGGTGATAAAAATAATTTTGATAAAATAATAATGATGATATAATGATTGTAATGATAATATTTATAATATAAAAAATATTATATAATTATATAATTTTTTAATTATTATTTGATAATTAATATATAAAATTAAATAAAATAATATATTTATATATAATTATAATATAATATTATAAATTATATATATTTTATATATCAAATAATATATTATTTATTTTATTATAAATTTATAAATATGGATAAATAAAAATTATTAATTAAAAATTAATATAAAATATTTTAAAATAATAAAATTAAAATTTATTGATATTATTAATATAATAGTAATAATGATAAAATTTTTATCAATAATAATTATAATATAAAAATATTATAACTATATTATTTTTTATTTTATACATTATTTAATAATTAATATATAAATAAATAATTTTATATATTATTATAATAATTTTTTCATAATTTATTATTTATTTTATATAAAATAATATATTATAATTTATATTATAAATAATTATATTATATAAAATTATATTATAATTTATATATCAAATAATATTATTTATTTTATTATGAATCTATAAAAATAAATAAATAAATATTATTTATAAAATTAATATAATATTAAATTTTTAAAAATAATAAACAATTTAAAAATTAATAAAAATTATATTAGTATTATTTTTATAATGCTGATAATAATAATAATAACTTAAAAAATAATAATGGTAATAATAGTTGTAATGAGATGATGATGGTGATATGGATTGTGGTAATGATATGATTTAATAAAATTAAAAATAAAATTTTTAATTTTATTTTCTATTTTAAAAATTAAGTTAAAATTATATTAAAAATATATTAAAAATTAACTTAAAATTATTATTGATAAAGAGATAAATTTTATTTTTAAAATTAATTTAAAAATAAAAATTCACAACTATTTTGAACTAGACTTAAAAAATTAAAAGTAAGAAAAATTTTAAATATATATATATATTCATATTAATTTTGTTATACTTTATATTTTAGATTCAACGATGTTTCTAGGAAACTAATCATTGAATCGTAACAAACACATAAAATCATATCCATAAAGGAGGAGTTCATCAATAGAACCCATTGTTATTAGGGTCATACCCTTTCATGTTGAAGCCATAGTAATTGGTCGCACTCCCACCAAATCCACGACTATTCTGAGGCATCAACAAATTAGGCATGTGGTTAAAAGAGGAGCTAGCTGCAAAAAACAAAGCGGGTGGGGTCATAGCATTGCGAACAAGAGTGATTTCAGATTGGCGAGTGACCTTCCTCCTCAACTCCTCCAAAGCCACATTGAATTGGTTCAGCTGCGGAATTGTCATCTCGCTAATAGGAGATGCCCACCACCACTGAGCCTTCACAACCTTTCGTAACCGTGTCAGCTCTTCAGCACGTTTTGTCTCAATTTCAACTTGGTTGTTGAACTTAGCAAGTTGCGCGTTGAGTTCACGCAGGTTGACTTCCATGAGTTGTGTAGCATCTGAAGCATGTGGTAACACCCCTCCGAGGTAGTCCTGTGCCATGATGTTCAGATTTGGGTGACCAAAAGAGAATAACTTGTCACTTGGAGAAAAGACTATGAGACCGATTTCTGCACCACAAAGTATGCAAAGCTCGCTGGCTTTTTTGAAAAGCCCACTGCGACGCTTGGAAAATGTCACTTGCAGGTTGCTCTTGTTCGTAATCTTCTTCATCTCAATCTTTCGCCGACCCTTGCTTACCCTTGGTGCCATGATTGAATGAAACGTAAAACAAACACTCGCAAAATTTTGGACGAAGTTTGTGTATAATATCACATTCAAGGTTATCAATGAGTGACACTCAGAATTATGAATGATGCAATTTATAAGTATACCATATGATAAGATATTAACATTTCCGTGTATTAATAATGCATGCAAAATTATGGTTCTTCATTGGTATATTTATAAATTTTAGATTGTGGATTCTCCTTAAACATTTTTTATATGGAAGGAACTTAAATGCAAATGTAAAAATGTATTATATCATTTTTCTTTTTAGTAAATGTATCACAAGTTATCTAGCAATTTATAGAAAAAATGTAGTTGAAATTTCCGGTAAATAATTTTGCTGGGTGGTTAGTTAATTAATTTATTATACTTAGAAGAATATAATGCTAAATAAAATAATTTAATGGAATTTTATATTTAAATAAATCAATGCATGCATGACAAAGATAACAATTAACAAATGTTTATTGTATGGATGTCAAATTTGAAATTTAAGAAAAATTAAAAATACAACTAAAAATATTTTAAATTGTAAAAATAAACATTAATTATTAATTTAAATTAATAAATAATAAAAGTAGCATAGATTTAAGAGGAAATTTTTTCAAAAACAAGTAATTAATTTAAAAATACAAATAGCTGACATTTTAGAAAAAAAATAATAGAAACATTAAAAAAATTAAGAAGTTGAGATTTGATAAAAAGGGAATTGCAACGCAAAAGGAAAATTTTAAGGTAACTAATAATTAATTTTTTAAAAAATATAACAAATAAAAATACTAATAGTGTAAAAATGAATAAAGTTCAAGTAATATTTTACAAGGCATATGATAAAAGTGATAAGATAATAATAAATTAGATAATATTATGTTATAGTATCTTACATTTTAAATGAATAAATAATAATAGGATAAAATATAAATTATATTAAAATTGAATTATTTTTTATCAAAATTAAATGAAATATTTTTTAAAATTAATATTTTATTTAATTTGATCACTTTTTAATATAAATGTATAAAATTATCAAAATAAAACTTATTAAAAATATAAGACATATATTCATAAGATTTACTATTTTGTAGAATATATTGAAAATTTAATAATAAAATTAAGATAAAAATTTAACTTTTTTACAATTAAAATTTTAAATATTTTTTTTAAGAAATTATAAATAAACTTGAATGAAATTATTAAACATTTTATAAATGATATTTTATAAAATAATTAAAATACTTTTTAAATATAAAAATTGCTTAAAATTCAATGTAACTTATTAAATTGAAATATTTTTATAAGATTATTAAATTAGATAAAAAAAATTATAATTATAATTTTTAAATATTTTTAAGGAAAAAATCCTATCATGATAGTTTCTATTTTATCACTGAAGTGAGGATAAGAATCTTAATTGTTAAAATAGAATAAGCGAATATGATAAATTATTTATATCCTACTAGCTTAATAAATACTGAAAATAAAATATGATAAATTAATTTTCTATGCTATATCTTATCTTGTTCACAAATTATATATATATATATATATATATATATATATATATATATATATATATATATATATATATATATTTAATATCTTACCTTCCATCTCAAAATTTATTTTTATATCTGTCAAAATCTAAAAAATAAGTTTATTAGGTAAAATTAGTATAAAAAAATATAACATACAATATTATAGTGTAGAAATGTAAACGAGCTGGGTTATTAATAAATTTAAATTTAACTCATCAAATATTCCTTTAAGTATGTATTTTATTAAAGATGGAGCTTAAGGTTAAGTTTAATTATTGAGATTAATAGCTTGTAAACAACTCGATAAATCTATGCATTATTTGGTGCATTTAAATATAGAATTTTATTTATTATATTTATTTTAAGGTTATAATTTTTATTAACCTTTTTTACAGATAACACTTACCTATTTTTCACTTATCTCCATTTTGTGATAAAATATGATAATAAATTTTAAAAAATTATATTGATACCCTTTATATTTTAACGAAATTACATACAATATTTTTATTTTTATTTTTATTACATATATACCTATCATCTTTAATTTTTTTAAAATAGTTTTACTATTTATCCTGTAATGTAGATGTCGTTAACAAAGAAAAAAAATAAAATTATATGATTGACACATACCATTTAATAATTATTTTTTTTACAAAATATCCTTATCTTTTATCTTGTTATATTCTTTAAAATTTTTAAAAAACATAAAAATATATTAAACTACAGTTTTATTCACATGTTTAAAAAAATCATATATAAATATAATTAATTGATAATAAATTTATTTTAAAAATAATTTATATTATAATTATTTTACTTATTTTTATGAGATGTAAATTTAACCAATTCAACTATTATTTTTATAAATAAACAAAAACTGTTAAGAGTAATTTTTATTAGTATAGTATTTATTTAAAAAGTTTTTAACATATTATTTAAATTTTAATACTAATTAAATCATATTTTATATTTATGTTTGATATATTGGTAATAAATATTAATATATTATATTAATTTTATAATATAAAATACATTTCTATTAATATCAATTTATAATATTTATATAAATAACTTACTTTTTAAGAAAATATAGAATAAAAATTATTTAAAAATAAAATTATTAATAATTAATATCTTTTCAAAGTAATATTGAAATAGAAAATCAATGAAGACGAACAATTTTTTAATTCTATAAATATATTATTAAACTATTGGTAAACTATTAACATTATAAATATATTATATTTTGAACTTAAAATTTTACTTTTTATTTTATTTAAAAAATTATTTTTATGATAATTTAAACATATTAAATACTAAGATAAAAATAAATATAAAATTTTAAAATTCATTACAATTAAATTTAAAAAATTAAAACTATTAAAAATTAAAAATTTTAAAATATAAATAATGAGATCAATTATAGTTTAAGTTTTAAAATAATAAAAATTAGAATAAAATATGGAATATAAATTAAATAAATAGTAACGCTTGAATTATTAGATAAAAAATAAATTTATTAAAAAATTCAATACATAAAAAAAGGAAAAGATAAAATATTTTTAAAAATTAATAAAAGTTTGTGTGACTAATTTCTTTTAGAATTTTTCATTATAATAAAATTAGGGTAATTTTTTATTTTAAAAATATGAAAGTATAATTTAGTTTATCAATAACATAATTATATTATTCTAAATTTTTTTATTTAAGTATTTACAATTTTAATTTTTCTATATTTAATTAAAATATGGAGCCCGATAATTCTACGTATGGGGATGACCATACATCCGATTACGATTAGGCCGTCTGATGTCCCTTCCCTCTTTTTTCTTTTAATTTTTTCTGGTAGTTGATCATGTAAAAGGATGCAGATTATTGTGCATACGCGAATGTTTATTTATATTTATTGTTATAATAATTTAAAAATTAAAAAAAATTATAATGTATGATGTATAAAACTATTTACGTGTAGTATGCTTAAATATGTAATGATAACAACATGAAAAAAATATTGTAAAAAACTGGAGAAAGTATATTTTGTAATTATTTAAAAGGTAAAAATAATTTAAATAATGATTAAAAAGGATCATTTATTTTTTATAATCGAGTCAAGTTTAATGTTGTAACCTAATAACATTATTTAAAAGATGATTCTGTAAAAAGTAAAAAACATAGAAATATTATGTATAATTATGTAAGCATATAAGATGGTTAATTAAATTTTTTAAAATTTATATTTAATTTATTTATTAAGTTTAGTAATATTTTACTTAACAGGGATACACAAAAATAAATATTTATTTCCTGAACTAGCTTCTCTTATTTTCATCTTAGATATTAATCAACATAAGTACTTAATTTATAAATTGGTTTTTCATCATATTAATTTCTGCAGCGAATGCACATCAACATTTCTTAAGCAGAACATTCCTTGTTTTGCTCGAGTTACAAGGTTGTACCACAGACTAAGTACAAAAATTAATGATAGTTCCTTTTTCAAACCGCTCCTGATTTTTCAACATGCGAATAAGAAATCATGTATTTATATTTTAAAATTTATTTTAATAATTAATTATTATAAAAATTGTAATTAATTTTATATAAAATAATAATTAACATAATTATACCTTAGATTATAAAAATTCATATTATAATTAATTACCAATATATGATAATTGATTACTAATTAAAATAATTAATTATATAAAAATAATAATTAATTAATAATTAAATATATAATGAAATTAATTATTATTTTATACATTATTAATTACAATATTTTTTAGTAATTAATTCTTAAATTTTGATAATAGATTATAAAAATAATATGAAGATGGATAAATTTGAAGTAATTATATTTTAAAATATTTTTATTTTTAATAAAAATATATATTTATTTTTTATATTTAATTAATATAAATATATATATATATATATATTATAGAAATAATAACTTTAACATTTATATTAACTTAATAATTTTATGTAAAATATAAAATTTATCAATTTAACCGTTGATTTAAAAGTTATTATCAAATAAATTATATATATACATAAATAATTTTATATAAAATAAAAATTAATAAATATTTATTTTATAACGTTATTTTAATAGTTGATATATTATTTAAATATATATAAGATTAATATATATTTTTAAATTTTTTTAAATTTGATTTATATAATTATAAAAATATTATAACTTAATTTAATGGTTAAATTGACAAATTTTGTATTTTATATAAAATTGTTAAGTTAGTATAAATGTTAAATTTATATATAATTAATTAAATTAAAAACTGATTTTTTATTTAAATTAATTGAATTATAAAACTGTTTTAATAAAAAAAATTGATAAACTAATAAAAAATATATAAAATGATAAAATTAATAAAAAATTAATCCATACATAAATTATATTTTTTATATTTTTTTAAAAATAAAATTATTTTATATTTTATATATAATTTTTAATTTTTAGTCATATAAAATTATAATATTAGTATAATTTATTACTAAATATATTTTATATTTTGTAAATATTTTAAGAATAATATTTAATTAATATCAATTTAATTATAATTTAATTATAGTTAAACCATTAAACTTTAAATTAGTATCTTTATTAATTTAATGGTTAATTTAATTTTTAAAAAATATATATATAAAGAGAGAAACAGAGAAAAAAAAAGATAAAATTAAAACTTTAAACTAATATTTTTATCAATTTAATAATTAATTTAATTTTAAAAATATTGATATATATATATATATATAAAGAAAGAAAGAAAAAAAAATTAAGTTACTTTTTAATTAGAATTATTTAACTTAATTATTCTTATAAATAATTAGATTTTATAATCTAATTACTAAATTAATTAATTATATTGTATTGATTATGTTTATAAAATTTATAAAATTTAAAATTTTTTATTTTATTAAATAAATTTAAATTAATGGATAATATAAAAAAGATATATTACTACTAATTTTAATTTATTTTTAAAATATTAAATTTTTATCAAATTTTATAAAAAAATTTATATAATATATTTTATTATTTAATAGTTAAATTGATAAAATTTAATTATTTATAAGAATTATTAATTAAAATAATTTTAACTAAATTATTTCTAATTTATTTCTCTTTATATATATATATATATATATAATCTATCATTTTTATTTTTTATAAAATTTATGATAATAAATTTATATATAAAGGATAATTATTAAAATTTATTTATTTATTTTTATTTAATAATACATGTGTTTAATAGGGATGGATATAAAATAAAATTATCTTGTGAACTAATATCCCTTACTTTTCATCTTAGATATTAATTAAGCGCAAGTATTTAATTTATAAATTAGTTTTTATCATATTATTATTTATTTCTCGGAGAAAATTAAATTCAATATTTTCTTAAGTTAAACTTTTCTTATTTTTCCCAAGTTATAAGATTGTACTACAAACAATTATGAAAGTTAATAATACTTCCTTTCATAAATAAATTAAAAATAATGGAATTAAAAGTTTGTGGAAATTTAATATCCTTAATATATATATATATATATATATATATATTAAATTATAATTTTTGTTAAAAAATAAAATATATATACAATTATTAAGACTCATTTATTGTTCATTTTTCTTTTAGTAATATTACACATAAATAAATATTTATTCCCTATACTCTATACCTAAAAAAAGTAGTTCTTTCCTAAATTGTTCTTTTTTGTTTTTTTATCTTAAGCATTAATTCATCATGTGTATTTAATTTATAAATGATCTGTTACTATTATTTTTTTGTTGAACCAAATTAACTTCAATTTTCAATTTTTGGCAGGTAAGATTTTTCGTGATCTGTCCGAGTTACAAAGATTGTGCTAATCAAACCAGTACTGAATTAATAATACTCCATTTCACAAACTAATTAAAAGATTGTTTAAGAAAATTAAAAGTAAGCAATTTTTAAAGACATATATATTATATTATTCCAATACCATTTTTTTTATAGTTTACATTTTAATTCCACCAATTATTGCAACCTGCACTGTATTTTTTTACATTTTATAATACTACTTAAAGAAATTCGTGTCATGCACGTATTTATATTTAACATTTATAATTATTTTTTATTTTTTCCGTATGTCACATTTATTTAATTTAAACTAATATTTCTTTTAGAATTAAAAGAAATGACAAGGGATTCAACAAAAGCATATACTAAACTTATCATTTTTTACTTCGGTTGATTTGATGAGAAGTTTTTGTACAATATTATTTTTTACGTTAAATTATATTTATATTTTAAAAATTTATAAATTTTTATTTAATATTTTTAATTTTATATTACTTTAATTATCTTTATTTATATAATTATATAAAAATTAAAGAAGATCTATGTTTTTAAATAAGGTATGCGATGCTATATTATTATTTAAATTAACTGTATTTTTTAGATAAAAAAATAAAAAAATTAAGATATTGTAATTTAGATTATATTGTTTGAGGTAGTTTTTTTTAAATTTTTGAAATTTTTACTAAAAATTATAATTAATTAAAATATTAGAATTTCAATTTCTACCTAAGAAAATACAAATTTTACCCTCCAATATATATTAAAAAATACTAGTTATTTTCTTAATTTAACATGTGGATTGTAACCAAATTGTTATTCTTTTATGGTATAATCGAATTGTACTTGATAAAAGGATGATTATAGCATTAATATTTAATTATGATATGTTCTTTATTATTTTGTATGTTATATTGGTCGGGACCTGACAAATAAATTCAATTAAAAAGTAAGATACAAAAATTTAAAAATAAGCATAAAACAAATTAATGTGGTTTTATAATTATGAAAATATATATTTAAAGTATTTATTGTTCAATTTAATTTTGATATATTATCTTTATTAAATTTTTATTTCATCAACTAATTAAAAATTATTATAGATATAAATTTTAAAATAAAAATTATATAATTTAAAATTTTTAATTATATAATAATCAATTATAATTATTTTTTATTATTTTTATAACATATCTTTTCAGCTATCTTTTAATGATGTTTTATCTCGTTTCTTTATCTGATTTATTTATGATTTATTTCACTTTTTTAATCTATTAATTTATAAATTGATACATTTATTTATTTTTCATGAAAATAGAAAAATATGTTTATAAATTTATAAATTTTGTATTTATTAATCGACAATAATTTTTTTTATATATATATTGATGAGTAGTTAATTTTCAACTGTAATTATTATTATTATTCTTTTTCTTTTATGTTTAAAGAGATAGAGAAATATGAAAATGAATATAGAAATATCAAATTAATTTTACTCGTTTTGTTTAAAAATCTATTTTAATATACCATAATAATGATTTTTCACTAATAATTAAATAGAAATTATCTTAAATATAATTTTCAAAGTAATTATTATAAAAGGTTGAGTAAGTGATTTTTTCGATATCCCTCTATTAAGATTTGAGTACAAATATCTGTACATGTATAGGTAGCATACCGTAACCTGTATTCGTATTCTAATTTTAACACTTACAATTTTTTAGAAAGATTGGACGAATATTGATAGAATAGATTCACATGAAAAACACAATGCTGATGTATGTTTTTTTATTTTTTTAAAAATATATCTTGAATATTGATTCTTGATATTATACGTCCTGTTTTCAGGATGTAAAAGAAAGATCCAATGATTAATAGAAAGTGATTTTCATATTTAACGTCACTATACTCTGTTTTGTAGGTAGAGTGCACGTACATTCGGATGCCAAACATTTTTACAATCTAATTTAGTTAGAATTAGAAGAGTGTTGGGAAGACCGCGCTTGGCAGGAAAAACAAATTAGGATAGTGTGACACGTGAAAAAAGTGTCCAATTTTCTTATAAGAAAATCGATTAAGGAAATAAAAAAATAATATATTAAAATCATGATATATAATTTTTATTAATAAAGTATGTCAAGATATAAATTTAAAGATCGATATATTAAAATTAGTTAAGATTATAATAATATTAAAATTTAGTCCATTTAAAAAAAATTTACAAATCTATTTTAAGAAATAGTATTTTAAAAATTAACATTAAAGTTTAATTTTGATATTAAATTTTTAATATTATCATAATTAAAAATTATTCTAAATACAATTTTAAAATAATAATTATAATAGATAATAATTTTTTATTATATAGCAATTTATAATTGAACGTTAATATAAAAGAAATTATTATATAAAACATATTTGCCAACCTACTCTTTTTAATATATCTTTCGCCATTCAATTTTAAATAGGTATCAACTTGTGAGTTACGTAATACTTTTCAAGTAGTTTTTTATTAAAATATTTTAACTAAGTTCTAAAACTATAAATAAAATATAAAACTAGATGTTCACTATAAGAATAGCTACGTGATTTAACGAAGATTAAAATATTTTTTTAAGAAAATTCGGTTAAGAATAAGAATTCAAATCATGCAATGCAGGTGAATGTATAAACAAATTTTTTAAGAGAATAATAAACATTTTAATTGTTAATAACAAATACTTTTAATACTAAATATTATAGTGTGTTAAGTATAAATAATTTTAAACATTGGTATCTTTTTAAGTAAAAAATTTTAATATTAATTTTTGTAAAAATAAATCATATCAAATTAAATTATATATTTTTAAACTTAATTTGTAATATTTTTAAGTATAGACATGAACCTCTTGTTTATTATAAACCTTTTCTTTTAACAAGATCTTACCTTTAATAAAGTATTTTAAATTTATAAATTTATTTAAACATTTATAAAATAATATGGTTGTTAAATAAATTTAAAATTTATAATAAATATATATATATATGATAAAAAATTAATGAATTTAAAGTTTTATTAAAACCAGTTATTACATTAAAATGAAGGTAAAATATTAAAATAAATTAAGTTGGTTTATTTATTTAAAAAATTAAAAAGAAAAGAATTTATCTTTTAAATAAACAAGGAAGATTATATAAGTTTTAAATAGGTTATATATATAACCTATTTCTATCACATTTGTAAACATTAATTAAATAAATAATAATTTTAAAATTAATAAAATATCAATCGTAAAATGAAAGAAATAATAAAAATAAAATAAATAAATTAATAAATTAATTCGATCACTTATCGTATTTTTATTTTTAGTACTAATTTTAGTATTGTCCTAGTTTTAATATTGGTCCAAATTTTAGTTAATTTTAATCTTAACATTTATCCTAATCTTAATATTGATCTTGATTTTGATTCTACTACTGATCCTAGTTCTAATACTGATATTGGTCAAGATTTTTGTACTAATCTTGATCCTAGTTCTATTACAGATCTTAATCCTTGTCTTATTATTAGTTATGGTCTAAGTATTGATCCTGGTTCTAATGCTACTACTACTGTTATTGATCCCAGTATTGATACTAGTCTTGATCCTTGTACTAATGTTAATCTTGCTCTTAGTATTGATTCTAGTCCTTATTCTACTATTGGTCCTGATCCTAGTACTAATCCTGATCTTGTTTCTAGTTCTGATCCAGATCTTGATCCTACTACTGGTCCTATCCTAGTATAGATATTGGTCATGCTCCGACTATTGGTCCAGTTCCTAGTACTAGTAGTTACTGTTACCTTTCATCGTCACCAATTTTGCAACTAAGGATGGCAACGAGATAGGGCAAGGGTAGATTTCAATTCCCCATCCTCGTCCATCGTTGTCCTCATCCCCATTGGGGATTAAAAGGTTATCCCTATCCTTGTATCCAGTTAAGGTTATGGAAACCCGCTCTGCATATATCCTTGCAATTTTATTATATCTTCCTTTTTTTCCTGCCCTAACCCAAACCCGCCCCGTCTACATCCTTGTCCTCGCCCTAAACCCTAAACAAATGAATTTTTAAAATGTACTAATTTATTAAATTTTAAATTAAACAAAAATACCTTAAAAAATATAATAGAGTACAAATTATAAAATCCAACATAAAAATAAACTTTAAATCTAGTAACTTAATAAGAAAGTATAAAATTTTCTAGTAAATTATATGTTTAGTACAAGGTTCTTTAAAACTAACCATAAAAACAAAATTTTAAGAACAAACTTCTTCCTTCATCAACAACATGAAGATGAAATATCCAATTTTAATAATTCAATACCAATTGATAAGGAACATTGTTGGACAATTCATCTGCATTAAGAAAATTAAAAAAAATATTCATTAAGAATTAACTCAATTCAAATGTTTGTATAAAAATATGAATATTTTTTACCTTTATCATCATAATGCATCTCATTAAGTATAAAAGTACAATTTAACTTTTTAATTGCATTAGACTTTGAAGTTTCATTTTCTACAAATAATAAATTATAAATATAAAACTAATATATAAAAAGAAAAATATCAAGTTATCTAAAATATAATGTTTAAGCAAAGAAACTAAAGTTTACTTGCATTTTCTGTGCACCATAACCAATTTCTAGCACACATAAAAGATTATAAAGTACTCCAATACAATCGACTATCTTGATGGCTAAGTATAGGACCACTAACATTGAATACTGATTTAGAAACCATAGTAAAGATTAGAATAGCTAATATATCCTTTGCAATTAATTGCAATGTTGGATACTTAACTTCATGCACCTTCCACCATGTCAGAATATCAAAATCCAATTTCATTGGTGAAACTCTCTCCTCAAAAGAATGATCAAACTCTGTTGCAACAAATATAGGCCTAACCCTTTTCTTTCTTTGAAAAAATCTATCATAATAGGCATTTAATATGTTATCTTGAACAACATCACCAGTGTCATGTGATGGAGAACATCACCCAATTTTTTACTTGTTCTCAATTGATATTTAGCAAGCAAATCATAACACAATTGTCAGATTCTTTCTAATTGTGACAAATAATCAACTCCATACACATGCTCATAATAAAATTCAAGTAACTCCATTTTGTATTTAGGATTCAATACACAAGCAACCCACATTAATTCATGTGTCATGCTCCAATAACTCTCAAACTTGTCTGACATTTTCTTTGTCATGTTTTGAATTACCTCAGAAGAAGAATTAAGTCATTTAGTTATTTCCAACTTGACTTCACAAATATTGAAAAAATAAATATTTGAAGTTGGATATTTAGTGTCATAAATCAATTCAATGATATCATTAAAAATTCTTAATTTATCACAAATATCCTGCACAAATTGCCATTGTAAAGTTGTTGGAAAATGAATATATTGGAACTCACGTTGTCTCAATTGACTAAAAACGTCTTTGTATGTTATAGCAACCTTTAACGTATTGAAAGTTGAATTCTATTTAGTTGGAAAATCTAGACATAACTTTCTAGTGTAAGAAATATGACATTGTTTAACACAATCCTCAAATTTTTCCTTCCTTTAGGTGTTTCTGTCCAAAATGTTACAATCCTCAAATTTTTCCTTCTTTAGGTGTTGCTATCCAAAATGTTACAATATCCAGGGTGACAGAATTAATTGGTCAAACCAAAATGGTCTTGCAAACTGGTGGGGATTTAACGGTTTCTATCCCATCTTTTACCATATCTAACCCATCCTTTACAATCAAAATGAAGATATGTGCACAACAATGCATATGAAGTAAAGAACCATCCTTTCATAGAGCACTTGGCATCAACTTCTCTTCAATTTTAGCAATCATTAAATTATTTGTGCTATAATTATCTAAAGAATTATATGGACAAATTTTCACCAATATTCCAATTCATTCAACAAACAATCAATCAATACATCACAAAGCATATCCCTAGTATGAGGAGAAGGAACATAAGCAAACCTATCATACAAATAATGATTATAAATATAATTAGAAGATAATAAGTTATAATTTTTTTTTAAAAAAGTTACAAGTATAATAAGTTAATTAATTTTCACCTCAAAATGTGATTTTGTAAATTGCAAGAGGTATTGGTATAATAAGAAGTAATAACCATGTATCCTCTTATTTTCCCCAAAGCTGATGTTATAGCCACCCTTCCTTCATTAGTATCTATCAACTTCATAGTCAATAACCTTTTATTTTCATAGACTTTTATGATCTCTTTCTTGATTGTGTTTCGGGAAGGAACTTGAAACATAGGTTGGAGTGCATATGAATATTGTCTAAACCCAATACGGCCCACTATTGAAAGTGAATATCATGCATGATAATAGCATTTGAAAGCTCTTTCTATGCATTTTTAGCATCATAAGTTGCAACAACCACCTCTTGTTTATCCTTCACAACCTTAGGTAAGAGAATTGTTTGACCTCTCATACTAATCTTTTGTTGAATGCACGATGACATGTGTTGGTGTAAGTGCCTTGTTTCGTTCTTTGATTTTCCACTAGGAAAATTTTTGCAATAATTGCAGTGAGCCTTATCCTCTCCATTTACTTGTTTTGTAAAATGTTGTCAAACCAAACTTTTCAACCTTTTGCTCTCTATTTGTGTGATGAATCTTCATCATCATTGGTTGGGAAAGATGAATTTATTGCCCTAACTTCAACTATAGAATTGAAACTTGCGCACGAAGTCCCTGTTTGTGAGTTATTTATTTTTGGTTGATGACACTTGAAACTGCAGTTGATTGACTTAAAAAATGACCATCATCTATCATTTTGCACTTAAAAAATAAGGAAAACTAAATTTTGAGTTAGTAACCAATTATAATTTTATAATTTATAATAATTAACAAAACAATGTTCCTTTCTAAATATAAAAACTATGAAGAAAACTTATTACCATGGATATATGGATGCATATATTATTAATTTATTATATACAATATTTATATAATAATAATTAGAATATGTATAATATAAGAAAAATTAATCCTTATCCATTATCTTAATATTTTATAATTTTTAAAATACTTTATAAATATCTGATTTAGAAAAAATAAATTAACGTGATAAAATATGTCATAAAATGCTTTAATTAAATTACATAAAATATGAAAGTAAAAGCATGCTAATAAGTAATAAAGTTATAAAAAATTGATCTTTTAAAACTTTACTTAGTTAATATCAAGAAATATTTGAGCTTCAGATGTATTATTTTGAGATAGCAAACATAGTCTTTTAGCTATTTAAAAAAAATGCAGCTATTATATTATTTTTGTGCAAGTTTTACCTAAAAAAGTTGCAAACATAAAAAAATTAGTATTTCATATGTTTTTAAAGAAAATTATTGTAAAAGTTTTGAAAGAGAGCGATTTTTGTTTCATTGCTATTTATAGGTCTATACAAAACTTAATCATAGGATAAGGTGTATCATATTTTTTTATTTTTTCTATTTTTTTTACTCATAGTTTTCAAAGGTAGATTCTTGTTCAACTATATTAGTTCAGATTTTATTTTTCAAAGACCAATTTCTTCACATGTAAGTAAGCTTTTTTATACATCATAAGCTATGTTTTGTTCAGTTTTTTATGTTTTTTTTCATATTTTATTTTAAAATTTATATAGAAAATAATAAAAAATATTTATTTTTATCGTATAAAATTTAAAAAATAAAAATATTTTTATAATTAAAACAAAAAAATATGAAATATAAACACGAAAGAAGTGGAGAAAAAGATGGGGTTATCAATGTGGATCTTGGCATCGTAGCTAAGGAATAAAGAATGCTTTTGGTGTAAAAAAAGTCATTATCATGGTTTTAGAGTTAGAAATAAACTTGAAAATGGTATATAAAAAATATTAAAACAATCACATAAAACCTTTATAAGTACATGTTTGCTAACATGGATGAAAAAAATTGTCACAAGTTATGTCTTTAGGTGTTATAGGAAACCATTTTTGAATTCTAATATCTAAAACAAAAAAGTATATTGATACTTCTGTTTCAAATAAAGCAAATGAAAAGTAAGGGTAGTTTAGGTGAAATCCAAAATGTAGAGAAGTGGTGATACAAATCAAAAGAGATAATGAAAAAATGAAAGAGATAAAGAGGAAGATCTCCAACAAGGATTTAAAGATTCTATGATAAGATCAAAAGTAAAGAAAGTTAAAGAAATCTTAAATCATAGTCATAATTGTGTTTAAGAAAACCTAAAATATTGAAGAAAAAAGTATAAGACTTTATGTTTGTATTTTGGATATGAACTTTATGTTTACTCTAATAATTAATAATATATACTTAGTTTATTATATTAATGAGCTTGACCATAATGGTTATTAAGCCTTTTAGAATTTATTTATTTTAATTTCACTATGTTAGTGAATCGGACTTTAGTGGCTATTAAACATTTAGAATTTTACTTTTATTATAATTACTTATATAGTTCTCCTTAGGAGTGGTTTTGAATGATAATAAAAATTGAGATTTTGTGTGCCTCTTTGAATTGTTGAAAAAAACCATTACTTGGATCTTATTAAAGGTTTCTCATACTCTTGTGAGGATTTTACACCAATTTTATCACTCTTTTTTCTTTGGGTGTACATGTTTTCCCATTCTTTCTCTTTCTGGTATTTTATTTTTACAATTATCAAAATTTTAATTTTTATTTATTTTCGTTGTAATTCTAATTTTGATTTATTTCCGTTATAATCCTTTTTTTTGTCTCAACTAAAAAAAATCCGTTTAATTTATATCAGGTGAAGAATGGAGAATGTGTAAAAATGATAGGTATCATATTTGAATGTGTTTAATAATATATATTAATTAAATTTAGATAATACATTTAACAGTAAATTGTAGTTGGATCCATCCAAGTTTTTTTTTATGTAATATTTAACTTTAAAAAAAAGTTGTTTGTTTTACTCGCTATAGTCGTGACACGCTCGTCGTAAACGCACAAAAATAATTTCTAAATTTTCCCGAACTATTGGTATAGTATAAGGTGCAACCTAGGTCATCTCCCAAAGACCAGTTCAGATTCTTAAGCAAATTAGGAGAAAGTTAGAACAAGGGGATTTTTTTAAAGATGTGATATTAAGTTCTAAATGCAAAATACAGAATGAAATTAATTTGACTTACCGATTATCAACTCAAGGAATTCAGAGGCTATTTTCTTAACTAATCATTGATCACTAAAATCATGCATTGTGTTTATCAACCCAGGATCATATGGAACCCCTAAAATGATCCTTGAATTCTCTACTGAGAAAACTCTCAGGGTTCAATTGATTATGATCAACAATATTTAGTAACCACTTAATCTTTCATTAGATCTAAACCAATTTCATAATCAGAATTCAGTTGAAGTAAGTAATAAAATGAAAACCTTCAATTCAATTACTTAATTTCTACTATTCAAACTTTTGGAAAATGATTTACCAATCAAAAACCAATTAGAAATCAATTATGCATTAATCAAAATACGTCAACCGAACAAACTTTGATTAAAAGAATAAAATTGAAGAATATAGTAAAGCAGAGTAGAAATAACTCAATAAGCATGTAAATAAAGATCAAGACCTCAAAGTTAAAATGAAAATAGCTTGAATCCTAGAATTGAAATTATAAACTTAGCCTTCCATGAAGGAGGCAAACTAACAACAAAGAAAAACTTTGCCTTCCACGAAGGAGGCAAACTAACAACAAAGAAAGAAAGATGGAAAATGGTATTGGAGTTAATATCCAAGAGTGTATTTATCCTCTTGTAAACCCTTCTATTTATAGAGGATTTTTGAGGCATCATCTTCAGAAGGTCACCAACCAGCTTTTTTACTTTTCCATCCTTTTATTGCTTTCACATGGGCTTTGTTGAAAATGCAAAACACTTTTGAATTTTTGTCTCCAATCAGCACAACAAGTTTGACGTTGATTGCAGCGCAATTTCGGATATTCACGTGTCCGAATTAGAGCTTTATGTCTGAACAAAAGTTGTAGCCCCGGATCTTAGCTTTCCAACGGATCTAATTTCATCTTAATATGACTTCTGTATCTCAAGATATGGCCAGATCTTTGCACACTGTTTAAGTTCCGCGTCAGCAACACTATCTCATCTTTTGAGATAATTTCGGAGTCCTAAACATCCCATTTAGAGTCTGGTCTTGCTTTGTAACTATGGACACTTCTTTAAGCTTTCATTCAAGACAGATTTCATGATTTTTGGATGTCTAAAACTCCTATTATGCTCAAAATACTATAATAGTGTCATTTTAATCGGGTAAGCAAAGAAATTCAATTAAACTCCATATGAACTCAAACTCATAAAATATGAAAAAGACCACTTAATTGAACATATGAGAAGTCTTAATGAGCTACAAATGAGAGATTATTATTTATAAAATTTATGCTTATCAAGTCGCATTTAAATTCGTCAAATTCTTTACATGATTGTGTTTTAACAGCTCATGTGACTGAGCATCCTTACAATTTTATTATTGAATTTTCATTTCTCTATTTCATCATATCAACCAAATTCCTAGTGAGTAATTGTTACTATTTTAACTATAATATTAATATTCCTAGTGAATAATTGTTACTATTTTAACTATAATATTAATATTGCTGGAAAGAAAAACATAACTAATTCTTCGTTTCTGATTATTTTTTATTCTAATTGTCATTATTAATAAAATTAACTATATTAATCTTGCATATCTTAATAGGGAAGAATGAACCAAAAATTCTTCTAGTTGTAAAATGCTGCTCCTCTTCTATAAGTTAAACATTCATGAGCTTAAAGTTAAATCCTGGTTTACTTTATCAGATACTATTTGATGGCAAAATTGGTTTACTTTATCAGATACTATTTGATGCCAAAATTATGGGTCCTTGATCAAATAGGTACAATGATTTATTTCATACAATTATTTATCTATCAAACAAATACATGATATTTTCTACATTGATCTTATACTTAACACAAAATAAAAAAATAAATAAATGAATATAATTTAATATATAACACTACATATTTTCTCTTCATTTATTATTCAACATTTAAAGTTACTCACTTAATTCATGTGTATTAAAAAAAATTTCAGACCAAAAGCTTTTAGTCAGAAACACACTAACATGGGCAAAACAGAAATCAAAATAATAAGTGAAATTATTTAAAGAAAATAAAAGTTTATAAAGATGAAATTAATACAATTTTAAAAATTAAAATCAAATTTAATCAGTTTAATAAATATTGAAAATATATCTTACTGTTAATATTTAAAAAATAAAATACAATATATATATATATATAATTTATTAATTATAAAAAACAAGATGAAAATTTTTTTTATAACTAATTAATTAGAATACTATAAATTAGAACCGAAAGTTACAATTTTAACCATCATTCCTATTCAACCAAAATTTAATATGATTCAAGTCACAACAGCAAAAGTTATATCTGATAAAGAAATAATGCCAAAATTATTAGAATCATTTTAACTCTTCCTAAATTATATCAATGTTAATGAATAGTATATTAATTAAAATATAAAAAAATATTTTTAATATTCAAGAAATGAGTGAATAATTTGAAAAGCAATCCCACTAAATATGCTTCATCATAAAGATAATTCAGATTAAAATTAAAACAACACAATAAATAAAGTTAGAGGAATATTAATTAATAGCATTATATAAAGCATGAATTAACGTATGCACATGTTTTTTTTATTTTTTTAAAATAATTAAATAAAATAAGAAACAAGAAGATTAAGGTTCCATTGATACTATAATTTTTTTTTAACTATAACTTTCACTTTTCTCATTTAAATATACATCATATACTCTTATACCATTAAGATCTATTTTGATGATAAAAATATTTTTATTTTTTACTTTTATTTTTAATTATAAGCTATTATCTTTATTTTATTTTATTTTTTATTTTTAAAAATTGTATAAAAATAATTCTTAATTTGGAGGAATAATTATAAAGAGATTTTAACTTTATATTAAATAAAAATTCAAGAAGCCATATAGCTAATATATTATGCTCTTTTGATCGATAAAACTATAGCATCTACACCTTAATTGATATTAATATATATATATCTATTCTGTTATTGTTAAGTAACCAAAGCCATGGGTCCAAAACTATCAATGTCTATTTTAACCTCAATCATAGATGCATAATTCAAGCAAAATTAACTTATGTCAGATTACCGACTCTTACTTCTTGAACTAGGATACTAAAAAAATTATATTAAACAAAGTTAAATAAAATATAAAATACTAATTAACTCAACTACGGATTAATTAAAGAAGAAGATAAATTTATCATTTGCATCAATATACTAAAACTAGTTATATACTTTTTAAATATATTCAGTATTAATGCTTATAGAATTACTATATATATATATATATATATATATATATATATATATATATATATCAACATAAAAATATTTAGATGTAAATACTAAAATATGTAAGTACAAGCTAATAAAATATACATAAAAGAAGTGTTTTACCAAATTTTTAATAAAAAAATAAAATAAAATGAATGATAAAACTAATGAAGAAGTAACAAAATAAAAAAGTAGAAATAAATAAATAAAATAATAATAATAATAAAATATTTTCAAAATTTTAGCTTGTATAAATAATATAGATCTATGTATCCTTAAATGTAATAGGAATTTAAAGTTAATATATCTTCATGAAAGTTTGTTTGTAATTAAATTTTGGAAAGATGATTATCTTAAATCGAAAATAACCATTTTAAAAGGAGATAATTTGTTTAAAACATTAAAATTAAAATTTACAAATATGATTTTGATAATTTTATTTAAATTTTTTTTGGATATTTAATAGAATTTGAAAGATTTTGTCAAAGGTTTAATTTTTGGTAAAAATAAGATTTATTAAATTACAAATTTTGATAAATTAAATAAGAAGATATATTATTATTATTATTATTTTATTTTTCTAAATCTACATATGTGCAAGGTTTGAGATAATAGATAATTTTATTATAAACTTTTAAAATTCTAAAAATACATGATGATAAAAAGAATGTTGTACATACAAACTTAATATTTATTGTGTGAGATTTACAATTAAAATTTATGTATCAAATAATAAAATATTTAATTTTTTGAAGTATCAAATCTTTTTTAAATTTTATAAAATTTTGTAAGGATGATCTATATAATACAAGTTATTAATTTAACGGTTAAATTGATAAAATTTAATTGTCTTTGAGAGTTATTAAGAGGAGTAACTCTAAGCAAAGTTATTCTTGGAGTAACTTGATCTTTCCTTTTATATATATAAAAGGAGGATGAAAAGAAAGAATCATTCACTTGTGTACACTATTTAGTTTTACCTTTTTTAATTTAAATTTTAATGATAATACTTTTTAAATTATTTATTTTAAATTTATTATATAAAATTTATACCAAGAAATTTTAGATTTATTCTAAAGAAGTATATTGGATTTGACCCAAACTAAATATAAAAGGAGAATAAATTTTTTTTCTGATCATTCTTTTTTTTTAATATTTTGGGCTCATTTTTGTTCAACAAGCCTATTTTTGTTTGGTGAATCCTAGACCTTTTTTTTATTTGGTAAATTGTCCACCTTTATTTTTTTTGTTACAAACTCATTTTTCGATGAATTTTTGGTCCAATTTCAATAAAAAAATTTCACCGGACCTTACTTTCTGCACCCTTTTTTTTTCTTTTTACACCCCCTTTAATTTTTTGTAAAATTTTTATTACAAATTTACCCTTGAACATCCCCTTTACCAACATATTCTTCCGCAAAAAAAACTTTCTTCCGCAAGCCAAGTGACTCTTCCGCAACCAACTCCCGACTCTCTGCTTCAGTTCCGCAAGTTTACACTCAAGCCAAACGAAGACCATCAACCCAAGCTCAAAGCTTCCACTTTCAGGTTAGCATCCCTCCACCCTGAACTCGTTTGCTGTTGGTAGTCCATTGGGTAGGGTACATGTAGGTTTTAGGGTAGAACGATTGTTGAATCCTAAGGTAGAAGACGATCCCATGCATTCCGCAAATTAGTTTGCGGAATGTATCAAACGTATTCCGTAAACTAGTTTGCGAAATGCATCTGATACATTCTGTAAACTAATTTGTGGAACTATATCATTATACAAATCGCAAACTAGTTTACGGAATGCATCAGATGTATTCCGCAAACTAGTTTACGGAATACGTCTAATACATTCCGCAAACTAGTTTACGGAATGCATGCGGAATGCAACAAATGTATTCCGCAAACTAGTTTACGGAATGCATCAGATGTATTTTGCAAAGTAATTTATGGAATACATTTGATGCATTTTGCAAATTAGTTTGCGGAATACATTTAATGCATTCCGCAAACTAGTTTACGAAATACATTAGATACATTCCGCAAACTAGTTTGCGGAATGCATCAATTTCAAAATTAATTTTGTATATTTACCTTTTAAGTTTATTTATTTAGTTAATTTATGTTTTTTAGGGTTTAAGGATTCATTATTTAAGTTTATTTTAAAGGTTTACAAAATACAAAAAGCATGTTTTATGTTAATTTGTTGATTATGTTAATTTATTGATTAATTGATTTAAGTTTACATTTTAAGTTAAGGTGAAAAAGTGTGGTTAAGGGAAAGTAATTAATCAACTGTATTTTATTTGGTGAATTTTAGATATGGCCAGGACTAGAGGTTCACATAGCAGAGGTGGTAGTTCGCATACAGAGGACGCACACGTTCGACCAACTGCCTCTACTCGTAGTTGATGTGTTCGGCAAGCCCATGATGAGGAGCATGTTGATGCTGGAGCTGATATTCATCATGAAGAAGAGACATTCCCAGGTGGTCCAACGGATGTCTCTGTACTTAGATCATATAGGCAGCATGTAACATATTACATATGGACTGAAGAGGTGAGTGTCATCACTGTATATGTATATGACATTGACACGCTCGTCGCAAACGTGAAAAAATAATTTCTACCTTTTCCCCAAACTATTGGTATAATATAAGGTGCAACCTAGGTCATCTCCCAAAGACCATTTCAAATTCTTAAGCAAATTAGGAGAAAATTAGAACAAGGGGATTTTGTAAAGATTGATTTTGAGTTCTAAACACAAAATACAAAATGAAATTAATTTAACTTAACAAATATCAACTCAAGGAATTCAGAGGCTATTTTCTTAACTAATCATTGATCACATAAAATCATGCATTGTGTTTATCAACCCAGGATCATCTGGAACCCCTAAAATGATCCTTGAATTCTCTACTGAGAAAACTCTCAGGGTTCAATTGATTATGATCAACAAGATTTAGTAACCACTTAATCTTTCATCTAAACCAATTTCATAATCAGAATTCAGTTGAAGTAAGTAATAAAATGAAAACCTTCAATTCAATTACTTAATTTCTACTCCTCAAACTTTTGGAAAATGATTTACCAATCAAAAACCAATTATAAATCAATTATACATTAATCAAAATACGTCAACCGAACAAACTTTGATTAACAGAATAAAATTGAAGAATATAGTAAAGCAGAGTAGAAATCACTCAATAAGCATGTAAATAAAGATCAAGACCTCAAAGTTAAAATGAAAATAGCTTGAATCCATGAATTGAAACTACAAACTTAGCCTTCCATGAAGGAGGAAAACTAACAACAAATAAGAACCTAGCCTTCCATGAAGGAGGAAACTAACAATAAAGAAAAACTTAGCCTTCCATGAAGGAGGCAAACTAAGAAGAAAGAAAGAAAGATAGAAAATGGTATTGGAGTTAATATCCAAGGGGTGTGTTTCTCCTCTTGTAAACCCTTCTATTTAAAGAGGATTTTTGAGGCATCATCTTCAGAAAGTCACCAACTAGGATATTACTTTTCCACCCTTTTATTGCTTTCACATGGGCTTTGTTGAAAATGCAAAACACTTTTGAATTTTTGTCACCAATGAGCACAACAATTTTGACTTGCTTGCAGCGCAATTTCTGATATTCACGTGTCCGAATTAGAGCTTTACGTCTGAACAAAAGATGTAGCCCTGGATCTTAGCTTTCCAACAGATTTGATTTCATCTCAATATTACTTCTGTATCTCAAGATATGGCCAGATCTTTGCACACTGATCAAATTCCACGTCAGCAACACTATCTCATCTTTTGAGATAATTTCGGAGTCCTAAACATCCCATTTAGAGTCTGATCTTGCTTTGTAACTGTGGACACTTCTTTAAGCTTTCATTCAAGACAGATTTCATGATTTTTGGATGTCTAAAAATCCTATTATGCTCAAAATACTATAATAGTGTCATTTTAATCGGGTAAGCAAAGAAATTCAATTAAACTTCATATGAACCCAAACTCATAAAATATGACAAAGACCACTTAATTGAACATATAAGAAGTCTTAATGAGATAAAAGTGAGAGATAATTATTTATGAAATTTATGCTTATCAGACATTATAAGAAATATTTTATTTAATTTATTATTTTGGTTTCTCTGAATGTTATTTCAGGATCGTCCTACTCTAAGGGTCTTGATCCATGGACGAAAGGTGACTGTTATAGATCAGTCTTACATCCAAAGTATCGTATAAGAAGGTGGATTAACCGACTTAGTACGGTGCAGTCATTTGTTAGTAGACAAGGGCTTACTGTCTGCTTTTGCAGAGAGATGACACAGAGATACATGCAGTTTCCACGTGCCGATAGGAGAGATGACCATCACATTGGATGATGTGTCTTCATTGTTGCATCTACCGATCACAGGGGAGCTTTGTTCTGTTCGGTCGATGACATGAGATTCCGCTTGCCACTTGCTGACAGATCTTCTTGGTGTTTCTGCTTCAGAGGCAAACATAGAGACAGATCACACCCGAGGTGCGTATGTAAGGTTCAGTTGGCTGCAAGATGTGTGTGATTTATGCATTCGGGAGGGTCAATTGGATGCAGCTGCTCGTGCCTACCTGCTTCGATTGGTTGGGTGCACTATTTTTGCTGACAAAAGTGGCACCCTTGTCAGTGTGTCATATTTGGAGTTATTTAGGGATGTTCATATCATCGGGAGGTATGCTTGGGGTGCTATTGCACTGTCATACCTCTACGATCAGCTTAGTGATGCGAGTTTTCGCAACACTAAATGCCTGAGCGGTTATTTGAATTTATTATAGGTAAATGTCACTTATCGTACATCATTTAAGGGTTTTACCCCAGATAAATTGTTACTTATTTGTTTATAATATAACTGTAGGCATGGATTGTTGAGCATTTCCCACAGATTGGGGGACGTGAGCTTAAGGATGACTTTACCCCAGATATGCTCGTGGCGATGCGGTTGAAGATGCTACGTAGTTCAGGGGATGTGAGACTATACAGGGCGGCTCTTGATCGTATATAGGTGGATGACATCATTTGGATACCATATGATGAGTTCAAAGGTCATCGACCCTTGGCTGACGCTTGCTGGTATAGAGGTTTGATCAGATGTGGTGATTTGGTGTACCCTCATTCACCTGATAGAGTTCTGCGTCAGTTTGGGCATTTTCAGGGGATCTCCATGCCTACTGTTGATAGGTTGGGTATGGTTGGAAGTCATCGGTCCATTGATGATAGGTTTTTAAACTATGAACTATCATTGGTGGCAGACGAGGTTAGAGGTCTTGTTGCTACCACTCCAGGGCAGTGTGTTGTTAGATACATGGTGTGGTTTCGCAGGATCTCCAACCCATACCTTTTATCCTATAGTTATATGGGTGAGGGTGAACTTGAACCTCCTGTTATGGTGGCAGAGGCTAGTCCATCTCATGCAGTGGAAGAAGTTTCACTTTATACCCAGGTAATTCATTTGTTTCTTTGAAAAATCATGTTATAGATGACATTGCTACTAATATAATTTATTTTTCAGGATCGTTTTGATAGAATCTTTGAACTATTAGAAGGCATCATTGGTTCAGGAAGGCTCCCGAATGATTCATCAGAAGCTAATATGGCACACCAGGCTTTGAACATAGCACGTGTTGGAAGTCGTGGTGATGTTCTTACCTAGCAGCGGAGGAAGAGGAGTCATCCAAGCAGTTGATGTCATATATTAGGGATTTATGATTGATCTTTGTATATTTCATACTTTTAAACACTATATGTATTTGAGAAATGATGATTTTTATATCTTATAGTAGTTGTATATTGCTTTTTGTATATAACTTTTGAATTGGACTTTCATTGTGAAATGATAAGCATGTTACTGTTCATTCGTTTTGTATGATTTTGAATTGATCAAAACTGGCAAATGATAAGCAGGTTACTATTCATTTATTTTGTATGATTTTGAATTGATCAAAACTGGCAAATGATAAGCAAGTTACTATTCATTCGTTTTGTATGATACTTTTCAAAAGTTTAAGAAAAATTAAAATATTTAAAGAAAAATTAATATACTTATGTTAAGGTTTCTTATATTATTATTTAGTTATTCATTTTTATATTGGTTTTTGTATATTGATTTTGAAATGAACAAAATTGTCAAATGATAAGCAAGGCCTGTTCATATCAAATAAGGTAAAGTATCAACATTAGAAAGGATATTACAACTAATCGGTTGTAATGTCTGTGACATTGTTAACATTGTTTTTAAATAATGAATGAAATAAATTCATCCGACTAATATATGCCCACTCCCACATCCGAGCATTATCGTCACAATATTTATGCCATTGCAAAGCAGTTGGAGGGATTGGAGCTCCGTCTACCATAAAAACCTACAATGATAATATACATTAGATCAATGTAAATATAAATAACGTTCACTTAAAGAATAATAGATAGGTGGATGAATACCTGTACAAAATGACAACCATTAACAAATCCTATGTAAATAATACGATGGTTCTGCAATTGTGGTGGTTCACCTCTAAGCGGGAAAAATGTCATTGATCTGTAAATGGAAATATGAATAAGTATGACATTATACTTATACACAATTACATAACCCATATCAGGAATCGTCATCCATTTATCAGGTGAAACCATTTTTTCATTCCCAACAAACAAAGAAGTCCTTAACTGTATGTATCTTTCTTTACTGCTAAACAGATTCACATACACATGACGATACTGACCAAGCTCCCGAATTAAATCAAGTCAAACTTGAGCCCAAGACTCTTCACCCTTTCCCAGCAATGCAGCAATTGCACGATATCCACAATTTCCATCAGCTTCAACATCAACAATGCGTTCAATATAGTTATGTAACTGAATAGGAAACAAATCTAGCATAGACATAACCTTTTTCTGCTTGTTGTTGCGACGTTTAACATCATATGACAATCGAGGTGATGAGCTATCATAGATAGAATACAAACCATCAACATATTCAAAGAAGGATGGTTCACGTTTGGTTGATCGTTCCATTTGCAATGCCTTACCTTTGATTGCACCTTTTGTTCTTACTTTATCAGGAGATGGACACATTGAAGTTGTATCGGGAAATGCTAACTCATGAAGTTTATTCTTTAGTGTTATATTTCCACAAACATCAAGCTCTGAGAATCGTTTTTGCAAGGCTTCAAATTTTGGTTGCAACGACAAATCACCCCATTGCTCTATCATTCCTTGATCAGCAAATGTCAATATCTTCCAATGACGATGAACTGACTCCAATGATACTAAATTATCCATCACACTATACCTTGCTAACTCGCATGCACAAGGTAATCCATGCGTACTTCTAAGACTACACCCATAGGTCATAGTATCAATACCTACAATTTTTACCCGCTCATATTCGTTAGCAATGTGGGCTAAAGCATTATTTGATACAAAGCCCCGTAGCTTGGCATAAAAACCTTTGTTGAATCTATGTGCAACAATGATCATGCTTCTTTCAAATGACGCCTTTATATCATTATGTTGCAGTATTATCATATTATTCATTGCATCCCAGCATGAACACAAGTCATCTCTACTATCTTGAAGCAACCTCTTTAACCTTGCATGTGCACTTTCAACCCTAAAAAGAAATAAGATACATGTCATGAGCCCTTTATATCATTCAAAAATCTTTTGGAAAAATTCATTTTAATAATAAAGATACCTGTTTATGGTTGTATTTCCAAGATGCATCACCTTATCAATCTAGCAACTGACAAATCTTTCCTTGTAAGGATTCAACCAAGTTCTGTTCACATAATCCAAAAAAATAGGGAATTTTGAACACTTAGTTTCGAATTTAAGAAAACGCTCTTCATATTCAGTTTCAGTTGACGAATCCATCATAATAACCCATGCATCCATTAAGCAATCTCATTCATCTACTGGAGATACTAGTAATTTGCGCTTTGACTTCACATTTTTAGAAACATGAAATTGACAAAGCAAGTGTGTTGTAGATGGAAACACTACTTCAACAGCATTCATTAAGGCGATATCTCTATCTGTCACAATCACTTGGGGTATTAATTCATCTCGGAGAAACAAACCTCTAACTTTTTCTAATACCCAGGTGAAATTATCTCCTCGTTCAGACTCCAAATAAGCAAAACCCACAAAAAATGTCAACTCTGTCGAGGTTACTCCAACAATCTCAAGTAATGGCAACCGATATTTGTTTGTTTTATATGTGGTGTCAATGATCAACACAATATGGAACGCATTCAACAATTTAATGGCATCTGGATGTGTCCAAAAAATATCTCGAACAACATTAGACGTTTCAATCCTTCTATACCAATACACATATTTGTCACGTTCCATTAATTTCATCAAGTGCTGGAAGTCTTTTCGAGGACCCCTTTCTGATTTTCGATATTTATGGCGAGCATTATGGATCTGCTTGATGTTAGTCACATTATGATCATCATGACCTCTTAATGTCAACAAAATATTCTTCGGCTTAACCATATTCTTTGTCATATCACCTAGTAAAGACTTCTCTTCACCATTAGTCTTCTAGTATACGCATGACCTTCTAATGTTTCGGCTACATCATGGTTGTGAAACCCACATACAACGTTAAGCTTCCACCCTTCACCACTTCTTAATGGTCTTCCTCCTAATCTGAAGGGACACTCACATTTTCTTCTTCCACTCATCTTCCACGCTAATTCATTCTTGTATTGTCTATATTTTCTACTTCTTTCATAACCTAATATTAACATTGTTTTCCATCCAATTCCACCACTGTTAGATCTAATAATAACCACAACAAATCCATGAGCTTTGACCACTGCTCTAGTTTAAGATAATAAATCCATAAGCTTTACCCACTACTTTAGTTTACCCACTGCTCATATAAAATACAAATAATCAAATATTTCTAAATGATATACAACATAACAATTAAACTTTTCAATCTAAAAAACATTTACCATATCAGTCAAGAATGCGTTTGTAAAATCACCATTGTTCTCTATTAGAGCCAACTTATTTTCTTCAACACTTAAATTATTTTGAGATCACACATACCAAAATTAAATCACGTTAGACACTTTTATAAAAAAAAAACAATTTCTCCCAAATAATATTACTACATCATCCTCTTCTAGAGAAATTGGCATGTCCACTTCATTTGAAACATGGTTGCTCCACCTCACCAAATCTTGCATAATTATCTCTGCATAAAAAAAAAGAAAAAAATATCACATACCATAAGCATTTAATTTTTCAAATTTTTTATTTAATTAATTTAATTAACCTTCCGCAAATTAGTTTGTGGAATACTAAAATTACATTCCGCAAATTAATTTACGGTATACACTTATGTATTCTGCAAATTAGTTTACGGAATGTAATTTTTTTTATTATTACATAAATTAATTTACGGAAGAAAAAAATTACATTCCGCAAATTAATTTGCGGAATGTAAGTTTTTACTATTCCGTAAATTAATTTACGGAGCATAAAAAATTATATTCCGTAAATTAATTTGCGGAATGTAATTTTTCATGTTCTGTAAATTAATTTACGGAATGTAACGTTTTTATCTTCCGTATACTAAATTGCGAAGATGAAAATTTATATTCTGTAAATTAATTTGCGGAACATAAAGTGCAGTTTGATGTTAGCTCACCTTCATCTTCTTCGATGCTTCTCCACCGCTTCTCCGACGGTTTTCAGGTCAGCTCCTCCTCCAACAAAGAACAGTAGCTCAACTTACACTCAATTAACAAATTTTGGTTGGAGTTCTATTCATAGAACGCAGCTCAAAACGAAAAGGAAAGTGAAAAACAAAGAGAGGAGGTGCTGATGAGATATAGTCGCAGGCGCATTTTTGACCTTTCACCTATAGAGGGTGTAAAAAGCAATTTGGGGGGTGCAAAAATCAATTTGGGGGTGGGGGGTGCAAAAAGCAATGCCCTTTTTCACCCGAAGCTTGGAAAATATTAAAAGGGTGAAATTGCCTCCCAAAAATTCAAACCTAGGTCATTGACCCTTGGGAGTTCCAACCAAAAGGCTAGGCTTATGGTTGTGATTAAATGTTCACAAACATTAATTAATAAAAGATTGAAAATTAATTGTTGATTTAAGTGAAAAAAGGACACATTGGGGATCAAACCTATGATCCAGTGAAGGCCTTATGACGAGCTAACCATCTGTGCTAACTCCCAATTACAATTAATATTAACAAACTATATATTTAAGGGTTAAGAAAAAAGAGATGGATCATTTACACAAATGTGGGTTCATGCATTTGAGTAGCTCAAGTCAGCTTAGCAACCAAACTTAAAATAGTTTAGCACTAGTAAAATAACCAATGGAATTAAATTTTAATTTAGGAAGAAGAATGGTGGAGATGAGAAACATGTTTGTTTAAATTCTAATTTAGCAACCCAACTTAAAACAATTTTACCACTACTGTTTATGGTAGAGATGAGAACCAGGTTTATTCAAAAAGAATGAGAGAGAGAGAGAGCTAACATAAGAGATGAGAAAGGTTGAGCTTGGAACTGGGAAGGTCACTATCATCAAAGGCGATGACGAAGATGTTGATCGCAACTTAAAAGTTGTCTTTCACGACAAAGAATTGGCACTAGTAAAGTTTAGGTAAAAGGAATAAATTATTTTTAATTTTTAATTAAAAATATTATTGCTTAAACTATGGTCTTCTATGTTTCTTTTTTATATATAAAATTTTGGAATTATGTATCTTTTGGCTAAGTTTGATAGTTTTTAAAGTTGTATTAGTCCTATTAGGCATTCTATATCAATGAAAGTAACCAAATTTACACCACAAATAAAGCTTAATCATTTTTAAGCCAAGAACCACAACCTCCATGCAATTAACGTATAAGCACAAATTAACAAACATGATAGAATGATTAAAATAGAATAATGTAATACATAAAGGTCAACAACCAATAGTTTAGTGTAATATAGAACATTTTTAAGGATTGAAATTGTTGAACAAGTGTTCTAACTAGAGAGTCTTTTTGTTAGTAAAAATTAAATTGATATCTAAGCCTTTTGTCTAGAGAAAATGAGATTCAATGCTTAATCCTCGTCCAAAAGTTTTTTAAGATTCTATTTTATGGCAAAACTTTATCAAATTTTGCCTAACAAGTGACGTTTCCTCATTACATCTGCACCTCACTTTTTTTGGTAATATGAAATTTGATCTTAAAAATAACTGCTCCTTTAACCCTTCTTACTTTTATTTTTAATTAATTTTAGATCTTTATCATTTTTGCCCTTTATTGCTTATGTATGTTACTATTACTCTACTTGTCGTGGTCTGCTTGTCCTTATGTTTTTATTTTTTTTATTTTAAATTTTTAAGTTTTGATGAAAATGGGGATAAATTGGATGTTGACATAAAAGGAGTGAGTTCACTCATTAATGTTTCATCTACTTATTGTTTATCCCTTTGTACATATTGTTGGTTGTTAAATGTTAATTTTGTTTCTTTGAATGAGTTTCAGAATTTGTTTTTTTAATTTAAACTCATCATTAATGCATCTTTTTTTACTATGTTGAATGTTTATGCCTTATTCAGAACATTTCAACATCAATGTTGTTCATGTATGTAAGCTAGCCTATTTCAATTTTATTTTATAATCATAGATATTTTAATTATGAGAAATTTAAACTTTTTACATAAAATACAAAATATGGTGTAGTGCAAGAACATTTACTTACTAGAATGAGGAATTTGCAAGTAAATTTAATTGTATACATATAATTTCTACTTAAAAACTTCTTACATTTTTAACGTTTTGAAGCGATTTTCATTACTTCCTATTATAACTATAAAAGAGATAGAATTCTTATTTGATTTGAGATTAGGGATGGAAAACTAAATTCAATTCCACCTAAACCGACTTAATCTAAAGTTAAAATCCTTGTATTGATCTATGTGAGTTAAGTGACACATAAATCAAGTGTAAAAATACAATTTTGATTGAACAAATATGGGCAAGTGCGATTTTTTTTTCATCAAAACTCAAACTTGACTAAACTTGTACATATGCTAGTCACTGACCAAGACATAATAAGATATTAGAATCTATAAAATGTGAACATACGAAGAAAAATAGAGAGATAAAGAAAGAGAGGGAGAGAGAGTGCAATGGGGTTGGGACCTTGGCCTTGAAAAATGTTGGAACAAGTCAAAATAAGTTTTTCATGAAAAAAAAAGTGCTGACTTTTATGTTAATAATAAATTTTACAAAACCTTTACTTGTTTCTTTGATAACCTTTATTCACCAAGAAAAATAAACAATAGAAAAACACAAGGGTATTTGGCTCTCTGACAATAACAGACATGACCACAAGTTACACCTTTGTTAAGAATTATAAAGCAAAAGTTTTTACTTGCAACATTGTTATGTTCTCCTTCTCCTTGTCTTTCCAAAAAATATTTTTGTAAGAAAATCCATTCCAAAAAATCTAAACACATAAAAATAAAAGAAATTGAAACTATAAACAAAACACTCATCATCACTGGAATCTAGTGAATTGGCTTTCAAACAAGCAAGGAAAATAAGAAGAAGGAGCTTTGCATCCTCTTTCTTTCTCTCACACACATACATTTATTTTTTCTCTTTAAACAATTATGTCAGTTATTGTCAAAATCCGATCCAACCCAAACTCAACAAACCTGAATAAAAAAATAGTTAAAAATAGACATATATATATTATATTATAGTCAAATTGTATGTTATAGGATTCACAACCAAATCCGTCTATAATCGATCAATAACAACCCCTATGAGAGATGGATAATTTTATAATAAATAAATGATAAGTATAAATTTTACAAAGTTGATATATTCTAATTTAATTGATTTAATCAATTATTTATTGATCTTACCAATAATCTATTGACGTGATGCTTTGATCTAATTAATATTTGAATAAAGTTTAACAACATTATTATGTGCGATATGATGTACGATCCTTGTTCCTAAATTTTCTAAATAGATTTTAATTTCATTTTTTATTGTGATTTTTTTTATAATTTTAAGTTTTCAAATCGGGTTGTGCTTACAAAAATTAATAAGATAAAAGGAAAATTATTATTTTTATGTTTATCTAAAATTATTTGAAAAGAATAAAGAATATAAGAAATAAAAATGTAGAACTTTCTAGAAAAAGGATGAATTAAAAAAGATGAAAGATATATTATAAAGGAATATAAGGAGCTTGGAGAATAAAAAATTTATTAAAGAAGTGGTAAAAAAATACCTTAAATAAAAAATATATAAAATTAAAAAATAAAGCTTAAAAAATTAAATTATAATTATAGAATTTTCTATTAAATGTTAATTCTTTTTTATAAATATCATATTAAAAAGGAATGAGAAGAGAGAAAAAGAAAGATGAAAAAATTCTTATCTTATAATTATTCATTCAATTGATTATAATAATATATAAAAAAAATAAAAAAATATAATCATTTTAAAGCAAGTTTGTTCTTCAAATGAATGTGATAAAATATTTTGATATACATGGAAGATTTGTCAAATTTTTTTTTTTTAAGTTTTGTTTAGTTGAAAGAAAAAAGAAAGAAAAAAGAGAGGTTACGGATTTTTTTTAATCTTTGTTTGCGTATGAAAATAGAAGGTAAGAAAGTATTTTTAAAAAATCTTACATAAATATTAATTCAAAATAGGAGAGAAAAATGCTTCTGTTTTAGTTTAAATTGTTCAAATTATTATATATTATTAAAAAAATAAAAATTATATTAATAAAAATATAATAAAAATTAAATTATTTTAAAATTAAATTTTGTTTTTCAAAATTTATTAAATTTTTTTATATTACTAATATATTTATTTTTCATTTCTTTTCCATCCATCTAAATAAGATAAGAGAATTTTTTTTTATTTCTAATCATCCAAACAACTTATTTTTTCTTTTATTTCTATTCTTTTTTATTCTCTTATTTTTTTTTATTTTACATATTATCTAAACAAAACATCATTATCTTTTTTGTCAAATATATTTGTTCTTTTACAATTTATTTTTAAATAGGATTACAAATATTAAATATAATTTTTTTAAAATTTTAATATAATTTAAATTAACATTTTTTATTTCTAACTTATATTTTTTAAATTTTAATTTTTAACTTTGTTCATATTTTTACATAATTATTTTACGTGCTAATATCATCATTATTTGTTTTATATTTTTTTCATTAACTAATTGCTATTATCATAATTTTAAGTATTTATATTTATCTTTATATTTCTATTATTTATTTAATATTTTTTATTTATTATTATCTTCATCATAATTGTTTATTTCCATTATTTTATTTTTAATATATTATTATTTTTATAATTATTACTTATTTTTACTCAAATTTAAACATTATTTTATTTTTGATTATTCATAATTAAAATAATTTAATTATAATATACTAATAAAAATTACGTTTCAATCATAATTTTTTATAATATTATTAATTATTAATAATTATTTTAAAATTTTATTCATAATAATTTTTAATTAATTAATAGTATAAAATTTGTTACATTTATACTGTATAAAATTAAACTCAATTAAAATTGTTAAATATCTTTCGTTCAATATAATATTCTTTTTAAGTTAAAGATATTTACAACGTGTACAACAAATTTAACATTTTCTTTTCATACATGAACTTGAAATTTTATTTGAAAAATAAAACATATATCATCTGAATTAATTATTTATTAATTAAAATATTTATAGTATATCAACAAAAATTAAAAATTTTTTTAATAAAAAATATTTAAACATTTAATTTTAATTAATTTAAACAATAATCAATTCAATATTTAAGAGATTATGTATTTGAAAAGATGATATTTTGTGATCATTATATGAATTTTTTAATCTATGTTCAGTATTATACAATAATAAATTAATAATATCAAAATTTTTATTAAAAATATGTTTAATAATAAATTGAATCTCGTATTTTTGTATAATATTATTTTATTATATATCATTCTATAATTATTAAAAAAATATTTTAATTTGCTGTGATATTATATAAGGTAATTGATTTTTTTTAACGATTAAAAGTACAATTATGGTATTATCATATATTGACAAAAAATTCTTATATTGCATGAGATAATAGATTAAGAAAAAAAAAAAAACTTGACGAACATGGTTACAAGGAGCAGCAATTGTACCAAGATTTTGTTAAAATCTAAGCTAGAGCATATTATGTCGGGGCATCTACAAATGGGTCGGGTCAAACATATACGAAACGCATTGACGATTCTTGCTGCTTAAAGAACAGAGAAGAGAGCCTCGGTTGGGTTAGGGAGAAACAGAAGTAGGCTGTCTGAGTGCAGGCATGGCGAAACGCGATGTCTGAGCTTTTCCATTGTAGAATTGAGACTCTGTGCCTGTGCTCCGTGCCTGTCCCCGTCCCGTGGGGATTCACGCTAACTGATTCAGGGCTTAGGTTAGCCTAGCTAAATAAAATGGCAACCGCGTCTCAGTCCCATCGTTATATCGGTCCTCCTTCCGTCGGACCGGGCGACGCTCTCAACCGCATCCTCGCCGACCTGTGCACCCGGGGCAACCCCAAGGTACTAGTGCCACTTCTCTCTTTCTCTCTCTCTTGATCTCTCTCTTCACTTCAATGGATACCACTTCACTGCTCGCTCGCTTACTAGAACCACCAATTTATTTATTCCGCCGCAGGAGGGTGCTTCACTAGCTCTGAAGAAGCATCTCGAGGAAGAAGCTCGTGACCTTAGCGGCGAAGCATTTTCTCGTTTCATGGATCAGTTGTATGACCGGATCTCGAGCCTTCTGGAGAGCAGCGACGTTGCGGAGAATCTTGGAGCTCTGAGGGCTATTGACGAGTTAATAGATGTGGCGCTTGGAGAGAATGCTTCTAAGGTCTCCAGATTTTCCAGTTACATGCGTACTGTCTTTGAGGCCAAACGTGATCCTGAGATTTTGGTTATCGCCAGTAGGGTTCTCGGTCACCTCGCTAGGGCCGGCGGAGCTATGACCGCCGACGAAGTCGAACGCCAGGTTCCTTCACCCTTTCTCTGATCTTCTGTCTGTTCTTGTTTCTTGATCTTGTTCTTGTTCTTGTTTCTTGATCTTGTTCTTGTTCTTGTTCTTCTCTCTTCGAGTTCAGCGTGCTGATTTTTGTTTTATATTTTTTAGGTTAAAATTGCACTGGACTGGCTTCGGGGGAATAGAGTGGAGTATCGTCGATTTGCTGCTGTCTTAATATTGAAAGTAAGTCCCATTATTATTATTATTTTGGTGAGAGTTGATAGAGGCTTTTATTCTTGGGTTTTATTTCTATCCCTAAGATTATGCGCTATCTTTTGATTTTTGTCATTGCAGGAAATGGCAGAAAATGCTTCAACTGTCTTCAATGTTCATGTGCCGGAATTTGTTGATGCTATCTGGGTTGCTTTGAGAGATCCGGCACTGCCAGTTCGTGAGCGGGCTGTGGATGCATTGCGTGCTTGTCTTCGTGTTATTGAAAAGCGTGAGACACGCTGGCGTGTACAGTGGTTAGTTTTTAAATTTTTAGGTGGTAACATTTAAGGCTGTGGGAAACCTGAAGCTGGTAGCAATACAATTTGTCCCTATGTTACCTAAATGTACTTGGATTGAATGAACTATAGTAAATTTCTGTTTCACTAAAGAGTTAGAACCATCAAGGGTTGGTCGAGTAGTAGTAAGGTTATTCAACTGCCTGCCAGCCAGCTATAGTGAATTTGAGTAGGATCAACTAATGAATATATTCTGAAAGCTGAAGTTCTCGTCCTAACTGTAAATGATTATGGCAGACATTTTAAGATCTTTATATCTACTTGATGCTGTTAAATTACAATTTTATTCAGTTGATTATAGATTGTAGGATAAGCCTAGCCTGCTGCCAGAAGTAGTGTATGTATCATTTTAAAGCAAGGGAGAAGGTGCCTCAGTTTTTGCTGCCCTACTTAATGCTTGATTCTGCAGTGATAAACTGCACTAAGTTTGGCATTAATTTGTTGGGCTGTTTACTTTGTCTTCTGTGTCCTCCATGGCGGTAGTGAAAAATAATCCCTTTGGTTTTTTATCTGTCTACTTTTCTAAGAAAATTGTTTCTATTAATTTGACCATTTATAAGTTTAAGACTATTAATTATTCTCTTTACTATTTTGTCCTTCTCTCCCTAATTCTTAAACACTTATCATAAATGAGGGAGAAATGACAGTGGAGGTCATATTAAGAAGTTCAAACTAATTTTATATAAGCAAGGAAATTAATTACATTCCTAAATCTATGTGTATCCGCCTACACGTGAAGATGAAAAGAGATGAAGACAATATGGGCTGGGCTTCTTATCAATAATAGTATAATAGAATGGCTTGTGATTAAATGACTGAAAAATGTGATATTTCCTTGGTCATATGAATCCACATTGATGGTGACACAGTTGATATTGAGGGATAGAGCCATGTTTTTTGGGGCGGGGGAGGGGGGGGGGTTTCTACTAGAATAAGTATGCCATTGCCTTTTGGACATTTGATTTATACCAACTTTCATCTTACATGATGCTTACCTTGCTTTAATGATTTATTGCACAGTTCATCCCTATTAGAGAGTAAATTCTTTATATTTTATTTGATGGCAGGTACTATCGAATGTTTGAAGCAACACAAGATGGATTGGGTAAAAATGCCCCTGTGCACAGCATACATGGTTCACTGCTTGCTGTTGGAGAGCTTTTGAGGTTAATAAATTTTTCAACCTTTGCATTGTTGATATGCAGATTGCAGAATTTTGTAATTTTTTCAGCCCAGCTTTCTGGACAAATTTTGCACAATTTTAGTAAGCATTATTATTATTATTATTATTATTATTATATGTTTGTGTACATAGAAAGAGTATATAAATAAATTTATGCTTACAGCATCTGCAAGCTTGGAAATTGTTGCCTGGTTTATTTAAGCACTGGTATTAGACATAATTGTCAATTACGGTTTGCAGTGTGTAACTGCCTGCCCTGTAAATGCTATAATGTGATGGCTGCTACAATGAAATTACAGGTATGAGATTAAACGATTGTATTATATATACACAAATCATCAAAAGTTTAAAAAAGCCCAAGTTGGAGATTTAAAAAAATTAAACGGTAGAAGAGAATGTGCTGCAGAGAAGGATGAACCTTGAGAGACCTGTTCCAAACTGTGGAACTGCAACAGAGGACTGAACAAAACAGAGGGAATGAAGGGATCATAGACCGGCTTAAGAATGCTGGAATATGTCGGAAATATGGCTGGAGAAGGGTGGGTGGGTGTGTTTCATCCAGAGGCAAGAGGGAGTGTCTCATGATGGGAAAACTAGGAAAAGATAGGGTTTTCCCTCAAAGTTCAGAGTTTGTGGGAGTTGGGATCACAATTCTGCCCACAATAAACTCCTTAACGACCCTTTTACAAGGTGTAAAAATGGGTTTCTGAAACCTGTTATTCAAGTACTTCCGTAGTGCATGAAATGCCACAATTTTGGCTGTGACAGCTGCTACCAGAAACTGCTCTACTGATTGAATCCTGTAGGATGTAGTGGCTTTGGTCTACTCTATTCTATGATGTGTATATAGCATGCTATTGATTACTGCTACTAGTCAACCCAGCTTGGTGCTAATGTTCTGTCCTTTATGAAGTGTGCTATAGAAAAGCTATGTTTTACTACATTTATACTAAATAAATATGGGATGTGAGTTGTTAGCAACTTACTATCAGTTTTACTGACCATACTGTGTTCTGTTGTAACTAATTCATATTTTTGAGCTATTTCATTGTATATAAATCCACCTTTTGCTGGACTTTATGAAGCTTGAAGAACCCCTAGATGATTTTGGTTATCGCCAGTCCAGTGCGATTTAGTTTTATCACTCTCTTGAATTTAGTATGTTTAGTCTGCAACCGAGTGTGATTTGTTTTTGACATGCTCAGTGGTGGGGATTAATATTGTCAACCTATACGAAAGTTAAATGGTTAATTTATTAAAAAAATTATAAAGAAGTTAAGGGTCAATTATGCTCATTGTGTCTAAAACTGTTATCAGCCTAGTCCACAGTATTTATTTGTGTACAATAATGAAAGTTTGGATTTGCTTTGCTGTAATGAATTTATCCATTTTTAAGTACATTTACTATGATTCAGTTAGTGTCAGATACTAGTTATTGATCTTTTCTCATTATTTGGTGATAGAACTGGAGCAGATTTAGATAAAGTAGAACAGAAAAATAGGGATTATATTGATTGTATTTTGTTATCAAGATCTAAATCAGAGATGTCACAGGTCTGAGACAGAAGAAGACTGACAAATGTATGAAAAGGAACTCTACACCCAGGAAATTTGAGAGTCTTGGCTCTCCTCAACCTTTCTCTGCCATTTTCGATGAATACCTCATTCTCCTCCCTATCTTAGTTGTTTAAATTTTCTCAACTTACTGACAGCTTAACCAATCATTTCTTAATCCTGAATTGTTAACTGTCCTTGCTGTTTTAACAACTGTCAACAACATTAGCAAACTCCCCTGATTCCTTGCACTCCTATTCTTTCTAGTAAACACCCTCTTAATTGGGGTCTGCTATTGGTTTGAAATTAATTTACATGTCTCTAATTATTGTTGGGCAGGAATACTGGTGAATTCATGATGTCAAGATACCGAGAAGTTGCTGAAATTGTTCTCAGATACCTTGAACACCGGGATCGGCTTGTTCGCCTGAGCATAACTTCATTGCTTCCTCGAATTGCACATTTTCTGCGTGATCGTTTTGTTACTAACTACTTAACGGTATGTTAACTTTACCCTATTATTTGATTATGCTTTCTAAACTAGGAGGAGAACCATTAAGAATGAAGACTTTCTATGTTAGTTCAGAAATTTACTTATTTGAGTGCCTATGGAGATGAATTCCTGGCAGATATGCATGGATCATATTCTTTCTGTCTTGAAAACACCTCAAGATCGTGATAGTGGGTTCATTGCTCTTGGAGAGATGGCTGGAGCACTGGATGGGGAACTTGTCCATTACTTGCCGACAATAACTAATCACTTACGTGATGCGGTATGTTTCAGTAACTGTTCTTGGATGCTAGTTTTCTGCCTTAATTTATTTATTGTATTTTGTATTTCTTATTTGTAGGGGAGCTTGATTATTTTTGGTCCTATCAAGGATTTGATTTGACAGTTTAAACACTTTATGAATGTAGATTGCTCCACGTAGGAGTAAGCCTTCATTTGAGGCCCTGGCTTGTGTTGGAAGTATTGCTAAGGCAATGGGACCAGTTATGGAACCTCATGTACGTGGACTTCTGGATATTATGTTTTCTACCGGTCTTTCAACTGTACTTGTGGAAGCTCTTGAGCAAATAAGTACCAGGTATAAGGTTGGCTTGGAGCAAACTCTTCGACCTTTGTTATGATTAATTTTAAAAGGCATTTTTGTATTTGTGTTATTTGTTTTTGTTATTCAGCATTCCGTCTCTGCTGCCAACCATTCAAGACCGGTTACTGGACAGCATATCCATGGTTCTTTCTAAATCCTATTATCATCCAGGGAGGCCTGTGCAAAGTGTGGGTAGAGGAACAATAATAAATGTACCTCAGCAAGTCTCAGAGCTTAGTGGGTCTGCTCTTGTACAACTTGCTTTGCAGACTCTTGCTCGTTTTAACTTTAAGGTTCTGTATGCTCATTGTCATTAATGAACCACATTCACATAACAACCATCACTTTGTTTTTGGGTATTTATAAGTTGTTGAAAAATTGCTAGAGGTTTAACCTGATCTTAATATGTTGATATAGGGCCATGATCTACTTGAGTTTGCTAGAGAATCAGTTGTTGTCTATTTAGATGATGAGGATGGAGCTACACGAAAAGATGCAGCTCTGTGTTGTTGCAGATTAATTGCTAGTTCTTTCTCCAGCATAGCTTGTTCACATTTTGGTTCTAGCAGGTTGACTCGGTCAGGGGGCAAGCGTCGGCGCCTTGTTGAGGAGGTTTGGTCTCTATTAAATATTATTTTTGTCATATTTTGTATCTTTTGTTTAGTTTCTTTTTTATTAGATATTTCTACTAGTTCTTGAAAGTTTTTTATTTTCTGAGAGCCCACATGTTAAGAAGCTTCTATAATTGGAGTTCTTGTTGTCCTTTGGTTGGTTCTGCTCATCTGATGTCTAATTTGGATATGGTTCTGCTTTGTGACGTTTTGTATTCTGATTTTATGGTGTATTGGTGAACCAACTTAAGCTAGAAGTCAGAAGATGACACAATTTTTCTTCATTATTTTTAAAGGTTTAGCAATACTAAATGAAAGAATCTGAGCGCAAGCTGAGAAACATGAAGGAATGTTTGGGAAACTGAGAAAGTAAGGGGAGTAAACACCAGAGAATAATATCTGAGAAGTTGTGTATTTCATATCTTATGAACCAAATGTCAAGCTATTAAGTTTATATGATGTGCTGTGAAGCTAGAGAAAGCTTTTACAATGACTAATTAACTGTGGCAGAAGCTCTTAAACCTCTATCAAACTTTGAACAGTTACAAGTTTACAACAGAAGCTGTTAGCTAACCGCTTCTGTAACTGAACTGGAGACTGCATACTTGGCTAGATAAGTGTGTGTTTAACAGTAACAAGGGCAGAGACTTGTGATAGTGTATTATTTGCAGTATGTAGAGGATTTGGTTGGCATGACATGGTTGAATTTTCAAGAAGCTTCTGTCCTTTGAGCTGTTAAAATTATTTTTTCTTTCGGGGGAGGGGGAGCTTATTGTAGATTTCTTATTTTTTGACTTATCTATGGCTTTCAATTCATGGTTTTTCAAGGGGGCTTCTTTGACATACTTGCAGAGACTGGAGATCTTTGCTAGTTTGCTGTATTGATAAGCTTGTTTTTCTTTGTAAATTTTACTTTCTGTCAATTCTCCTGTGGTTGATTCTTTACTCTTCATTTTCTATAAATTTTTTTCTAAACTTCATTAAAATCTGTTTTTTCACCATATAGCTTCCCAGTGTTATTTTTTTGCACTTCAGCATAACTTTCACATTATTTTCTCTTAAGGTGTAAATTCAAAAGTGTAAGATGGCTCACAGCGATGGCTTAGAACTATTTGTTTTTTTTTACTTGATTACGATCAAGCTTTGCTTGACGTAAACACAATTTTTTTTTTAAATTTTTTGAGGCATAAAAGTTGTGGTCTCAAGGATTGTGGCTGTGTTAGGATTCAATTGCAAGGTATGAAACTTGACCCCCACATTGGAAGTATGAGATTCTAGTATGGGGTTTATAAGGCTTTAGGCTCTCCAACTGCAATAGCTAGCTTTTGTGGTGTGGTTCTCCTAAGATTCTTATTAGGCTGCTTGCTTGAAAAGATCCTTCAATTTAGTACTGAAGAAAGATGAAAAAATAGATTGGGAAGGGCAGAACAGTGATGAAAATGACTCAAACAGTGATGGGTCTTCACTAGAAACATAACATATAAGGAGGTTTCTGGAAAATGTCCCAAAATAGATTGCTATGCTGGACATCTGGCTAGAACTGGACTTCCATGCTGGATTCTAGCCTGAAATGTGGTTGGTTGGAGAAGAGAGCTGGTGGGAGATGGAGAGACTAAGAGAGAAACTTAGGGTTGTAGCTGTTTCGATGGATGTGCAAAAGCAACCCACTTGGTCATAGAAGAGGTTTAATGGAAATGAGGTGAAATTCCAAGTTTGCCCACCCTCCAAATAGCTTAATAGTGAGGGTGTAATGGCATTTTGCCCAATGAACATATAGTGGTCGCTACAGCTGAGAAAGACTACAAATTGCGGCTGCTACCGATATGATGGTGAGGCATGGTGCTACAAGGACAACGGGAGCACTGGATGGCTGCTCCCTGTGGTGAAGTGCAATCACCTGTAGTGGACTACTATGCTTGCTTGGGAGACAAGGTAACAATGATGTTTGGGTTCATGGAACTTGTAGGTAAAAATTAATTTTAAGATTTAGTTCCAGAATTATTTATTATACCAGAGCTGGGGTAGTTTAGGTGGATATTAGTTGATGTATTGATCATGGATATTGGTTTGGGGAGTTTAGTTGAGTTCCACAAAGTCAAAGTTGGGTTAGGAAATAATAGGGCATGATGGATAGCTGGGAGTGTTAACTCACATAATAGATTTTGCTTGAAGGTTGGGGTTTTGGGTTCTGCCAGACTTGGGTCTTGGGGAATGAGAGCTAGTTTATGGTTGAAAGTTGTCTTTTGGGTTTAACTTTGGGTTTTTGCTCATGTTTTTGTGGGTAATTTTTGATCAGTTGAGGGTTGGCCTTGGGTGTTGATTTTGTGTTACTTGGGATTGTGGTACATAACTCATGGTGTGGCCAACGTAGCCGATTGCCCCATTTTGCAGCATGTGTGCCAAGGTTATCAGACTTGCATTTTAAGGTTGATGTGAAAGGGGGTATTGGATTGTAGGATCGATGGATTATTATACAGCTTGAAAGTGTCAGCTAAAATGAAAAAATATTAAATAAATACATATATGTATACGAAATTGCATATATAATAAAAACAACCCTTAAACATAAGATTCAAAGCAAAACTTTAATTAAACTTGAAATAATGATTCATAAGTTCTTGCGTTACTAGACAAAAGTGACATAACAATTTGACAAAAGAGTCACATTATCCAACCTCACATAAGTACTTAAACTAGAACTTGACAAAACAAAAGAAAATACATGTGACAAGCTCCTCCTCCATGATATAAAATAATTCTAGCCTAGAATGTAGGATCTAGACATCTAACAAATCATTTATGTTATGATCACAATAATCATCCTCTTCCTCCATGTTGCCATCATCATCTCATGTTCACCTTCTCCAAGTACAAGCTCATCATCTATGGATAGCAAACTTTTGCAGCTCTAGATGTTAGTCACTATGAGACTCTCACCATTGACCTAGTGTTTTTGAAGTGCAGCCATAGCTAAAAGCTACCAAAAAACTTCGATTGTCTCTTAAAATCTTCAAGTTGACTATTAATCTTCTTCATGGTTTCTAACCATCCTTTGTAAACCATCGTATAGTCCACATTTGACCTCATAATCAGCCATAAAATTTGCACTATATTGTAGATTAGGATTACGGTAACAACTGATGTAGTTGGTTATCCCATCTTGCATCAATGATTTCCCATATTGGCATATATCTAAACAATAGAAAGCAAAATATTAGTATCATCTATTCTTCTCTTTAGCAAAATATAACTAAACAATATTGACAAAATATTAGTTTCCGAACAAAGACTTTAATTAATATTTTCTTAACACCATTAAAAGCACTTTGTATCTTCTCCTTGACTTGGTCCGTTTCTTCATAAATGAAGCCCGTGGCTGGCTTCTCATCAGGGTCTATCAAACGAAGCACTTTGATCAAAGGATAAGCACCCCTCAAACAAATCACAATCTTTCTCCAAAAATCTCTATCAATGACAGCATTTTCAATACGCTTTTCGTCCTTGCTCTTAGCAAACTACTAGATTGCCATTCCTTGGAAGTAAACATTTTCATCAAGGCTCCTTTATTATCGTTAAAGCAACCCAAGGTCAAATAAGTTGTGGCAAATTGAGTAGTGACTGGTCTAACCAAATCATTTCGTTTAGTGAAATGATGCAATAAAGATGAGACCACTCCCTGGATAAATGTAGGTTGTAATTTTTTGTTCATGTGTAATTGTCTCTTTATGGATTGTTATCTTATCAAAATCCTCCATATTGAATGTTGTGACATTTTCGTACTTCATATTGCTTTGCCCTTTTATTAAATTTTCTTGCAATTTTGCAACAATTTTCATCATTTCATCCTTAACATCATCACTTACAAATTTACATGCTTCAACATCTTTTGAACTCCCAGCCAAATAATACTTCAATCTGTAAACTTCTTCATTGACGACCTTTTCATAGGATTTACATTTTATTTTTGTATTCCCCCATTAATTGACTCTCCATGTTTCCATCCAACATTGGTCCTCTTTCTAGCCGGTTTTTTTTGGCACTTTACCTAACTGCTTAAGCCACCATCTCCACCATTTGCCATTTTAGTCATTGGATAGAGAAGGATGTCTCATTTGCTGCCTTGCCAGAGTTTGGACACAAACAAGAGAGAGAATGGCAACTGGGGAAGAATAAAGGAGCATTTGCTAGATAAAGGAGATTGAGAATAGAAGGTTGCGCACATGAAGATAGGGAAAACAGAGAAGGAAGTGAGATAAAATGAAAAAGGTTGCATTAGGGTTTTTTTAGGAAGCAGGTCGCACACGACCTGACCCACTGCAAACGTGAGTTTGATATGCCCCAACCTATTGCTCCAAACAAGTTGCCATTGCTCCAGCTTGTGCCATGTCACTTTGGCTCGTGCCATGTTGCTTCAACTTGTGCTAGTCAAAATTGCTCTAGCAATGACATGTGACACGCAGGGGCTACCCTAATTCGTTGGATCGTATGTGTTAACGCTCCAACATGTGATTTTAATAACATTGGTGTGTGTTGCCTATCTTCGATGCCTTGAGCATTAAGTATTGTTTTGGCCAATGTTTTTGAAATTGACTAGTCATTGAACTGATTAAGGCATTGGTTCAAGATTCAATGATCTAATCATGGTCGAAGTATGGTTGAACTGATATTGATTAAATAGTATTGAGTTTTTTATACAATATAACAAATAGTATTCAATTCAATAAGAACCACTAAAAATTTAAAATTATAGACCATTCTTAAAATTTTTTTGGACAACTTGACTAATCAACATAGTTATGAAAACAAGACTGACCACTCTAGACAGTTCAATTGAGAGGATGAAATCAGCAACAACTAACATTCTAGACTCCCAGCCGAGGATGAAAATCGATGTAACATATTGAAAGTGAAAGGCCAATACTTGATCTAGGGAATCATTTAGGTGAGGAGTTTGAAAGTTTAGTCATTCTCTCCTTCACTAATGGTTTTTTCTGATTTTCTTGGGTTTCTACTTTTTATTTCAATTTTGTTTTGGCCAGGGCAATGGGCACATAATAGGTTTGACTTCATTTTGGAAGACAATTAAGACGACACCATTTTGCATCAAGATGCTGACCCACGTTGAACTAGTGGACCACTGGTTTTTGAATGGGTTTTTTGCCAATCTGGTTTTCTAGGTCAATAAGACCAGATAGTAGACCAGTTTCCAGTTCAATTGGTCTAATTGACCGGTCCAGTTTTCATAACATAGGTTTTGACTTTGTGGCCATCACAACCAAATATTGTTGGTATGAGGATTAGGGGTAAAACCCTCACTCTGTGCCTCCTTTTTTTATTGTGTACTTGCAGTTCAAACAAAACACTTTTTGTGGCTGTTATATTTTGGCAACCCATTACATTTTGAGCTTCACTATTTTTCTCAACCCATTGTCTCCATTCTCATAGTTTGTCCTTCTTACATCTGAAAAAGTTAATACAATTTCACTATCTCTTAATCTCATGATTGAGTTACCAAAGCTAATGTTGAGCTAGGATTTGTGTTAATAGTGATTGGATTGGATTGGATTCTAAAGGTTATTGGTCCAAGGGCCTCATACATAATCAGATTTGCTATGGCATTTTAGATGTTGGATTGTGAAATTGTTTTTTATTCAATATTTAGTGTAAATATTTTGGGAGTTGAGGGAGTACATGGTTCTTCCCCTATGTATGTGTGCTACAGGAAGAAATGTTTTTCTCTCTCTCCCTTGCAAAGCAATTTCCTAACCTTGGAGGGCACTGACTCCCTTTTCTGTAAGGTGTTTTTTTCTTATATCTTGCTTCCTGTATTACATTCATCACTTCCAAATAGGAATTATTCCATTTCCTATCATTGGTGCTTTCATTGAGACCTTGAGGTGACTGCTATAGTGTATGTAAACAAGGATGACTTCCCAATGATTTGAAGCCTTGGATGCTTGAATGAATGCTGTTGAGTCCATGCTAAAAAACTAGGAAGCATTGCTGCAAAATCAGGACCAATTGATGAAGTCGCATGAATCGATATTGAAGGAACATACAATTCGATTGAGTTCCTTGATGATTAGTGTTGAGGATGTCACCAAGTCTATTGTAGCTTTACATATTGAGGGACGAGAAGGATTCCGACGTCAACAACAGACTCCAATATCCTCTTCCTTGTCCTTAAGAACATAGGGTATTCTAGGGTGACTCCTATATCTCTCTGCCAAAACATGTTTAATTGCCAACCTTCAATGGTAATGATTTGATTGCATGGGTAGCAAGAGCAAAAACTTATTTTGCAATTTAGGGCTCCACTGGAGATGCAAAATCAACTTGCTTAGTTGTGTATGGAGGGTATGACTTGGCGTTGGTTCAAGGTATTATGGAACTTTGATCCAATTCTTGATTGGGAACGACTAAAATGTGTGTTACTAGATCATTATGGTGACTCTCAAAGTGGAAATCCTTTCTCTCAACTCAGGGTTCTCCATCGGAATGGTAATGTAGACAAATGTGTGGATGAGTTAGAGATGCCAACTGCACAAATTCCTTAAATGGCTGATGATCAATATATGGGATTTTCTTAGGGGGATTGATGGAGGAAATATGGTTAGAGGTTCTTATCCCTCAAAACCGGTATAAAATGATCTCGATAGCCCGCATGGTAGAGCGAAAGTTGAACCTTACTGGGTTAGAGCGAAACTCTTCAAATTTGCGGGCAATGAATAATTGGCATGGGGCATTGCTGTAAAATAATTCTTGGGTAAAGGATTCTCGAGGAATAGAGGGTAGTTCATCATGAGGTGGTTCTAACCTGCCACAACAATTTGGACGTGCTGAATGAGCATGTGTTTTAGAGGTAAGCTCTAAAAGGAACACAAGGATGCAAACGAGAGGGGAACTAAAAATCTATTGTATCAAGAGTTAATGGAGCAAAGAAATAAGGGATTGTGCTTTAAGTGTGGATGTCCTTATAGCCCTACTCATCAATGCCCTGATAAACACCTACAATTGTTGATTTGGGAGGGAGGTGGTTCCGAGACCGAGTCAATGCTTGTTGTGATGGAGGAGGAAAAACAGAATGAAGTATGGTTTGCCATGTCATAAATTCTAAAGGCCTCAATACCCATGATATGGTTGATGCCAAAACCATGAAAGAAGGGTTCCTAATATTGTTTCCTATTGATAGTGCAGCTAGTCATAATTTCATTGCCAAGGAGTTGGTGGCTTTGGTAGGCTTGCTTATTACCCTTACAAGTGAATTTGGGGTCTTCCTTGGAGATGGTAGCAGGTGTTCCTCTCAAGGAAGATGTGTTGTGTTAGTAATACAAGTAGGGAATCTAAGGTTGATAGTAGATGCTGACATATTGAAATTGGGGGGAATTGATCTAATTCTTGGTGTTGAGTGGTTGGAAACCTTAGGAGAAATTAAAGTTGATTGGAAAAGAGAACCATGAGTTTTGAGATGAGAGGGCAAGTGGTTACCCTTAAAGGGTATTAGATGTTTGATCCATATCATTATTCAACCTTATAGAAAGTGCTACAATAGGTTGTTAGGCTTCTTGAAGGGTACATGGAAATGCATGCACCCATAGAGAAATCTCCAAATGTTATGGAGGAGAATTCCATTTGACGCATGGATGAATTAGGTTGGGTTCTAAAGAAACAAGAATCTGTTTTTCAGGATTCTAAAGTACTTCCTCCTAGGAGGGATCATGATCATGCGATAGTGTTGCAAGAAGGAGCAAAACTTGTTAGTGTGATACCTTTTAGGTATGCATATCATTACGAAGATGAGATTGAAAAACAAGTGAACGAATGGTTGTATGTTGGTGTGATTAGACATAGTACTAGTCCTTTCTTTAGTCTAGTTATATTAGTAAAAAAGAATGATGACTCATGGCATGTGTGTGGATTATAGGGCACTTAATGTGATCACCATATCAGATAATTACCCTATTCTTACCATTAATGAGCTATTGGATGAGTTGCATGGGGCTTATTATTTTTCTAAAATTGATCTCAAATTTGGATTCCACCAAATTTGAGTTCGAGAGGAAGATTCTCATAAGATGACTTTTTGAGCTCAGGGACACTTCAAATATCTTGTTATGCCATTTGGGCTTATGAATGCCCCTTCTACGTTCCAATCTAATATAAATATGGTGTTTCAACACTTGCTTAGGAGGTTCGTGCTAGTGTTTTTTTTTATGACATATTAATATATAGTCCCTCTTGGCAACAACATTTGGCTCATTTGGATGAGGTGCTGCACTTATTAGGATAACATCAGTTTTTGCTAATGAGAAGAAATACTCCTTTGGGTAGAAATCCATTGAGTATCTTAGGCATATAATCTCTTCAACAGGGGTGGATCCTTCTAGGGTTCAGAGTGTCTTGGAATGGCCTATTCCTACACATGTTAAGGGTGTAAAGGGCTTCCTAGGCCTAGCTGGCTATTATTGAAAATTCATTAAGGAGTATGGCAAAATTGCATCCCCCCTCATTGCACAAATGAAGAAAGAAGGCTTTTCATGGAATGAAGAAGCCCAACACTATTTTGAGGAGCTTAAACACCGCCTTGCCTCATTTTTGGTACCAGCTCTTCCTGATTTCTCTAAGGATTTCATAATTGAATGTGATGCTTTTGGCCATGGTGTAGGGTCTGTTTTGATGTAGAACCAACAGCCTGTAGCTTATTTCAGCAAGGCACTTGCTTTAGGGACCTTGTTCAAGTTTGTTTATGAGAAGGAAATTATGGCTCTAGTCTTGGCAGTGCAGCATTGGCAACAATATCTTATGGGATGGGCTTTCAAGGTCTATATTAATCATAAGTTTAAACACTTTCCAAACTCATGGGATTTCAGTAATGAGATTATTAACAAACTAGGACCTTAAAATAAGGCAGCAGATAATTTATCCCAACAAGATGATGCTAAAGAATTGAAGGTGATTTCTTAAAGTCCTTACTAGGTTGATTTTGCTAAGTTGAGGGAAAAGATTCAATGAGATTCAGAACTTCTATAGCTGGTGAAAATATTAAAAAAAGACCCAATTGTAAAATCGGGATATACATTAAATGGTGATTTTCTCTATTATAGAGAGCCGCTAACCATTCCTAGAAGTTTCTCACTTATTCCTACCTTGTTAGCTGAATTCCATTCTTCTGAGGAGAGGGCATTCTGGTTTCATTTGTATATACAAGTGGATTGTTGGATGCCTTTATTGGAGGGAAATGCGAAAATAGATCATGCGTTTCGTGCAAGAATGTGATATCTGTGAATGCAATAAGTATCAACCGTTGTTACCTGTAGGACTCTTACGACCGCTTCCTATTCCTGATTGTGTATGAGAGTAGGTCTCAATGGATTTTCTCATTGGCTTACCTATGTCTCAAGGGTATAAGGTGCTAATGGTCGTAGTGGATAGATTATCAAAATATGTCCATTTCATTCTAGACATCCATACACAACCAAGGTCATTGCTAACTATTTCATCAAATAGGTCGTACATTTTCAGGGGTTTTCGCTAGCAATTGTGAGTGATTGGGATCCTCTCTTCCTTAGTAATTTTTGGAAAGAACTTCTCTGCAGGGGACTAAATTGAGATGAGTACTTCCTGCCATCCCCAAATTGATGGCCAAATTGAAGTGATTAATTGTTGTCTTGAGACTTATCTGCGATATTTTGCCTCTAAACAGCCCAACCAATGGTTGATTTGGGTTCCTCCATAGGTTGACTATTGGTATAACACCACCTTCCATTCTTCCATTGGACGATTCCTTTTTAGATAGTTTATGGGCACCTTGCACCTGTAATTCTCCACTATTTGGCCGATGAGATCTTAGTAGATTTAGTAGCTAGCGTGCTCAGTGATTGGGATGAAGTACTTTGACAATTAAATTCCATCTGCATCGTGCGCAGCAAGCCATGAGGAAAGGTGTCGATGTTCATTGTCGGAACATCACTTATAACATTGGGGATTGAGTATATGTGAAGCTCTGACCTCATAGGCGGCTCTTTGTTGTGAGGCGAGTTAATCCTAAGTTGTCTTCTTATTATTATGGGCCTTTTCAAATTGCTCGTGCTTGGGGGGAATAGTGTATGAACTGCAGTTACCAGCAACGCCACCAGTCCGTCCGGTTTTTTGTGTTTCCCATGTTTCCCAACTCGAGTGTGTTTTGGGAATCGGTCTGTGCAGGCTGAGTTGCCTTCTGGTTTGGAGATTGAGGAACCAATGCTTGTTGACCCTGAAGCTATTTTGGCAGCAAGACATGCTCTTAAGCAAGGCAAGCAGGTGCTTGAATGGTTGATATTATGGAAGTAAAGCCAATAGGAGAGGCTACTTGGAAGATGCTGAAATGATCTGTGTGGTCAATTCTCTTCCTTCTGCCTTGAGGACAAGGCAACAGTTACAGGGGAAAGTATTGATGGGCTCGAGAATCCAAATCAGCCAAAGAAGAAGGTGTTGCAAGTTTACACTTGTAGGCCCAAGTTTGTGAAGTAGATATTGAGTCTATAAGAAGGTGGGAGAGTTGGTTATGGAGAGAGAATAAAAAGTAGAAAGAGAATAAGAGACATATAGAACAAGGGAGGAGAGAGAAGGGGGGGCCGTGAGATTGTTTTGAGAGGTTGGGAACCAAGGACTGCTATCCTGGTTTGGAGGGCACTGACTCGCTTTTCTGTAACTTGTTTTGTGTTTTTTGTCTGTCTTCCATACAGTAATACATTCATCACTTTCAGATAGGAATGATTCCATTTCCTATCATTGCCACTTTTATCAAAAGATTTTATGTTAAATTAATTTGTTTGCCTCATTTTTTTGGGGGATGTTTAAATAGGTCCCTTTATATAAGTTGTTGTAATTGGGTGCCTACAGTTTTAAAATTTCTAGTTGAGTTCTAGTGTTGGAGCATCATCATAATTTTCTAGTGGTGAGCTGGATCCATTGATTCAATTAGAAATGTTTTAAACTATGGGTTTTAAATGTTTGAAATTTGGCATGCAGTTTCAAAAAGTTTGAATTGGGACCTGAATCTAACAATAAATAATGGCACTCTAATTGCAGGGCCCATTTTAAAAATTTTAAACTAAAGGGTCCCAAGGGATTTATTTGAAGATCCCCAAAAATATAGGGACATACATATAGATTCATTTAAACTATATTTTAAAAATTTGTGGATGCCTGCTAAAGTGCTAATTAATTAGCTTTATAAGGTGGTTCTCAAGGAAATCATGGATTTTAGAATTGAAAGAAAGCAATCTTTGTTTCATGATGTTCTCTTAAGGAGGTGGATGCCTGATTTGGTCATCTGTTTACAGTGTGAATCGTGACTTCTAATAATTTGCTTGCTTGTTGGATTTTCATGGTCCATGGTATTTTGTCAGAAGGTATATTCTTAAAAAGTTCCATGTAGCTGACTAGATGTATTTTATATGTTTTTTCTTTTGCTTTAATCCTTCTTTTATTGTGTCTCTGCTGATCTTACTTTTTTGCAATGATATATGACATGCTTGTTGCTAACTGATCTTTGACTTTCTGCAGCTTGTGGAGAAGCTACTCATTTCTGCTGTTGCAGATGCTGATGTTACTGTTCGGCACTCAATCTTTACTTCTCTCCATGGGGATAGAGGTTTTGATGAGTATTTAGCACAGGCTGACAACCTTAGTGCAGTATTTGCTGCTTTAAATGATGAGGTAGAACTAGCCTTGATACCTTGTATTGAGAAGATGTCATGCTATTTGGCCTTTAGATTTTGATTTCATGCTGTTTAACCTTCCATTAGGCCTATTGGCTGATTTGTACCTGGGTAGTTGTTTAGGATTTTTTTTGTTTTTTTTTTGTTTTTGGCAAAGGTGATAGTTGGGTATTTTGGGGAATTACATTATCTGTTTTTCTTCATAAAATGTTGCATGATAATATGCATGATGTTGGCACGCAGCTTTAAGGGCCTTTTTGTTGGGTTTGTTGAGTACTGTGATGTGTTTGATGGTGAAAATTCATGTTTACCATCATTTTTTAAATTATAGTTGTTTTTCTTAATGTGTGCCTATGGGTATATGGGGTGGAAATATTAAATACACACTTGATACTTTAAATTGATAAAAGAAGCAAGCCCTTGAATGTTTTTTTTTTTTGTATTTTTTATATAAATATAATTTTTCAATAGAAACTTTCTATTTTTTTCTTCGTATCATGTGCCCATGGATATATATTAGAAAACCCCATTTACAATTTTAATGCCCTTGGATTTTGGACTAAAATTTTGTTATTCATTCATTAAAAAAAAATATGCATAGATTGGACATCCTATCTCCTTTCCCTTATATTGTTTTGTTTGTTATTTATCATCATATGCTCTTGTACACTTGAGTAGGATCATATTTCTAGTAATTAGTTTTTGGAGTTCCATTTTTTTAGCATCCTATTGATAATGAAGAGTCTGGTTCTGCAGGATTTTGATGTTAGAGAGTATGCAATTTCTGTAGCTGGAAGGTTGTCAGAGAAAAATCCTGCATATGTTCTTCCAGCTCTTCGTCGCCATCTTATACAGTTGTTAACATACTTAGAACAGAGGTAATGTTGCAGTATTCATTTTATTGGTAAATAATGTGCATATATGTAAAGATTCATTGTTATGGAGTGCATTAGTAGAACAAAGAACTTTTCTATTCCATGTCAATTTTATTCTCTGGCTTTGTCAGCAGTGCAGATAGCAAATGCAAAGAAGAAAGTGCTAAGTTAATTGGCTGTTTGATAAGGAATTGTGAACGGCTAATACTTCCATACATTGCCCCAATTCATAAGGTTTTACTAGTTATTGTGTTGAATATACCTACTTGTTTTGTTTTATTTGATATCTTAGTGATTTTCTTATTATATTAGGCACTTGTGGCTAGACTTAATGATGTTAATGCCAATACTGGAATCATTAGTGGAGTCCTTGTAACTGTTGGGGATCTTGCCAGGGTGGTCAGTAAATTTCTCTCTTCTGGCATGCTTGCTTTTAATATTTGTTGTTAACTAATTTGGATTGTGGTTCTGTCTAGGGTGGTTTTGCGATGAGGCAATACATTCCTGAACTTATGCCTTTAATTGTTGAAGCTTTATTAGATGGAGCTGCTGTCTCCAAACGTGAAGTGGCTGTTGCTACTCTAGGTCAAGTTGTACAGAGCACTGGGTATGCACATGTTTGTTTATATAAAAATAATCATATGCCTTTTGTGCTTCTTTATAACCTTTTTGGGATATTTTTCCACTACTATGTTAAAGCTGTTACAAAAAAGGTGCTAAAACCTGGGGCAGCCATGTGCAAATTTTACACTCAGTATTTTTTTAAATTCCGTATATAGTTTTGATTTGTTTATGTATTATTTTGAAAGTTATGATCATGTTCATAAGAAGAATAAGTAATGTTTGAATCAGATATCCATGTCATGTACGGATTCTATTTTGATGTTATTCAAATTTGTTTTACTGTTTTGACAGGTATGTTATAACTCCATATAATGAGTATCCACAGCTACTTGGGTTACTCTTAAAATTACTGAATGGTGAGCTAGTATGGTCAACCAGACGTGAAGTATTGAAGGTGATGATGAGAATTAAGTAAATAATTCTATTTGATACAGGCACTTACATGTAATTAAATTGTACTTGGGTTTTTCCAGGTTCTTGGCATCATGGGTGCTCTGGATCCTCATTTACATAAACGAAATCAAAAAACCTTACCAGGGCCTCATGGAGAAGTTACTCGCCCTGCTAGTGATTCAAGTCAACAGATTCAGTCTATGGATGAATTTCCCATGGACCTGTGGCCTTCTTTTGCTTCATCAGATGACTATTATTCCACAGTAAAATATTAATATTCCTTCACAGTATTCTGTTTTTTTCCCACTTGTTTTAATATTGATGATATCTTTGTTATGATTTTAGGTTGCTATTAATTCTCTCATGCGTATATTGAGGGATCCATCACTTGCTAGTTACCACTTAAAAGTGGTTGGGTCTCTAATGTTCATATTCAAGGTATGTAAGCATAAAAAAGACATTATAGTGGTTTCTTTTTCTTTCCTCCCTCATTGTGTGCGTGTCCTTGGAAAGATTTGTGATCCTCCTGATTTGCACTCTCTTATTTCTTATTAAGCTCTGTTATGTTTGGTTTACAAATCTCTCTATTCCCGTATGTAAACGTAATTCATGTATTTTCATAAAGTTGCTATTGGCGAACCTGAAATTTTGAGGATCAGGAGGAGCTTGAACCTTATTTGACGTAATCTTGAAACAGAAATTAGATACTATAAATAAGTTACTATCTCTCTATTTGCACAAAGTTACTGAAAACAGTCATGATGTTAATTTTCAATCTAAGTACCCAACAATTGAGGACCCATCACCTCCGTGCCATTACTGCCTATAATGCCATCTTAGATCTTATGGAGGTAGTGCTACTATATTATCTTAGTTATGTAGACATGCGCGCTGCACTATATTTCACTTTCAACAACAGTGATTACAAGTTACTTTCATTGAGTACTTAACAAGAGTGGAGATGCCCTGTCAGAATTCATGGGGAAACATGCATTAAAGGAAATCCAAATTTCTTTGTTGTGGAAACACCATTCAGTTGAAAAATACAAAGTAGAATTGTGTTTTTTTTTGCCGGGGGGGGGGGGGTTGAGACTGCCCTCATCTGTCCCAAAAAAATTCTGCCTGTTGAATCCATGACATGAGCCTTCACTTAAGAGCTTATGCTTTTGGGATAATTGGTGGTCACGTGGTATCAAAACCCTCACAATAGACTCTGATCATTGCAATTTGTTATCTATACAGTGAGCTGTTTGACTTTAAATTGGCATAATATAGTTATTTTTGATGACTACATATGTTAAAATACTTTTCAAAATATATTTAATTATTGATCATGAACCTTACCATTCAGAATATTGTTCAATTCATGATTTGGAATATAGGCCTTATGATTCATTATTCGAATCCTTATTTAATGATCCTGGTTAAATTCTCTTTTCTGTCTGGTTTCATTATCTTTTTCCCTTACTTTGTTTCATATATGTGAGTGTGCATGTATGGGAGACATATCAAATGAGAGGGTCTATTTGATGTGAGAGAATAAATATTAGCCATTAAATGTTATCATAAGTGGTAAAGATTAGAATACACAAGTCAGTATGAATTTTTTAAAAGTCGCATGACTTGTTTAAGTGATCATTTGATTTCAGAAACCTTTTAATTTTGACTTTACATGCATGTCTGTATGATCAACATTTTCTGTTTTCACTTTCATATATGTTAGAATCCCACATTGTCTAGAGATACGGCCAACCATGCATATATAAAAAAATGAGAACAATCCTCAACTCATGAGCTAAGCTTGTGGGGTCGAGTTAAGCGCAAAGCCCAATTTAAACATGGTATTAAAGTGTATTCTAGATCCATTATTGGAACATCTGCAGATATTCATTCTTGCAATTGATCCACCAACAAATATGTCCACCCTCTAGATGTCTAGTCCTCGGCATGAGGGATATGTTAGCAATATGATTCTTCAAACGAATCTGTTAGCCTCAAGGACACATCTCATTGTGACTCTCCTTAGAGCTGTCAAATAGGCCCATTTGTCACAATCTGCTCCTAACCCACATGGGTTAGGACCAAGATAATCCATAGGCAAAAAGGCTGCTCCTAACCCACATGGGTCAGGACCAAGATAATCCATAGGCAAAAAGGCTTACATGCAAAAAGCTCAAGGCTACACTAGGTCCTGTGAGCTAGGGCTAGCCTTTGAGCTCAAAATTAAAAAAAAAAAAAGGTTAACATTTGAATAGTTGGTCAGACCAATGCTATGGGTTAGCCTACTCTATGGCTGATTGAATCATTCTGATTAATATTATTATACGTTTCAAACAAGCTCACTCAATTCAACCCATTTTTGTCTCACATGGGTTAGGGCTGAAACAGACCATAGGACCAATAAGCTTACACATTAAAGAAGCCTATTAAACTATGTCGATTAAGGCCAGTTCATGGGCTTAAAATTTTACAAATCTTATTTAAATAAGGTGGTTAGGTCCATCCTAAGAACCAGACTCTATATTTTTCTCTCCATTAAATTCTTTCTCTATCTTTTTAAATCCTCTCTCTAATTTTTGTCTCTTTGAAAAATTTTCTCCCTCATTAGATTTTCTTTCTTAATTTTTCCTTCTCTCTATATAAAAATGCTAACTTTTCTTCTCTAAATTACTTTTTTTTCTCTCTAAATTCACTCAGTTTTTCTTTATATGTGAAATTCTTTCTGTTTCTCTATCTTTTCTCTCTCTTAATTCTCTTTCTTTAAAATTTTTTGTCTCACTCTAAAAATTCTTTCCCTATGTTCTTTCTTTCCCACTCTTCAAAGCAATTAGGGACAAAAAATTTATAGTGATAAAATTTAGAGAGAAAATTTAAACAGGAGAAAGAGAAAGAAATTAGAGAGGTAAAGAAACTTTAGACACAGATGAAATATTTATAGAAAGATAAAGAATCTAGAGAGAAAGATAAAAATAAAATTTAAGAAAGTTGTTTTAGAGGGAAATTGAGAGGTAAATAAAAATTTTGAGAAAAAAATTTAAAGAGAGAGAGAAAAAGAATTTAAGAGATAGAATGATAAAATACTTAGAGGGAATTTAAAGAGAAATATTTCAGATAGAAGAAATTAAGAGAGGAAAATTATACAGAAAATTTAAAGAGAAAGAGAAGTAGAGAGAGAATCTAAGAGAACGAGAAAAAAATTCAAGAGAGAAAATTTAAAGAAAACTTATTCTGGACTGAAAGAAACTAATAGAGAATGTTCTGAATCAGCTACCTTTAGAATACTAGAGAATATTTTCTGTTATGGTTCTGTTCTCTGCTCCTACCTAACTATTCTATTAGTTAGTTAGGCTAATAAGCTTGTTAGGCATAGTTCTCTAGTTCAGTATATAACTAATCATTTGTACTTTCTAAAAGACAAGGGAGTAATACATTTCTTCTCTCATTCCATATTCACTTTCTCTCCTCTCTGTTAATTCTAACAGAAACTGAGAGAGGAAAAGACAATTTAGAGAGAAAAAAAATAGAGAAAAACTTTGGAGAGAAAAAAATTATTTTTTAAATTATTTGGCCCATAGGTTAATTCTAATTTGACCTACTTAATTTGAAGGTTATATGTGTTAGTTTAAAAAGTCTTACTTCTAAGTAAGCAACATAATAGAGGGCTAAAGTATAGGATCGGATGAATTGACACATTGGTTATGGGCTATTTTGACAGCTCTAATATCTCCTATGAATTGTATGTCCACAACCAAATAGTAGGGTCATCAAAAGAATGGTCTGAATTGTTTCTCCTCAACCTTATCTGGATGATGCAAATTTAACTGACTATAAACTCCTCATTTTGATTTTTCCAATATGGCACATTTAATATTGGATGCTTTTAGTTGCAATGTTCAATATTTGCATTGTTGCATAAATCAGAATTGTGATGTAAGTGTGACTTCTTGCTCTGTATTGTTGAACTTGTGTTACTAATATTTGATTTAAACAGCCTACTAGTTTAATTTCTTTCCTTACCTTGATACAAATTTTGAACTGAGATATTTAACTGTTCTATTTCATTAGTTGGATGTTGTTGAAATACAGTAGTTGTTCCATATGTTACCTATATTCATTACTGATACGATTTGTATATTTTTTTGAGATCAGTCAATGGGACTTGGTTGCGTTCCATACTTGCCAAAGGTTAGTTCTTACATTTACATTTGTAACAATCCTTACTTCCTATCCTTATTGTTAATTGTGTCTGGCTTGATGCCTTAGTGCTTAATTATGGCATTTGAATCAGTTTTCCTAGATTGTTTATGGCTTTTGCCTTTCCTCCCTGTAGGTTTTACCTGATCTTTTTCATACTGTTCGTACATGTGAAGATAGTTTAAAGGACTTTATCACATGGAAGCTTGGAACTCTGGTGTCTATTGTGCGCCAGGTAGATTTGATTTTCTTTAAAATATGTCCAATATTTATATGATTATTATTCTTTTGTGCTTATGTGCTCAAGTATGATGTGGTTGTGCAGCACATTCGTAAATATTTGCAAGATTTGCTATCTTTAATATCAGAATTTTGGTCAGCATTCACTCTTCCAGCACCAGCTCGTCCTGCTCTAGGCTATCCAGTTAGTGTTGCTTCTTCTCCAATTTAGGTAGAATAACCTAAGGATATGTCCTATGTTCTTGTCACTTATGATTGTTATTTGTTTTTTCTTGAAATGTTGCAGGTTCTTCACCTGGTGGAACAACTTTGCTTGGCTCTTAATGATGAATTTAGAACGTATCTTCCAGTTATTCTGCCAGGTTGTATTCAGGTCCTTAGTGATGCAGAACGCTGCAATGACTACACCTATGTTCTTGATATCCTTCACACTCTAGAAGTCTTTGGTGGTTAGTTCTCTTTCCTGTAGTTGTATGCATTTTTATTCAATTGCTTAATCACACAACCCCCCTTCCCCAACTTATTGTCATCTGCAACTTACCCCTAGTGCTTCTGATTAAAACGTAATCAACTTCCTAAAGTTATAAGATCATGTGTATCTCACTCTTGTTACCATTCTATTCCAAGTGCTAATGGAAGGGTTCATGTAACAAGCAAATAATGTTTGATATAGACCTGAAATTCAAAAGTAAGAAAATTGTGGGTGTCACCATGTTCAATTTCGTGGGGGTAATGTATATCAGATTAATTTACTCTGCAAAATGAGATTAAGCATAAGGGATATTATGGTCAGGAATGACAAACTGAGACATTTTTGTTCGTGCAGGGACTTTGGATGAGCATATGCATCTACTTCTTCCTGCTTTGATACGATTATTTAAAGTAGATGCCTCAGTAGACATAAGACGTGCTGCAATTAAAACTTTGACAAGATTGATCCCTCGTGTGCAGGTTAGTTACTGTGCTTGCTTTGCTTCTCTATTCATGCTCAATTTTTAAAAATTCACTTGTTTATGCAACATAATGGGATATTTTTACTTTTCTTATTTGGTCTTTGATTGTTCTAGTCTGTTATTTGATTCTCTTCTCTTTTATTATCAGGTCACTGGTCATATATCCTCTCTTGTGCATCACTTGAAGTTAGTTTTGGATGGGTGAGTGTACAAATTCTAAATTTCAAAATACATATGTATGTATCACACCCCCTCCCCCAAACCACTCAAATTCTTGTCTTAAAAATGAAAGTCAATATAGTTATTTGTTTCTACAGTTGATCAATGTTTATATAGAGATTTATGTCAAAACAAATAGTGAAGTGTGAAGCAAAAGTTTGCAAACCCATTGAATCATCACTATTCAATTTTAGTATTTTAATGAAGTGGTAGATCATGCATAGAGGAATTGCTGAAGTTCCCAGGCAGTTGGTTCTCCAACACCAGGAGAACCAGATTTATGTCAAAACAAGTAGTGTAGTGTGAAGCAAAGGTTTGCAAACCCACAGAATCGTTGCTATTCAATTTTAGTATTTTAATCAAGTGGTAGATTATGCCTAAAGGAATTGCTGAAATTCCCAGGCAGCTGGTTCTCCAACATTGGGAGACTGATGCACTCTGAGGAGATAATATTAATAATTCGTTTTTGATTTATGAAGTAATTGTAACTTGTAACTTGTGGTTTGCAATTGATGATTTCAGGATTTTGGTTTGGGATATCTTATCCCTAGCTGATTATGGGTTTAAATCCTATCATACATTAGGTTTCCTTTGGTCTAAGTTTGGGTTGCTTTTTGAGAAATCTATTCTAGTCATGTAATCTGCCTTAGGGATGATAGCTTGTTTTTGAATGCTGAATATTGGAATTTTGAGATTGTTCCTTGCTTCCTTGATCTGTTCTAAATCACCTGCTTAAAATAGTCTTGAATTATAAAAGAGTGTCATCTCTTGAATCTCATCTTATGTGATTGATATTTTCCATTCAAGCCAAACTATAGTACTATTTTAAAATTCCATGAATCATTTGAGTTGCTCAATTTTCTCCTCCAATTATGTCGTCATCTTTGACATTCTTTATCTCCTGATCTGGTGATGCCTATCAATTGTACTTATAATTTCCAGGAAAAATGATGAGCTTCGAAAGGATGCTGTTGATGCACTTTGTTGTTTGGCTCATGCCCTTGGCGAGGATTTCACAATTTTTATTCCATCAATTCACAAACTTCTACAGAAATATCGCTTGCGGGTCCTGAGTTTTTCTATTTTTTCCACTTTTTTTCTATGTGAGATTAAATATTGTCTTAGAAATTTCTAAAAGTAATATCACTGCAGCACAAGGAATTTGAGGAAATTGAAGGGCGTTTACAAGCGACGGGAACCGCTAATTTTGGGATCTCAGCTTCACAAAGACTCAACAGACGGCTTCCTGTTGAGGTTGTTAGTGATCCGTTAGATGATGTGGAGATTGATCCTTATGAAGATGGATCTGATGCTCACAAACTCAGAGGCCATCAGGTATCTTCTCATGATGAGTTGTAAATATAGCTATTAACATGTTTCTAGTGAAAGTTTAAACTGACCAAACATTGTTTGGGTGTTGAAACGCTAATCCCCTGTTGACTGTATGTTAGGATAACATGAAATGGTCAGGTGAACATTGGTTTACCTCACTTTGGACTTGATTACCTGGCTTGATAATTTTCATTTTTGAGTCAAATGAATAAAAAAATTCAAGAACAGAATACAGAATCACACAATAATCTCTCTACTACATTTAGGTTTATTTGCTTTCAAAAAAGGTAGGATACATCTAAAAATTGAGATAATTAGATAAGATATTTATTTATAAAAGAAAATATTTGACAAGACTTTTAGTGCTTTCTTCAAAAGCTAAAATTAGTAGCTTCCAGAGAAAAGATATATCATAAAACTGCATTTCTCAAAGCTTCTCTGAAGCACCCTGAATATATGAACATGAAAGCAGCTAACGGAGGGACACAACATAATATCATAGTGTTTTTCCAAAGGCAAAAAGCTTCATCTGTGATTCCACACTCTGTAGCTCCAAAAGCTGTTAACAACTCTAAAGCTTCAAGCAAGAATGTGGTTTTATTGCAACTAACAGAGGGACACAGCATACAAGAAACTGAAAGGTCCCAAACCACCAAAGGTTGATGCTGTCAGTGCTTGTGTGTTGCTGTGTTCATTAATGGGGACTGTGGTAGGAGGGATACACAATCTGCAAAGGCATTTTTGAATTCAAATATCGAGGAGTGTGACAGAGAAAGTGAGAAGAAGATATAGTATGTAAAAAACCCTGAGAAGGGTGAGTAATAAAAAACAAACAAAATAAAGAAAAAAATTGGTTAGAGAGAAATTAATAAAAATAAGATGAAAAAAGTAAAGAGTATATATGTAGTAGTGATAAAGATCAGAAAATAGGCAGCTGAAACAAATGGAATTATATGCTTTATTGACCAGCTCTATTTGGTGTATATGTCAACTAGCTAGACTAATATTGTTAATAATGCTCCCCGATGCCAACTAATTAACAACATAAACTATAATCAATAGGTTGATTTTTAAGATTCTGATTTATGTTTACCCTAAGCTTAGGAATTAAGGAGAGAGTTCTAAGACTAATACATCTCTAGACATGGGAAAGACTCTAAAAAGCTCTGGATTATTGTGCACACTACATAAGAACATCTGCATCTATACATTCTCTTGCACTGATTTTTTTACATGACATACAAGAAAATTCTTTAAACTCTTGATATATTCAACATTCACCAGAAAAACTGATTCTAAATTCCAAATAGCTTTACTGCTTGATGTATAATAAGAAACATATGTCTGTCTGTTTGGAGAGATCTTTGTTCAGCTGTATACATGCAACAAATCCATTTAGTCCTAGATATACCAAATACTCTGTTGTCACTCATGGAAGGATTGCACACTAGGAGAGCTTCTGGGTTCACAAGTCTTGAATGTGGGAAGTGGAACAGAATACAGACTTTACAGCAATAAAGTTTGGAGAATCCAAGTCCTCTATGAAGTTTTCATTTTTTCACTCTGTGGCTTGCAAACTTTTACCCCAGGTTGATGATTGGCTTCGATGGCATGGACCGTTTGAGAGGCTTCATAAATTGCTAAAGAAGATTGGGCAGAGTGGATGAGGCATTTTAGCATTCAACTTCTAAAGGAATCTCCTTCTCCAGCCTTACGAACCTGTGCTAGGCTTGCACAATTGCAGGTTTTATTGGCTATTGATATTCATTCATTGTGTCATTAGTGTTTCCTATCTGATTTTCACTTCTTGTCTCTTGATTTTACAGCCTTTTGTTGGGCGAGAGTTGTTTGCAGCTGGATTTGTCAGCTGTTGGGCACAGCTGAATGAGACTAGCCAGAAACAGCTAGTTCGGAATCTTGAGATGGCCTTTTCGTCTCCAAATATTCCTCCAGAAATTTTAGCAACACTTCTTAACTTGGTATATGTTCTTATATCCCTGAATATATTGACTCTGTGAATGTGAACTTGGACATCTCTTTTAGATTTGCTTCCTAAAGATTATTAGGACCCTTGTTTAACAATGCTCAAGGTGAGAGTTTACTTCATAATATGTAACTGCAACATGTTTGGACAGCAAGGAATTTAGATAATTTTGATGGTGATCTAATTATAGTTACTTTTTGTTCCTTTTGACTTCACTATTCTAATCACATTCTCCCACTTTATTGACTTGTCCCTCAAATTATTTTATATGGATTTCTGATAAGTGGATACCTGCTGATAATACTTGCTTATTTTGGCATATATTTTTGTTGGGTTGTGTTTGTTAATGTGATTTTTCCTGGTTTTAGTAACATCAAATCTTTAGGGTTGATTTTAGGCAACTGAAAACAGAAAGCTTTTGTTAAGGAAAAAAAGCATTGGTTACACTTTTATATTTTTTATGTAATAAGTGCTTTCTTTCCCATTAAAAATTTTTCACTATTAGTTCCTTAAAATCAGCCATAGCCTTTGTTTGAATGAGAAAATAGAACATAAGGAAGGAGAGTAAATTTTGAAATTTGTAATGGATAGAAAACTTGGAGAGGAAATTTTAAAAAATTGAGCTGGATTAATTATTTTTTTTCTTGTTTCTTTTTGGCTTTGAAATTGTTTTTAAAAGCTATTTTGTAAAAGAAAAAAAAAAGCTCATTTGATAAGTTCTTTTGCTCAGCTATTTCACTTGGCAACTTTTTCACTGAAACCAAACTGTGGACATGAGGGTAGCTGGACATGGAGGTTTGTACCTTTGTGGTTTGCTGGTTCACTGGCATATATAAGGTGAAGTGGAATGATCAGACAAGTAATGGTTTTGCACAGTGGAAGCACAATAGTTGGGGTGAAGTGAGGGATCAGGTCAAACAATGCTGGATTGGGTCGAACAGGGGAAGCTTGTGACATGTATGGGCTTAATGGTGGCAATGCATGGAGCTGTAGGTGGTGAAAGAGAATATGTTATGGTTGTTGAAATGGGCTTTAGATGGCAAAGGTTGGTTGCAGGCGCATGGGATAGTGACTGTTAGGAATGGAATGGTGGCATGCGAGGTTGGCTATGGGTGGGTCGCAGAGATGCTGGCATGCTGTTTGGTATTGGCGGTCCAAGGCACAATGGTGGCTGGTCTGGTTATATTTGGGGTTAATAGGAGAAGCTATGGTGTTGGGTCTGGCTGTAGGTAGTATCGTTTTTGGAGAACAGAAAACCAAAACAACATTTTCTTGTTCTCAGAATTTGATTTTTAAAACTGCAAGAGATAATGTTTTAAAAACTGTTCTAAAAAATTGGTCTTGTCAAACAAGTTTGTAGTTTTTTATTTTTTATTTTTAAGAAAACTGTTTCATAAAACAGCAAACAAACAGCCCCTTTGGATCTTGAGTTTTCTTTCTCCTTTAATTTCTGTTCACTCTATCCTAACATAAGGTAAGGGCTGATGTTATCTCAATCATTTTTTTATTCTCCAAATAATGGCTGTACTTGTGATGGGAAGATGGTCTAGCTTTATAGAGAGAGGGCTTTTGTAGGCTTATAAAGAAGATTTTAAGAGGAAGAAATATTTCTCAATCCCAGCGTTACCTATTATATTCATTAATTTGGAAATGGTTGAGCATACTATGATGCCTTGTATTGTATTAATCATTTGCAATTATGTCTCTGTCTGGTTTCAATCATGCAAAAATGTTGTTCAGAATATGTATGGATCTAAATAATGGGTAGCACAAGTGCAGTATCACGGATAGGAGGATGTTGCGATGGATGATGGATGTTGTTAGGATCCAATTGGAAGGTATGGGCCTTATGTCCCTCATTGCAAGTATGGGAGTTATAAGGCCTTGTGCTCTCCAACTACAATAACTAACTTTTGGGGTATGGTTTTCCCAAGGTTCTTATCAGATGTATATGAAAGACAGGAAAGGATTAGGAATGAATGCATAAGATAGAAAGTGAGGGTGGCTTTTGAAGAAGAGATGGTAGAATCTTTGCTGAAGATGGTTTTGTAATGAAAAGACCAATAAAAGGCCCAGTCAAGGTAGTCAAAATCGAGATTTTACCTAAGATCGGAAAGGGGATGTAAAATCGTAAAATTTAGGATCGTAAACTCGGATCGTAAGATCCTACCTAAAATATATTTTTCTATATATGCATATAAAATTTATATAAGTGCATGTAAAATAACATATATAAATATTTAAATCATTACAAACACTTAATTAAACATACATACATAGAGATAATATCCTTAAAGCTACCATTTGTTTCAATAGAGCTTCCAATAGCACTATTACTTGCATGCCTCGAACTAGAAGCCATTTTCAGAAAAAAGCAAACACAGAACAGGGGCAGCAAAAAAGGAACAAATGATAGATGAGAAAAATGGCAGGTGCAGAACAGCATGTGCAAATGGGCAGAAACAACAAAGTTGCAGAAAATGGGAATGCAGAACAGAGGGGAAATATTTGAGCAAAGGCAAACAGCAACAGCAGGTGCAGCACAAAGTTGCAGAAGCGGACGCAGAACAGGGTGTCAGGAGAGAACTGAGAAGCCTCCCATCTTTTGGTTGTTTAGGGTTTTTTTGGAAACCAGGTTGGGTTGTGGGTTGGGTGGGTTTTTGGGCAAACCCAGTGGATCGCAGGATCGCATGATCCCAGCGATTTCACAAGCTGGAGGTGCGATTCTACCCGATCCCACCAATTTCCGATTTTAGCCACGATTCTACATGGAAACTGGGTGCAAGATCTTAAAATCTTATGATTTTACGATTCAGATCGCGATTTTGACTACCTTGGGCCCAGTAGATAGAGTGGATCAGATGGAGGCTAAATCTGTAGTTAGTAACCATTAAAAATGCCTTAGATCTAAGTGGACATGCTGAGGAAACAGTTGATAGAGTACAAAGGCATTGCTTGGTTCATTTAGTGGATCCCACCTATTGAATTTGGATGTGGTTTATTTATTTATTTTAAAATGGATTTTGTTTAGAAAAGGAATTCAATGTTTTGGTTCTTGAGGGAACTTATTTCTATTGGTTATGACACCAAACTTGCTGTTGTCTGGAAAATATTTTCTACCCAAGTTTGGTTTCTTTGAAAACAAAGGTGAAGGGTTAGACTTCATTCTTAATTTAATATTATTGATTTTAAAGATGCATGGAAACGGATAAAACTGACATTTTTCTACTACTGGAACTTACACTCTTGTTGTTGTTAACTGAATCTGCAGGCTGAGTTCATGGAACATGATGAGAAACCTCTTCCCATTGACATACGGCTTCTTGGTGCTCTTGCTGAGAAGGTCGTCCTCTTCTCTTTCTTGTCTTTGGGGGTGCATGTGTGTATATGTTCATGATGCATTTGTGTCATCATTCAATGCATGCTGCTCTTGTAAACATTTATACCCTGTTTGTACTTTTTTTCCTGACTTTACCTTGTACCTTCCACATGTGTTGTTGCTTTTCTATGGCACACAGTGTCGTGCATTTGCAAAAGCTTTACACTATAAAGAAATGGAATTTGAAGGAGCACGTTCTAAGAAGATGGATGCTAATCCCTGTTGCTTGAAGCTCTTATTCATATAAACAACCAATTACACCAACATGAGGTTGATTTGATTAGAAATGATTTATCAAGTTTATCATTTAGCTGCTGCTCTCATAGTTTTATTTGTTATCTGATATCTTTGCTATCAATAATACATTTACTTTTGTAGGCAGCAGTTGGAATACTGACATATGCCCAACAACATCTAGATTTTCAACTGAAGGAGTCATGGTAATGTTTGACATTTAATGTCTATATTCACACCTTTATCTTATACAATTCTTGATTATAGCTCTGGCAAGCTCTTGAGAAGATTAGAAACTTACAGTAGATATCCTCAAGGTATGAGAAACTGCAGCGATGGGATGATGCCCTCAAGGCTTATACTGTAAAGGCTTCTCAAGCAACAAGTCCACATCTTGTCTTGGATGCTACTTTAGGTCTGTAATGATGACTTTAACTTCATTTATAACTTGTTTGGAGTTATTCGAATTGTCCCTCAGCACTACCGATTATGGCATGTAATAAACCTGATAAATGATGGGTGTTGGGGTACTGCAACTGTGGATAATCCTATAGTTATCAATCACGGGTAGCAGTAAAGCATCCAACCCCAAAACCACTATAGTTGGACTATGTAGCAGGATGTTCACTATTCTAAAGATAAATACTTAAAAAGTGGTAAAATAATTGTATTTGAGCAATAGAAGTCAAGGAACATAGAAGGAAAAAAATCAGAAAAGAAACTTCTCTAAAATTAAAATTTAAAAGAGACCTTAGGGAATATGTAATATGTTGGGACCTCGCTGGAAATAGAAACTACACAACATGTGAGGCTTTCTCCCTCTCTGAGCACAACACAAGATGAAAAAAGAACAGAAAAAACACAATGCAGCCTTGCTGAATGCAGCAATACAAAAATGAACCAAAAACCGCTATGAATATGTGAGGATGTGAACAGAACAGAGACCAAATGATGGTTGTACAGTGATGCATGGAATGTGAATTGGCTGGAAAGAATGTGGTAGTGCTGTGGATTATAGCCGGAAACACCACTGGGGCCTTGGTCAGTGGCTGGAAAGGGAGGAGATCAGCCTTTGTTGTACTTGTTGTACTTTTTGGCCTCTACTGAATAATTTGTGAAAAAAGGTGCTTCTAGTCACAAATCAGAAAGACAGGTGTTTTTTTTAATGTAAAAAACATTGGAAAATTGCAAAAATACTCCAAGAAGTGGTTTTGTTGATCCACACATTGGGTGGATAAATAGCTTCTCTCAAAAAGCTCTGTAACAGTGAATGGATAGCGGCATGGGGTTGCTTCATGATGTCCCTTGCAGTAGCAGTACTATAGTGCACTATTGATAGCTGCGGATAATCAGGTTATGCCGAACTAAATTTAAAATGAGAATGAAAGAGTTATTGAAGGATGGTAAATAGTACTTGTTAAAAGACAAGGAAAGTGTTACTTCTAACTTGTAATAACACTTTCCATTCAAAGAAAATGGAATTGATATGAAGGACAAAAAAAGAGTTGCTTGATGGAAAATATGATTCTTCTAAATTGGTGGAAAATCTGTCAAATAGAAATTAAAACAACAAAACATTACTATTTTAATTTTAAACACAATCCTCCAATAGAGCCATCGCCAACTACAGTCTCTTTAGTTCTCGTTTCAGCATATTATCTTTTTCTCCTAAGGTTCTCAAACTGCTGCTCATGCGATGGGAATATTGTAGTCCTAAATGACTGTATTGTAGTTTTTCCTTTTCTGTTTTGCACTTTTTCTCCCCTTTTGACCAAAATCAAGAAAGAGCCCTGTGTTTGAAATTGGTTAGAGTAACTGCACTGTGTAGATTATCAGGTAAATACAAAAGTACATAAACAGTTGAAGATTTTTTCTTTAGTCAAATGCTGCATATTTTCTTGTTCTCTTTCTGTTATTTACTTATTACCGTAACTACTTAATGCAAAACATATTTCTGTGCTTTTAAGTTTGAATTTTCCTGCTACTATCTTGATAGTTTGACTTTACACTTTTTAAAAACAAATTTTTTTCATCTTTGAAAAGGTTTGAGTCTGGTGCTTGCTTTGCAGGTCGAATGAGATGCCTTGCGGCATTGGCTCGATGGGAAGAATTGAATAACCTATGTAAAGAATATTGGACCCCAGCTGAGCCTGCTGCACGTCTTGAAATGGCACCAATGGTTGATTCTTATACTGTTGTCATGCATGATGGACATTTTCCCCTGCCCATGCTTATGACATTAATGTTTTTTTAGGCTGCAAGTGCTGCTTGGAACATGGGAGAATGGGACCAAATGGCCGAATATGTGTCTCGATTAGATGATGGTGACGAAACAAAACTTCGGGGCTTGGGGAATACTGCTTCAAGTGGTGATGGAAGTAGTAGTGGTACTTTCTTCAGGGCCGTTCTATTAGTTCGTAGAGGACAGGTATTTTGTTTTCCTGAAAATCTACTACACTTGGTTTTAATTATAATCAATTTTGCTTAGTGATTTCAATCTACTAACAGTATGATGAAGCTCGCGAGTATGTTGAAAGAGCTAGAAAATGTCTGGCAACTGAGCTTGCCGCTCTGGTGAGTTTGCTTTATAAACTTTTGTTACTGGTTTTATTCTTTAAAATTGATTAATTTGAATTTACTACTTGTGTAGTTGTATTAGACAATACGTTAGTCACATTGTACATTGTCATTGAATGACCTGAAATTTAATCAATATCAAGTGATAGATAGCATTGGGTTTTTTGGGAAGGTGGTAGGGACGTTTTGCAACCACTTCCCTTGCTGTACCAGTATTTAACCATTGACAACCACCATATGCGCTTGACATACTTGTTCTTCATCTTCATATGTGATAAAACTCCACACTCAAGTAAGAAAAGAAAAGAAGAATCTAGAGAATAAACCTCTCAGCTGTTAAGCTGCGGGTCCTAAGCCTAGGCCACTACTGTTCTCGCAATTCTGTTCGCCATCTTCTCTCCTCCCTTGCACTCCCTTATCAGTCCTCCTTTCCGTTGCAACAGAATCCTTGCTGTGCATAACCGCTTCTTTTTCTTGTTGGTTGCCACGTGTCCTGTTTTTCTTTCTGGTGTAGACTCTCCAAATTCTTGGGCCCCCATTGTGTTGAGCCAGAAGTCGATCCTCCTGGCCTTGGGCTCCTGTCACTGCCCCTTCTTCATTATCAGACTTGTCCTCAAAGCTGAAAGTAGGAAATTGACTTCTCATGGTAAGCCCATCCTCGCAAGTAGCTTCTTCCACTAATTGGCCTTTCTACTGTATTAAATATTGAGTGATATCTTCCCCATGTTTTCCTATTCTCCTTACTCCAATCCAGCATCCATGCTATCAGGTAAAGACAGAATGATAGTTCTATTTTCCACTGCCTTTTTCAATTGTGAGATGTGGAATATTGGATGAATTTTGAATGATTCAGGTAATTGCAATGTATATGAGACTACTCCCACCTTTGCAGTAATTTGGAATGGACCATAGAATAGAGGGGCTAATTTTGGTTAGTCCTCCTTGCTAACATTTGTTGTCTATGAGATCTTAACTTTAAATAGACCCATTCTCCAACTTCAAAACTCACATCCCTCCTATGTTTATCATCTTTTTTCTTTATCCGAGACTAAGCTCTATTTAAATGAAAATTTAGCTGCCTAAGCGCTTCATCCCTAGCCACCAATTCTTGAGCTATTGGTTCTACTCGAGACTCACCTAGAATAAATTTCAGAATTGTGGGTGGCTTTCTACCATATACAACATCAAATGGTGTTTTGTTAATAAATACATGAAAAGGTAGTTTTGTACCATAATTCAGCCCAAGGTATCCATATGGTCCAGCTATGAGGTTGCTCTGCTGCAAAGCATCTCAAATTAGCTTACACACATATTTTGACAAATTCCATCTGTCTATCTATTTCAAGATGATATGTAGAACCATCTTTAATTTTGTTCCTTGTAATCTGAAAATTTCTTGCCAAAATCTACTCATAAAGATTGGGTGTCTGTCACTTACTATCAATTGCGGTACTCTGCAATCTTACCACTTCCTTTATAAAGACTTCTGCAATGGTCTTGGCTGTATAAGGATGTTTGAGTAAGATAAAATGTAAATATTTAGATAACCTGTCAACCACAACTAAAATGGCTTCCCAATCCTTTAGATTTTGGTAGTCCAGTGATAAAGTCCATTGAAATATCCTCCCAGATAATGTATGTAATTGTCAATGGCTGCAAAGGGCCCCCAAGGGATAAGGTAGAATATTTGTTTCTGACAAATGTCGCAATTTCTCACAAATTCCAGCACCTGTTTCTTCATACCAATCCAATACAAATTCATAACCAGCCTCCTGTAGGCTCTGATGTATCCCAAATGCCCCCCTTTTGGTGTCGAATGAAATTCTTCACTTGAATTTTTAATCCATTGGGAGTTAACTGGAATTACCAACCTATTTTTGTAATACAACACTCCTTGCTGTAGAGAAAATCCAGGTCTGAATAAGGGATTTTGTTGTATGTTAGCAATGATTTTTTGAAGTTGTGGATCTTGTGACACCCCATGGTTCAAGTCCCGTCCTTCAGTCCAAATGGGAAAGATAATAATGAGGCAATTTCAGCCTCCCTGTGAGATCTAGAAAAAGCATCAGCTATGCCATTATCACAACCGGCTTGTAAAAAATGTCAAACCTATACCCCATTAATTTTGCCAACCAGTTTTGCTGATCTGGGGTGGAGATCCTTTGTTGAAGAAGGAATTTTAGGCTTCTTTGATCTATGACAACTCTAAAATGCCTTCCCAACAAATTAGGCCTCCAATGGGAAATTACTAGTGCCAAAGCCATGATCTCCCTCTCATACACAAATTTAGCTAATGCTCCATTGGATAGAGCCTTACTAAAATAAGCAATTGGTTTTCCTTCTTGTAGTAGCATTACCCCAATGCCTTTTCTTGAAGCATCACATTCAATATCAAATACCTTAGAGAAATCAAGTAATGACAATGTAGGGGTTGTTGTTATTGTTTCTTTTAAAATCTCAAAGGCTCGTTGTGCATCTGCCCCCCATTTAAAGCCATCCTTCTTGGTCAATTCCGTTAATGGCTTTGCTTCTTTTCTGTATCTGGCCACAAACTGCGATAATAACCCTGTTAAGCCAAGAAAACCCCTAACTCCCTTGACATTCTGAAGAATAGGCCACTCTATAACCACTTTAACCTTTATCTGATCCATGGCAACACCTTTACCTGAAATCAAATGACCCAAATATGCTATAGTTTGTTTCCAAATTCACATTTCTTTTGGTTAGCCCTAAAGTAATTCTGCTTTAACACCTTTAGCATAGCCTCCAAGTGGATCAAATGTTGGTACCATGTCTAGCTAAACACTAGAACGTCATACAAAAAATACCAGCACCGTCTTCCTTAAGAATGGCCTAAAAATCTCATTCATGGCAGCTTGCAAAGTTGATGGAGCATTTGAGGCCAAAAGGCATCACTAGATACTCATAATGCACATCATGAGTTCGAGAAGCAGTCTTCTCCATATCTTCTAACTTCATTCTAATTTGATGATATCCCAATTTTAAATCTAATTTGGAAAAATAGTGAGATCCATGCAGCTTGTCCAATAATTCATCCACCATTGGGATTGGGAAATTTATCTGGAACTATTATCTTGTTTAGTGCCTTGTAATCTACATATATCCGCCAAGTCAAGTCTTTTTTCTTCACCAAAATAACTGGGCTAGAATACGCATTGGTACTAGTTTGTATTGCTCCTTCTTGAAGAAGTTCTTGAACCTGCCTCTAAATCTCATCTTTATGAAAATGTGGGTACCTATGAGGTCTAACTTTTATCGGTCCCTACCCTTGGTATCGGATTGATGGCATGGTCATAGTTACGAGGTGGAGGCAACCCCCTTGGTTCTTGAAATACTTTTGAAACTTTCCTTAGGACCACCTGTAATTCTTCTAACTGTGCTTCATTCAAATTCCCTTTGGAAATTGTACCCATGTCATCCTAATATTCTCGTAATTTTTTAGAGTTCAAAGCCTTGCATTCACCTTCTTCTGCATCCAAATCTTCCTTAGCTTTTGCTACCACAATCTCTCCCACCTCAATAATGAATTCATCCTCCCCAAGCAGCATCACCTGTAACTTTGGATTAGGGCATTTGTGTGTTGGGTTATAAAGTTGAGCACAATGAAAACATAACCCTTTACGTCATCGTTCCTCCCATTCTTTTGTTGTCAAATTATGATTCCCCTTTTTTTATATTTGCCTTTGTTTTGGGAATACCAAAAACAACTCCATTGTTTTTGTTGCCTAGTAGCCCATAGTCAATATTGATCCCTAGCCTCTTCTACCCATTGGGTATGTATTTTGCTTGACCAAAAGGAAATAAGTTTTAGTGGGTTTTGCATTATTTTCCATTACCTTGTTGAGCCTCTTCAAAGCTACCTCCACATTGCAGGCCAATTTCATTGCTCGGAGGAGTTTCCAGGTTATGAACCCATACCCAATTTTGGATATCAACATTTAACCCATTTAAAAAATAGCCTATTTTTTGCATCTCGAGTTGTCAGGGAACCAATGCAGGTATTTGAATTCTGCTATATACTCCTGCAATAACTCGCTCTGTTTGAGAGCCGCTAATTCTTCATATGGGTTTGAATGGTCCAGTCAACTAAATCGTTCCATTAATTCTCCCTTGAAATCTCTGGATATATTTCTAACAAAATGTTGAACCATCTAACAACTTGGCCCTCCATACATACATGAGCCATGGGAATGCACATTTCTGGTTTAGTATGATGAATTTGAAAGTTTCTGTTCGTGATATCCATCCACGTGGGTCACTTCCTTCAAACATCGACAGTTCAATGTGTTTTGCAACGAGACCTACATCGTTTCCAACTATCATATGTGATGCTTGGGAATTTTTTCAGTTTAGATCCACCCTCATCATTGGCAGCATGTCGTTTTCCTTGTTCTTTCATGAACTTCCACACAAGATTGCAAAACATCGCTTGCTCCTACTTCTCCTTGGTGAAAGACTCTTGCATTGCGACGAGTGAGCGGGTAAGAGGTGGAATTTAACCCTACAAACTCACCATACGGAATTCATTAGTGTCAACGTGCTTGAAGATGAGTCTCCATCATGTCCAATAGGTCGGACCAATGATAAAACTTTGCACTCAAGTAAGAAAAGAAAAGAAGAAGAATCTAAAGAATAAACCTCTCAATCATTAAGCTGCAGGTCCCAAGCCTAGATCGCTACTGTTCCCTGAATTTTGTTCGCCCCTTTCTTTCCTCCCTTGCACTCCCTTATCAATCCTCTTTTTCGTTGCAACAGAATCCTTACTGTGCATAACTGCTTCCTTTTCTTGTTGGCTGCCTCGTGTCCTGTTTTCTTTCTTGTGTAGACTCTCCAAATTCTTGGGGCCATTGTGTTGACCCAGAAGTTGATCCTCCTGGTCTTGGGCTCTGTCAATATGTTCTACATTAATGTAATATTGCCTTGAAAATGTTCGATTATTAGGATTTTAAAACCAACCTTTCATTTGATGTTGGTTAATGGTATTGATAAAATGTAAAAACCATCCCTGAGCCCTTTGTTGGCAACTTAAGCTTTTAGATTGAGTTGTTCCTTGATTAATGGTATTGATAAAATGTAAAAACCATCCCTAAGCCAGAGCTCTATTGGCAACTTAAACTTTTAGATTGAGTTGTTCCTTGACTTAGAGGTATGCTAGCCTTATGCGATGCTTTGACTTTCATGGTGAAATCTTTTACTGTTTATGATCATTATTTGAATGATGTTATCTTGTATGCTTATAAATATCACTAATTCCCAAACATTGATTGATACAGCCTTTCTACATGACTTACTCTAACCTCATTTTATTAGTCATTCTTGTAGTTTCCATGTGTAGTTTGTGTAATTTAATTGTTACTCTTATTTCATTTGCTTTAAAAAAAAACTGTTAATCTCATTGTATTTTTTTCACTTACAGGTATTAGAAAGTTATGAGCGTGCTTACAGCAATATGGTTCGTGTTCAGCAACTTGCAGAACTAGAAGAGGTTAGCTCTAATATATTCAGAAGTCTTGCTTTCAGTTGCTATCCTTTACTCAATGTTATTGTTATGGATATAAACTGGAGAGATTTTCTCTTCTACCAGGTCATTGATTATCGTACACTTCCTATTGGTGATCGAGTAGCTGAAGAGCGGCGGGCTCTTATTCGCAATATGTGGACTCAGCGCATACAAGGAGCCAAAAGCAATGTTGAGGTAAACAGATTTTGCCCATTTATAATGCTGTATGCTTAAATATGATTATTGTTTTATGGATTAGATTTCCGTAGAATGTTAAGAGTCTCTTAAAACTTGGCTGGATGTGACAACTGTTGAATTGTTGTCAACCTGTGAAGAATAGTATTGATTGATATGGTCTTGCATAGGTGCAGAGTTAGTTATAATGGTGCAGAAAAGGGTGTCAGAAAAGTGAACTATTTTGAAGCAACAATTCATGCTAATGTCCAATTCATCTTAAGAACCAGACATGTTTGGTGCATCATCTTTTAGTAATAGTTAATTATTGATAAGCTATAGTACCTTAATGCTGAGGTTGACAGCTCTTCACTTCAACTATCAAATTCACAGGGTTTGCAGTATAAACAATGGTAGTGTGCAATTTAACTAATGCATGTTAATCGCCCTTCCTATGCATGGTATAATTAATATGTAGTACCATGAGTGTTCTATTACTTCCAACTTTTCATTTCAGGACAAATATGTGAATATCTTATATACCCAACTAGTTAATTTTGGTCAATCTAGAAAAATTGTAATAATGGCATAGCTGATCACAGAGTGGCTGCCACATCAAAGATAGTAGATGCAATGGAAATAATTTTGATCACATGTATAATAAATGCTCAAAACTCAAAATGTACTAAAAATTTAGGGCATTTATCGTTTATACTCCAAAATCATTGTTTGTGACAGTCATCATTAATCTAAAGTGTATCTAATTACATAAAGTTAGCAAGACAAAGTGCATGGAAAATAATTGTATGTTTTTCAGGAGTTGTCTCAGGAAGCTGTAAAAAAATAAGCACTTGTTTCTTCAAAATATGTTGAACTACACATGCACAAAATGCATAACAAAACAGAGGTGGACTTGGCCAGGGATGGATGAAACTGAGGCTGAGAAACAGGTATTGCTGATGCCAAACACAGCCTGAAGCTGTGAAAAACAGGCGTTGGCAAGGTTGCTGAAACTCTGATGTTGCCTTCTGGGACCTGCCCTACGTCTCTGAGTGGTTTTTAAAGAAAGAACAGAGGTTGCTAACCTTAAAATTGGTCCATGTGTCTGATGGGTGTTGGGAGATGTTGGTGGAAGCAGGTTTTTTTAAGTGTGGATAAAATAGAATTTGCTGAGTTTAATGGATTGCAAAATAGAGATCAGCTTATTTTAATAAAAGAAAGAAGTTTGAAATAGATATTTCAAATTTTGAAACACTGCAGCCCGAACAAACTACTATAGTAACTGGGAATCTGAAAGGTGATGTTAATGGAATTATGGAATGCCAAAGGGTGTTATGCAATCCCCGCCCCACAATGCTGCTGCTATTTTTCATGATTATAAAAAACTCTAGATGTTTCGTATGAACAGTTTTAATAACAAAGAGTTTGTAATGAGGTCTTGCAATCTGAAGTTTATCCTTGTAATTAACATTTTGCAAAATTAGGCTTGAATTTCCTTCACCTTTAACTCTATGGTGCTTGTTTGTAGGTTTGGCAGGCACTTTTGGTAGTGAGAGCGCTTGTATTGCCTCCTGTGGAAGACATTGAAACTTGGCTCAAATTTGCTTCTCTTTGCAGAAAAAGTGGGCGCATTAGCCAAGCAAGGTCTACTTTAGTTAAACTCCTACAGGTTTGTGGTGTATACCTGCTCTAAGAAGGTTGCTCTTTCATGTTAATTCCCATTCTTGCGCACCAACTCAAGGTTATTTTTCATTTTATCAGTATGACCCTGAAATATCTCCTGAAAATGTACGGTACCATGGCCCTCCTCAAGTAATGCTCGCTTACTTGAAGTACCAGTGGTCACTTGGAGAGGATTCCAAGCGCAGGGAAGCATTTATTAGGCTGCAGGTATTATGTCTTTTTCTTGTATAGGGGGCGCTTTTCTGAACTTGAATATTTATCACCAATTGTCTGCCTGCTTTACTTTGCCTAGAATTTGGCTATGGAGCTTTCAAGTGCACCCAGCATTCAACCAGTTACACCATCTGGCTTCACAAGTGGTTTAAATCCTAGTGTTCCTCTCCTTGCTCGTGTTTATCTGAATCTTGGGTCATGGCAGTGGTCACTTTCTCCTGGGCTGGTTGATGAGTCCATAAAAGGTTCTTAGTTGTCATAGTTTGTTGGACTTCAAAGATAAGATGGCCTTGATCAATATTTTTTTTCTTAATTTGGTTTCAATGTTTGTAGATATACTTAATGCATTCACAAAAGCTACTCAGTATGCAAATAAATGGGCTAAAGCTTGGCATAAATGGGCATTGTTCAATACAGCAGTGATGTCTCATTACACTTTGAGAGGTTTCACTGATGTTGCAGCACAGTTTGTTGTTGCAGCTGTCACTGGATACTTTCACTCCATCGCATGTGCTGCTAATGCTAAAGGTGTTGATGATAGTTTACAAGTAAGTTACAATTTCTGTTATAATTTGAAACCATCCACTTCCACACATGTATCCATCAATTGGGCAATACAGGCAATTACATAAAATTTAGGTTCAGTCATTATTGTATGTACTGACTCTGGGGACGAGCAATCTAGAATAAATTAGTGGATTTAAAGGATTGGAAAAGCTCTTCTGTTGTCATGTTTATTTTGTAATTTTTATTTTTATCTTCATAATGCTTTCTTGACTTGAATTCATTGTTTACTCATTAAAGAACTTTTTGGAGCCATGCACCTTAAAAATAGGTAGCGGGGCCATTGTCGTTTTACTTTTCCTATTTATTCCTTCCTTTTCTTTGAGAACATTCAAATAACAATTGCAAGTGTTTAATGGTGCAACTGTAGAAAGTTATCTTCTGCAATGTACTTTTATTTTAACTGTGCTTTCAGCATGTCCTTGATGCATGTGATTAATCATTTAATCCGACTGGAATATGCTAGTCCTTTTCCTTTGAATCTTAAACTTGTGGTATTGGCTGCAGGATATTCTTCGACTTTTGACATTATGGTTCAACCATGGAGCTACGGCCGAAGTACAAATGGCCCTGAAGAAAGGATTTTCCCTAGTTAATATCAATACTTGGCTAGTAGTTCTACCTCAAATAATTGCCAGGATACACTCTAATAACCATGCTGTGAGAGAGTTGATACAGTCACTTTTGGTTCGAATAGGGCAAAATCATCCACAGGTATGTGGCTGATATTGTTGAACCTGGACTAGTTTCTATTTGTAAATTTTCTTTTAAAAAAGTATTAGTTCACTTCTTAAAACTGAAGATATTGCAAAGCTGTGCAATCAGCAAATATTTAAGCTTGGATGAATTTCGGTGTTTGGTTGGCTATCTTTGTATGTGTTTTTTTTCTCTTCATATTAAGACTGGAGAGAGTAAAGGAGTTACTTAATTCCATCATAAGTTTGCTCCTTATATTGGTGCAAATATATAGTCTTATATGATGACAAGCTTAATACTGTACTGTGTTTGCTGCAGATTCTAATACTTAACTCTTAGCACAAGGGATTTTTTCTACTCTTAAATAATAATCCTAATCATTTAAATATTCCCTATTTGAGAATAACTTCCAGTTTCACTTAGCTTAATTGTGTCTATGGGGCAATGTGATTTTACTCAACTCAATTTTGCTTATACCTACTTAATGAAGCAATCTTCTGTGAAGCTTTTACTGGAGACAGATGCTGGTAGTAATTTGAGATTCAATATATATATATATATGAATAAAAAAAAAAAACAAAGTGAAGCAATCTTCTGTGAAGCCTTTAAATTTGCCAGATGAGATCTGATGTTAATTGTTGGTCAAATCTGGGGTATCTAGTGCAATGACATTATTCTGTCAGTTTTATTTTGTTGTCAACTTTACTAGTGTTGGAAATAATGTAGGTATTGTAATAGGGTAGATTATGCGGTATGTAATTATGTTAATTAGATTAATTGTTTATTGTTGTAATTGTTTGTAATTATCCTTGTATTTATGACTCTTAATATAAATAAATGCTTCATGGTGTAATTCAAACACATAGATTCATTCACATGTTCTTCATCTTTCTCTCTCTGAACAACTAAGTGAATTTTCAATTAAAACTTACTATATATAAGTTTTTATTGTGTGACATTGGGTGCACAGGAGAAAAACCATGTAATAATTGTTACTTTTAAAGGACTAGCACTTGAATGGCTTACTGAATGCTTCTTATTGTATTGTTGGCTTGTTACTGCAAATGGTTTGGATGTCAAATTTGTTATTAACTTTGGAGTATTTGTTTTATTTCTTCTGTAGGCTCTCATGTATCCTTTGCTTGTGGCCTGTAAGTCAATAAGCAACTTGCGCAAAGCTGCAGCTGAGGAAGTTGTTAACAAAGTTCGGCAGCATAGTGGTGTATTAGTGGATCAGGTTAGATAATAATCTATCTAATGCTTATTTTCGTTAGATTTCTGTCATTTTAACCATAAGCTGGATTTGTCTACAGGCACAACTAGTATCAAAAGAACTTATACGAGTTGCCATTCTTTGGCATGAACTGTGGCATGAAGCACTGGAAGAAGCTAGCCGTTTGTATTTTGGTGAACATAATATTGAAGGGATGCTAAAGGTGTTGGAGCCATTGCATGAAATGCTTGAAGAGGGAGCAATGAAGAACAATGTTACCATAAAGGAGAGAGTATTTATCGAGGTCTGTTATAATATCCTTGTCTTGGTTGTTTGCTTAAGCCATTATGTTTCCCACCTCTGCAAATTATCATAAGTTTTTACCTTGTGATCACTTTAATTTTTTTATAAAAATTTGTCGATACCTTCTTGTTATTTCAGGCCTATCGACAGGAGTTATTAGAGGCTTATGAGTGCTGCATGAATTATAAGAGAACTGGGAAAGATGCTGAGCTGACCCAGGTATGAAGGTCATTTAGACAATTTAATGTATTGGGATAAAATGCTATAAATCTCTGTCATCCTATTCATGGTAAACAAGACTTATTTAAAAGAGGAACCCAAGAGAAGTACAACCAAAATGAAAATCCTCATTATTTTATTAAATCTATCCAAGGCTCCCTTGGATATCTTTTGGGTCCCAAAAATCAGCTATCTACTGAGCAGCACCAAACCCAAAAAAACTTGTAAAGCAGACTTATAGAAACTTTTCTGGAGAAAGCAAAGAAACTTGAATTCCTCTTCGGACAAAAGCACCAAATAATGGCATAAAATAGCACACTTCCATGAAGTTTTGGCCACCTGACTCCAATTAAAGCCTCTTAAATCAATCAATAAAAACTGTTCCAAATTCAGGAAATATACTGCACTGTCTAAACCAAATGGAAGAGGCTGCTGGCAGTACAAGAATAAAGAACAGCTGTTTCTGAAGTAGAATAAAACACAACATACATATAATAGAAAGACGTAATCTTAGAGGATTGAATTAGAAATTGGTAGGACTTACATGCCTGGAAACACCCTATCCGAAGTCCAAATTGTAAGGTAATTAAAAAGATTCAAGCAGAAGGAAGTTCCTCTGTCATACTGGTTTCTGAAAAATGTAAGCACCAAGAAAAGGGCCAATGTCTTGCCTAACGTAGAGATGCCGATTTCAATGAATAAATCAATTGCCATTTTCCCTTACTGGAGCTAGTTTTCTAATGATTTCTTTATCAGGCGTGGGATATCTATTATCATGTATTCAGAAAGATTGATAAGCAACTTCAAAGTCTTACTACTTTAGACTTGGAGGTAAGAGTGATGCATAGTCATTCATTCGTTTGTTTGTCATTGTTATGGACCTCAAATTTTATGCATATTCTTTGTAGTCTGTTTCTCCAGAATTGCTAGAATGCCGCAATTTGGAGCTTGCTGTTCCTGGGACATACCGTGCTGGTAAATTAGTTTTATTACTTCATGCTGAATTGTATTTAGTCCTTTATTTAGTCTACTAAAATTTCCATATCCCTATTTCAGATGCTCCAGTTGTTACAATTGCATCATTTGCACGCCAACTTGTGGTCATAACATCTAAGCAAAGACCCAGGAAGTTAACCATTCATGGGAGTGATGGTGATGATTATGCCTTCTTATTAAAGGGGCATGAGGATTTACGTCAGGATGAACGAGTCATGCAGGTATTTACCCTCCATCAGTTGTCTTGGAGCATGGTGCTTGTGTATATTACCTGGCACCTGGTAAATTTTCTCTAGGCTTTTCATCTTGACAAATTAATAAGCACTCGAGTATTGTTTTTGTCAGCTTTTTGGTTTGGTAAATACTCTGCTTGAGAATTCTCCTAAAACAGCAGAGAAAGATCTATCTATTGAACGATATGCTGTTATCCCTTTATCTCCAAACAGTGGTTTAATTGAATGGGTCCCAAATTGTGACACCTTGCATCATCTTATTCGGGAATACAGAGATGCCAGAAAGGTCAGTTAGAATCCCCTGGACTCTTTCTTCCATCCATTGCTCTCTTTTGTCCCTGTTGTTTCACTTACTAACGATTGAGTTTAAATTTAGTAATATTTGACTCATAAATGTGATAATTTTCCATGATTCAAGTTTGAATTTTTTTCATCCTTGTACAGATCACCTTGAATCAGGAACACAAATGCATGCTTAGTTTTGCACCTGATTATGATCATTTGCCTCTTATAGCTAAAGTGGAGGTGTTTGAACATGCATTGAACAATACAGAAGGAAATGACCTAGCAAGGGTGTGTGATGTTTGTATAAATTTTACTTGGTTATTTGGTTTCCTATAACATATCTTTATCTTGAGTTGTACGGCATTTCCACTCCCAGGTGCTTTGGTTGAAAAGTCGAACATCAGAGATATGGCTTGAGAGGAGGACAAATTATACCAGGAGTTTGGCAGTTATGAGCATGGTGCGTCTTACTATGCATGAGTTCATGAGTTGTGATATATCTAGCTGTCACATTTTACATATACTGTATGACAGCAAGTTCCTATATCCAAGGTGGACAGCAGAACATATGCTTTGCAGAAGTTTGTAATCATATGGAGTTCTGATTTTATTATATTTTCAAAGCATTTCAAAACCTTTGACATGACAATTCTAGGTTGGGAAAGGTGGCCATATTTTTTTGCTATTATGAACATATTTTTTCTCCCCAATCATTGATATGATCTTACTGTTTTTGCACAAGTTTCCCTCCATTGCACAATTCCTGTTTTAGCATGCTTTGCTACTAATTATCTATCTAATTTATAAGTCCCTCCACAGGTAACATAAACCAGATTGCAAGTTCCAATTTGTGATATCAACTTTTGTCCATTTTATAACATTTTGCTTACGATTTGATGGCAGCAGTATCCTGAATGAGTTGCTATGCGCAATTACATTTCCCTGTATTCTTGTTTAATTTGAGCTTTAACTAGTGGTTCGATTTTGCCAGGTTGGTTACCTTCTTGGTTTAGGTGATCGCCATCCAAGCAATCTCATGTTACACCGGTTTAGGTATCCTTTGATAAAGAAGTTAGTTATATTGACATTACTTAAAAATTTTCAAGCATCTAATATTTGTAATGTGCTGCAGTGGAAAGATTTTACACATAGATTTTGGAGATTGTTTTGAAGCATCAATGAACCGTGAAAAGTTTCCAGAGAAGGTGGGCTCTAGAACTAATCTATATATTTATAGAAATCTGTCTACAATCCTAACACTGTCCTCTTTCCACTCAAAACTGTCTATTCAATACATTATATTATATTTTATTAAAGCATATCACTTATTAATACAACCAGCTCCTCCGTCTTTACTAAACAATATATATATATATATATATATATATATATACATACATACATATTTTATTGTATAAATCATGTTTACAAAATTTCATAAAATTTGAAAAAAATTTGATATTTAATTATATTACTTTTCTTTTAACATATAATATACCTCTTCTAATTACATGAATTTGAATTTATTTAATGAAGTATCAAATTTCATGAAATTTTCTAAACATAACTTGTACAATAATATTTGTTAATTTAATAGTTAGATTGATAAATTCAAGAGACATTGAGTGGAGTAACTCATGGTAGACTTACTCTGAAGTAAGTTGGATCCCTCTCTCTCTTTCTTTATATATATATATATATATATAGAAAAGATTAAGTTAGTTTAGAGTAACTCATGTTAAAAGTTATTCCACTCAATATCTCTTTAAATGATATAATTTCATCAATCTAATCATTAAAATTAATAGATTTCATTGTTTAGATCATGTTTACAAAATTTCATAAAATTTGGAAGAAATTTAATATTCTATTAAATAAATTTAAATTAACATATAGTAGGAGATTATATTATCCATTAAAATAAAATTATATAATGAAGTATCAAATCTCTTTCAAATTCTATAAACATAATCTATACAATAAAATCTATTAATTTAAGGATTGGATGGATGAAATTTAACTGTTTAAAAGAGATATTGAGTGGAGTATCTCTAGCATGGGTTACTCATAGAGTAACTTGATCCTTTCTCATAAAATTATACTTTATATAAAATATATATATATATATATATATATGACTATTGTAAGTATATATAAAATAATTTTGATATTTTGTAAATAATGTTAGTAATATAAATTATAGTATAATCGCATTTTATATAATTTAATATTGTTTTTTTCTCAAATAAATATTATTATAAAAATAAATATAATAATGTGAATTTATTAATAATGGTTTTTCTAATATATCTGAAGTTATTCCATGCTTAATTGGCTTACATTAAAATTAACTTTATTATATATATATATATATATATTTGTGTATAAAATATTTTTAGTTATATGATTATTAATATTTGACATAATTATGACAATGGTTAGTTATTATTCAACAGTCAAATAATTTATGTAATATTGTAAGAATATTATTTCTTATGTCAACATAAATTGATTCTTTTGTAAAATGTTATACTCATGAAATATTTTATTATAGTTATTTTATTATCATCCTTGTAGATTAATAGGGTTGGTATTTTTTTATTTAATTACACTCGATGCGTTGTTATTTATACATAGATTAAATCAATATAGATCACATAATATGAATCAATTTATCAGATTTGACATAATATTAAAAAAAATTCATTTTCTTACCCTTCTTAAAAAAAATTATTTCATTAGAATTTCAATATATTTTATTCTTTCATTTTAATTTGCTTTACATAATAATATATGATAAAAAAAAATATTAAATGATATTTAGTACTGTTGTTTATGAGCAATTATTAACTGGTTATTCTTAAATTTGAATGATGGGTATTGTGAATATTTTATTGCATCTTATCTTTTTAGCTCCAATTCAGGTACCGTTTCGCTTGACAAGAATGCTTGTGAAAGCCATGGAAGTTAGTGGTATTGAAGGAAACTTCCGCTCAACTTGTGAAAATGTAATGCAAGTTTTGCGAACAAATAAAGATAGTGTTATGGCCATGATGGAGGTATAAATACCAGGATTTCATCATACTTACACCACTCTCTCTTGTTACCCTCAGTTTGTGAAATTCTAAATGATGAAACCACTGTTTTTGGTGATGGGAGAATTTCAGATTCTACATTGAAGTATCAAACTATTTGTTAACTTGCGATTAAATTTTGGTTTAGTAATGCTACACCTTCCATATATTTGAACAATAATTCTTATCCCAACTATTGTGGCAGTCCAGGTTAGCATTGCCATATCAAATATAATGTCAAGAAATTAAATGTATAGTAAAATATTGCCTTTATTTTTTTAGTATTTATGTTTTTTATTTTATAATTTAATTTATAAAATTGAGGTTCAGTTGTCATATCATCTGGTACAATTCTTGGGATGTTTAGCATACTTGCTTTGGTTTGCTAATGTGGATACCAGGTAATAGGTTATTGACATTTGGTAACATCATCTGGCACAGGTCTTGGGATGTTTAGCATTACTTGTTTTGGTTTGCTAATGTAGGTACCAGAGTAATAGTTGATTGCCTGAAATTATTTATTAAATTTTGTTTAGTGTATGGAAAATTATTAAGGAAAGTTATTAGATTTAACAAAGTGTTGATAAAAGGTAATTTAATTATGTCTTGATTTCTAGCATATATACATGTTTCAACATAAGATCTTTCTACTTTTCTAGCATGATGGTGGAAGTTTTTCTTTTTAATTTTTCTGTGGAGTTTTCTTTGTACCTTTGCAGAAATATTAGATAATAATAGTTACTCAAGTCTACTTTAATTATGTCTTGATTTCTAGCATATATACATGTTTCAACATAAGATCTTTCTACTTTTCTAGCATGATGGTGGAAGTTTTTCTTTTTAATTTTTCTGTGGAGTTTTCTTTGTACCTTTGCAGAAATATTAGATAATAATAGTTAGTCAAGTCTAATATATAAAGTTGAAGAAAGAATTAGGGCAAGATGAGCAGTTTTTCTTTATAAAGCAGCGCAAGTTGAACGGTTAAGTAGATTTGTGGTAAACAATCATTATGCTGTTCCTCTTGAAAGAACACTTCTCTAACTACAGATGTTAATTGGGTCACATAAGTGGGGATTATTGATTTATTTCTCTAAATTATCTTATGTTTTTAGTCCCAAAATATTTGAATAAATTATTTGATTATTTGTTCTTCATGCATTCAGGCCTTTGTACATGATCCTCTCATAAATTGGCGTCTTTTCAACTTCAATGAAGTTCCTCAAATGTCCATGCTTACCAGCAATCATGTACCTCCTGTTGTAAATGCCGAAGAATCTGCCCCAAATAGAGAGCTTCCCCATCCTCAGCGTGGTGCACGTGAAAGGGAGCTTCTACAGGTATCTTCATACTGTATTATTTTGTTGCTTGCTTTTGAATAAAGATGCTCATTTTATCTACCTGTGCATATAGGCTGTTAACCAACTTGGTGATGCTAATGAGGTTCTAAATGAGCGTGCTGTGGTTGTCATGGCTCGCATGAGTAATAAGCTTACAGGAAGGGATTTTTCAACTTGTTCTTCAATATCAAACAGTTCCCTTCATGCTGTGGACCATAGCACCTTAATTTCTGGAGACACTCGTGAAGTTGATCATGCTTTATCTGTAAAATTGCAAGTTCAAAAATTAATTATCCAAGCTAGCTCACATGAAAATTTGTGCCAGAATTATGTAGGGTATGTTCTCTGAACTTAGTAATCTTCTTTGAGTAAACATAAATTTTTTAGATGGGCTTAGCAAGAGTGATAAATGGGCTTAGCAATCTTCTTTCTCACCTTCCTTTTCTTTTTTAGGTGAGATCAAAAGAAACTGAAGTCACTTTTTAATTTGATTTGATAATGTTAAAATGATAATATAAAACCATTCATGTGTCTTCACATAACAATTCAAGTTTTTTGGATAGTTGGTTTATGACATGGTATTAGAGTGTGTAACAAAATAATACAATTCCATCCCTGTTGCTCCCATTCTTCTAGTAAAAGATAATTAATTTTAGCATAAGGTAAGTGAGCTTGTTCATTGTTCACACTTCAATTCAAGCACAGTTCTTGCATGAGGGGGTGTTATCTTCACAGAAAAACTTTAAGCTTTTGAGATAGTTGGTTCATAATAGATAATGAATCTTTCATGTAAACTTAAACTTGTAGATTTCTGTTTTCTCTCTTATTTTTCAGGTGGTGTCCTTTTTGGTAAATCTCAAGGGAGCAATAATATTGTATATTATCTGTACATAGTGAAGACATGCCATGGATCTAAGTCCATTTTGCCTCCATTGCCCCTCTTTCCTTCCTTTCTCTTATCCCAGCATCTTTAATTTGTGTATGATATGTACAGTCTTGTGTCTCCTAGCATTTCAGTGAAAAAAAACTGAAGCATAACACATGTCCTTGTAGTTCAGACCACACTTTAACCAGGTATTTGTAAATATTATCTTTGTAAATATTATCTTTCCATTAGGAAGTGTGTTTTGTAATATATGTTCAGTTAATATCCCCGCAAGATGGACATGGAACTGTAATAGTTGGGGTTAAATTTATTTGTAGGTCAATGAATTATTTGAAGATTTTTAAATAAGTTTCTGTATTTAAAAGATTTGTGATTAGGTCTTCGAATATTTTAATTATTTTTAAGTGGGTCGTTCTAATAGTCTTCGAATATTTTAATTATTTTTAAGTGGGTCGTTCTAATAGTGTTTCGTTAAGTATCTGGACCTTGTTGAAAATTTTCAGGTAGTTTAGGGACTAAGTTAAATTATCTAGTAAGTTCCAGGCTTCCGGCGCTAATTTAATTTTTTTTTTAATTTAAATTTAATCCTTATACTTAATGGAAAACTATCTGGTGGTCAGGACTCAATTAAAAATGATTACTTATAAACTTAGGAATTATTTAAAAATTTTTAAATAATTCAGGGACTTGTATGTTAGTTTAGGGCGTCGATTAGCTTACAGGATTTCATTACAAACAGCTTGAAATTTGATGTTACAGATGTTCATATAAATAGGCCTGTACCTTGGTTCGAGTCGTCAAATGGGCTAGTCCTACCCTACTTAGCCCTAACCCTATGGGCTAGGGCCTAAAAAGCCCTTAGGGCCAAAAAGTCCTAAATATAAAAAGTTCTTAGGGCCAAAAAGCTCTTAGGGCCAGCCCATGGGCTAGCTTTTACATAAAAAATTATTATTATCTTAAACTGTTAACTGCAAATTTTAGTTTAAAAATAAAAAGGTTACCGGATGAAATTATGAACGTTTGTGCTTTTGAAGATGATTTTAACTAGGGATGACAATAGACCAAACTAATTCAAAATTAGTTCGAAACTTGATTCAGTAATTAATTTTTTGAACTTAGTTCATAAACCAAATAAGTTAAACTTGAACTAAAAATTAAACTTGTTAACTAAACCAGCTGAACCTGATCTATGTATAATTTTACTTGTTTGGTTCAGGAACCAGCTTGTTATATATAAATTAAATTCATATAATTTTTATTATTTTGTATAAAATAGATAAAATATGTAACTTAATCATAGTATATATTATTATAAGTTATATGTTTAGAAAATTTTAGAAAAAGTAAACTCTAAAGAACTACGAATGATAAACAATATATAGGAATGGAAGTGAACAAAACTGTCCGATTGGGGTCTACTTACTACTCGTTTAAAGCCTAGTTAGGCTCGATTTGTTTAAAAAATAGATAGGCTCAGACTTGTTAAAAAGTTTTGGGGCTAGGTTTATAAAAAAGTTTATTTAGCTTATTCAGGACCTATTTATATTTATATATTTATATTTATTTTAATATATTATATTTATATAACATTTATTTTATATTTTATTTACATAATATTATATATATATATATATATATATATATATATATATATATATATGTTTTAGGCTTATTTAATGACCTTTTTTATCTTATAGGCTTTAAGTGTGCAAACTTTTTTAATTAATTATTTATATATGTTTTAAGTTTATTTATTCATCTTTTTGTAATGTAAGTTTTTAAATAGGTTTGCAGGTCTTGTAGGCTTTAAATCAGGTCTGACAGAAAAAAACAAGTCTTTAACAGGTAACAGGTTTAGGCTCAGACCTTAAAATTTTTAAATAGGTCAAGCTTGAACACATAAAGTCTAGCTTGACTCGGCCTACTTTTATCCCTAACAATTTACAATCTTAAAAGAACATTACTCACATAATTATATGTGAAGAATCAAAATAAGTTTGTCAACAATGACCAATATTATAAGATTAATTTATCTTTAACAATTTTTTCAAACAAAGATGTTATATCTAATATAGATGGTCACTCACTTGAGTTTTCTTTAACAACAGGTTCTGTTATATCAGTAAGCTTAGATAAAGTTTGTTTAACTTTATAAATTTATATAATTATATTTTCTATTCTATGAAATTTTTGACTAAAAATCGCTTCGGTGTGAAATTATTTTTTTGATTACTCTAATAAGAAGTGTTCCTATTAATAGAGTTGTCAATTTGATTCAAACTCAACTTCAACCCATGTGGGCTAAGGTCAAAATAGCTTGGTTACCTATGAGCTTCATTTTTTTTTTCAAATATTTTTATTTTTTCCTCTCTAGTTTTTTTCCCTCTCTTAAAATAAAATAGTAATGAAATATTAAAATAAATAAAAAAATTTAGAGAGAGAAGAAAGAAAAAATATGGAGAAAGGATAATTTTAGAGATGGAAAGGTAAATATATTAGAAAAAATAAATTAAGAAAAGATAAAAGTATAAAAATTCTAACGACAAATGATAAAATTGTTAGAAAAAAAAATAAAAAATCTAAAAAAAAGGATGAAATTTGAAGGTTATATGAATTTAGATTTAAAAATTATATTTTAAAATAAATTACAAAATAGAAAAAAAAAAGAGGCTAGGGTTGGCCCTAGGATCAGCCCTAACTAAGCCCTTTAAATTAAGGGTCATAAGGGATAGGGCTTAAAAAGCCCTACTTCTAAGTGGGCCACAAAATATAGGGTTAAAAAAGTTGACTCTAAAGCCATGGTCCATTTTGACAGCTCTAACCATGGTTAATAGCATGCGGTAGGGTGCGAGCACATGGTAACAGGCTGCTATTTGATTTCTTTTCGTGGCTGGTGCTTCATAAGAAGGGCAACTTATTTTGGGGAGTTGCTTTTTGCACCCCCATTTTTACTTTTCACACCCCCTTTTATTTTTGGTAAAATTAAATACCAAAACTACCCTTTGTTTCTATTATTTGAAATGGATTTAAATAAGTTTTTGAAAACGATTTTCCGAAATGAATTGAGCTTCCGAAAATATTTTTTCGGAATAAATTTATTAAACATTCGGAAATACTTATCCGGAAAGTAATTAAATCCATTTCAAAATAAATCTTCCAAATACACGTTTCTGGAAATTCATTCATTTCATTACGGAAACGTGTTTCTAGAACATCCGAAAATTCATTTACTGCGTTACGGAAACGTATTTCCGGAACATATATTCACACTTGTTTCGCACAAGATTTCGAAAATTCATATTTTTATTCCGAACACCTTTTCGGATCTAATGAACAGTGTACAATTTACCTTCCAAATACACATTTCCGGAAATTCATTCATTTCATTACGGAAATATGTTTCCGGAACATCCGAAAATTCATTCACTGCGTTACGGAAACATATTTTCAGAACATATATTCACACTTATTTTACGTAAGATTTCAAAAATTCATATTTCATTCTGGATTTACATTTCCGTAAGTTAAATCTATAGGAATAATTTTATCTTTTCATATAAAAGAAGGGGGTGCGAAAAGCAAAGTGAAAGGTGTAAAAGGCAACTCCCCTTATTTGGGCATCGCCTTTTATATCCTATTCACATCCACTCAAAAAAAACAAGAAAAAAAATGTTTTCCATCTGGATGTGTTTTAACACATGAAAAATTCATGTTTAAAAGTATTATTTTCACATTTTTAAAAATATTATTTGTACATGTAGAAAATATTTTGAAAACTATTTTTGTTTCTATTTTTTATACATTTTCTAAAACTATTATTTTGAAAGTATATAAAATATATTTTAAAATTAATTTCTTCAAGCATAAAATGCGTCGATGTTGCTACACGATCTGGACACATTCCTTCCATTCGGTTCCGCAACGACGGAATCATTAAACGAGCGTTTAAAACGGTTCCACAGCTTACTGCATTGGAAGCATATAGAGGAGACCTCTCCATCTTTGCCATCCAGGGCCTTGCTTCAAATCCTCTCCATGTCTACACTAACTTACCAGTGCGAGTGGGTTTCCATCATCGGCGACAGAAACAACGCGTCAAAGTCACTCCATGTTTAAGCTAAACAATGATGGTGAGGTGCACCGGAAGGTTTTGGAGGTGTTGAAGCTGTGGTTGGATCTTGGTCATGTAACTGTGCAGGACATGCGGAACCAAGAGAGATTTGATGGGTATTATCATAATCAGATTATGTGTATGGTTGTAACAGAAGTCACTTCATTTTGAGTCAACAGACACATTTTGGTTTATGAAAGACTGGGGATTCATCTTATTAATTTTAAAAAAATAAAAAATTTGTTTGAGATTTGAAAGAATTATTATAATATCTTGAAATATATTGATCCAGAATTTTAAAACATCTTAAATTGATTTAAAATAACAAATATAATGTGAGAAATAAGACCCAATGATGATTTTGATAATCTTTTCCGGCTATAGTGATTTTAATCTTAGACAAAATTGAATTAGATAAATATATATTTTAAAATATTTAAATATAGTTTAAATATATTTATTAATAATCATTGATTGAAATTTTTCATTTTTATTTGACTCTCATCATTAGTGAATAATATTATCCTTGAATAAACTTTTTATCTACTTCTTACTTGTAGCAAAATGTATTGACCATATATTTTGTACTAAAGAATGAAAAAAGAGGTTAAAATATTTTAGTTTTTTATTGTAGTTGTCATTTTTCCTTTTAATTTGCAGCAAAGCATGAAGGTTAGGTAAGTGTTAACTTATCGGATGAAGGGAAGATTGGAGGAAATTTTGGCATATTAGAAAGAAGCATGGCTATTCTAGTTTTTCTAATTATTATATGGAACAATGTAGGAATCATAAAGAAGTAGATGGTACCAACATGGTTCAACATCTCGAGAAATATCGAGCTGAGCTTCCTGGTTGAGCTAAAGGTCCAACTTGGTAAGTCTTCTTAAATGATTAACAACCAAAATAAAGATCAGAGCCACCATAAGGATGAGGATCTAGAGGATTCATCCTTTCATCAGTAAGAAACTTCAAGGCAATTTGATGATACATTCAACTCCACTCTTAAAACTTTTTATATGTGGCATTGGTCAAAGAAAAGATAAGATTTGATCATGCATTCAAATGAAGAAATATATTGAAAATATATTTTTAGATACTATTAAATTTGTTAGTTGAACAAGTCAATATCTATCACTTAGTTACTAGTAGATAAGTTTGTTTGGATTATTTGTTGATATTAGTGGTTTCTAAAATTATAAAATATTAGCTTTTGTTAAACTATTTTCTGATGTGTTTAAATATTTATCTTATTCAATAAAATTATTATCTTTACAAATATATCTCATAACATTTTTTATCTATCTCTTTTCTCCTCTACATTGTTGTTACTGCCTATGCTTCTTTTTAAAATAATAGTTTAAAAAATAATAATTGGTATCAGAGATCCCTTCTTGAGGGATCCATGTGTGAATTGTTATGGATGCTGAAGCACAAATTGCTCATCCTATATTTGATGAGGAAAATTATAACCTTTGTGTAGCAAGAATGAAGTCATACCTGAAGATTTTGGATTTGTGAAAAGTTATGGATGAGGATTATGAAGTATCCACACTGCTCCATCATGGCCCATATCAGAAATAACAGATAAAACAAACTCAAAATTCAAAGGCAAAAGCGTGTTTATTCACTTGTGTTTCACAAACTATCTTCATCAAAATTAAGACTCTAAAAACAATAAAGGAATATGGAAATATCTTAAGGAAGAATATATAGGAAACGAAAGAATTCAAAGCATGTAAGTGCTTAACCTAATAAGGGAATTTGAGCTGCAAAGAATAGAAGAGTCTAGAATAATTAAAGAATACTCAAACAAGCTACTCAACATTGCTAATAAGGTATGATTATTAGGTGTTGAGCTTGCTAATTTTAAAATTGTAGAAAATTTCTTGTAACAATGCCTAGAAGATATAAGGCATCTATAACCACAATGGAGAACACAAAAGATCTTTGTAAGATCATTTTGGTAGAAGTCTTACATGCCTTACAAGCTTAAGAGCAAAGAATACTTATGAGGAAAGATTGTATGGTTAAAGGTGATCTACTAGTCAAGCACCAAGAAACTTGAACACAAAAATAAATATTACAAGAAGAGTCAAGCATCAAGTGATGAAACTAGTGAAAATTATCAAACCTTTAGAAAAAAAAAAAGAATAAAAATTATCCATCTTGTGAGCATTGTATAAAAATGGGTCATGAAGATGGATAAATATAGCATGTGCAATTAGATGGGTCATGAAGCTATGATTTGCAGAACTAAAATCCAAAAGGTTATATATGAAGCAAAAAATGTGCAACAATAGGAGGAAGATCATGTCTTTGTTGCTATTTGTTTCTCCAACAACAATTCAACTAAATCTTGGTTTATTGATAGTGGTTACACCAACCACATGATCTATGATAGAAAATTGTAAGTGTTTACACAACAACAAAGTAAAATGAGTCAGAATTGGAAACGGTGAGCAAATCCCTGTAAAAGGCAAGGGAATAGTTATTGTAACAAGCTATTCAAGTATGAATCTTTCTCTAATGTTTTATATGTACCTGAAATTAATCAAAACTTACTTAGTGTAATAGCTATTTTAGAAAGGGTTCAAAGTTCAAAGATAAAAGCTACATAATTAAGGATCCAACAAAATAACAAATGTTTAAGGTCAAAATGAGGAGCAAGAATTTTTCATCTTATCCAATGAAGGAGGGGCATACTTTATTTCAAGTCACTTTCAAGTTCAATTGATCTTTATCACAAAAGGATAGATCATTTTATCATTGTATAAAAATTATCATGACCCATCTAATTGCACATGCTATATTTGTATAAAAATTATCATGTTGGAGAAGGCCAGATGACAAATATAGCATGTGCAATTAGATGGGTCATGAAGCTATGATTTGCAGAACTAAAATCCAAAAGGTTATATATGAAGCAAAAAATGTGCAACAATAGGAGGAAGATCATGTCTTTGTTGCTATTTGTTTCTCCAACAACAATTCAACTAAATCTTGGTTTATTGATAGTGGTTACACCAACCACATGATCTATGATAGAAAATTGTAAGTGTTTACACAACAACAAAGTAAAATGAGTCAGAATTGGAAACGGTGAGCAAATCCCTGTAAAAGGCAAGGGAATAGTTATTGTAACAAGCTATTCAAGTATGAATCTTTCTCTAATGTTTTATATGTACCTGAAATTAATCAAAACTTACTTAGTGTAATAGCTATTTTAGAAAGGGTTCAAAGTTCAAAGATAAAAGCTACATAATTAAGGATCCAACAAAATAACAAATGTTTAAGGTCAAAATGAGGAGCAAGAATTTTTCATCTTATCCAATGAAGGAGGGGCATACTTTATTTCAAGTCACTTTCAAGTTCAATTGATCTTTATCACAAAAGGATAGATCATTTTATCATTCAGGAATGAATTACATGCTGAAAAATCGACTGAATGTGAAGTTTGTCAGTTTGAAAAATAAATAAGGAAACCATTTCATGAAAGTACTTGGAAGGAAATCCAAAAACTTTGACCTATTCGTTGTGATCTTGTTGGACCATAAAAAACTCCATCATTAAAGGAAAGTTTATATTATATCATGTTTATTGACGTCTTAACAAGAATATGTTAGGTTTATTTTCTTATATATAAATTAGAACTAGTTGAACTGTTTTGGAAATTCAAAGCTCATGTTAAAAATCATAGCAACTACCATATTCAAAATTTGAGGTCCGATAATGGGAAAGAGTATGTAGTTGATCAATTTCACTAATTCTGTGCAGAAGTAGGGATTGAACATCAACTAACAGGCTCTTACAGTCTTTAACAAAATGATGTGAGCGAAAGAAAAAATAGATCAATCATGGAAATAGTCAAGTGTATGCTTCGTCAAAATGGATCACCAAAGAAATTATGGTCTGAAGTTACTATATTTATTCAAAAGACTTCTTGCATGAGATTTGAAAAATCAAACTTCTTTGGTATTTTTTAAGTGTTTGATTTCTTGTACTATTCACATGTATCTTACGTTAAGCATGAAAAACTTGACAAAAGGGATGAACTCGGAGTATTCATTGGCTATAGTAAAATCTCTAAAGCTCATAGAATTTATCAACCTTAAAGAGAAAATATTCTTATAAGTAAAAAGTGCACTTTATAAAAGACAAAATATAATGTTGGAATGAGTTATAAAAGAATCAAAATATAGTCTTAGAGCTTGAGGATGTAGTGGATGATCCACATGTTCGTGGCATAAGGTCACTTATTGACATATACCAAATAAGCATAATAGCAGTGTGCAATATATTTGTACATAAACCAGGTAGTTTTGAAAAAGCTGCTATGAAGTAAAAATGGTTGGTTGCAATGTAGGAAGAACTATCCATGATTGGGAGAAATCAATCTTGGGAGTTGGTTTCAAGACCTCTTGACAAAAATGTCATAAAGGTGAAATGGATGTTTCAAACAAAATTCAATCTTGATGGCTCTATAAGAACAAAGCAAGGCTTGTTGTCAAAGGCTATTCTTAAATATTTAGAATTGATTGTGGAGATACTTTTTCTCTAGTAGCAAGATATGACACGATAAAAATGCTACTACTCATTGCTGCTACACTAAAAAGGGTGACAAATGTTTCATTTGGACATCAAGTCATCATTTCTCAATGGTTTTATGTCGGAGGGGATTTTGTTGAGAAACCAGAAGGTTTGTGATCTAAGACTAAGAAGATAAAGTTTATTTGCTGAAAAGGCTCTATATGACTTGAAGCAAGCCCCTAGAATGTGGTATAAAAGAAATAAGAGTAGATGAGAAAATCCATCCCTGGCTTATTTACTTCCTACAAATCAATCCCTGACATAAAAAAAGTAAAGAAAAAAACTCCTCAACTTATTACTCTATCATTGAAATTCTTCCTTCTGTTCATTCTCCATAAATGATTACTGATGTAGAACGCTATGTGTCATGTGGGATGCCTAGTTGGACCTTAAAATGATGCCTTTTATGTGAAAATGGATTTGCACCGCTTATTATCCAATACAACATTATTTTTATCATCTTCTTCATCAATCATCTTTTTGGGTTGGCCAATGATGGTCAATTAAATTTGACTAAACAAAAGTCTTATTGGAGGAAAAATTATGTTTTGTTTATGTGGGAAGTTAACTATTTCTTGGAAAAATGAAGAAGTGCTTGTGTAATTGAAAATTGCTTCTACAATTTTCTAGGGGTTGAAGACCAAAGCATTACAATGAAAATTTTTAGTTTCAGATAGCTAAATTAAATTTTGGGATTAATATTTAGTTTAAGGTATTGTATACATTGCAATTGAAAATTTTTCCTACAATTTTCTAAGGTTTGTAGGTCATTGATTAATCTTGATGGTGTTTTTTTAAAGGTTATTATGGAGGGCAATAAGCAACTTGGGTAAGATGATAGTGAAATTTTATCTCATATGAAAAAGGATTTGTAAGGATTAATTTGAAAGATTTTAAAATTTTTACAAACGAATTCATATGATTTTAAAAATTTTGAGGAATAACATGCATTACTAATAGATCTATTTTCCTTTCAAAGTTTAAACATAGTTTTATAGGAGGTCATGTCTCGTGCACCTCACAAATTTTGTGTGATACATGACAAAATTTTTCAAAACAATGGAAGGATAAAGAGTTGAAAAATTTGTTATGAGAGTTTGTTGGATCAACTACCCCAAATCAGTTCAATAGAATTGGATAATCATTGATTTTAAGATACTAGATCTATGACTGGTGTACAAAAGCCCAATCATGTATTATCACAGGTAGAAAGATGAATGATAAAGAAGAAGATGAAAATGACATTGTATTGAATAATAATATCATAACCACGTTAAAACCTAAAAGATATAAGATTTTCCCATAGTTTGGAATATTAAAAATAGGTCCCTTGGGATTAACATGGTAACTGGAAAATGGAAGTTTCTAACTAGAGTGATAGTGGGTAAGAGTCATCACCATCTCTCCTTTTGCACACATAGAAGCTTTATTCATGGTTACTCTTATTCATCCCTTTTTACCTTAATCTTTGTTAGTTTTTCCTTTTCTCGCAAAGCAAAAATCTGCATTGAAGATATTGATTCTTTATCTTTCTCCTTTTGTTTTTTAATAAAAAATTATAATTTATTAGTTGTGCACGGTTATTAATGAGTTTCAACAAGTTATAATTTATGAAATATAAACGGTGTCGTTTTGGTCCAACAAAGCATCTAGCATGGCACTTAACACTTGATGAAGAATAGATAGAAATAACGAATTTGAATGATGGAATAATAAGTTAGGGTCTTTTTTTAGTTTCTTTTAAGTCAAAGACTAATTTGCAAAAAGTAAATAAGTTAGGAACACATTTTCTCTTTTACTAGCAGAATTAATGATCACTTGCTAAGCTTGGACTTTCAAAAGACAGAAGTTAAATTTTATGTTAACATGTTAGAGTAAATATTTTAATTATCTCCTTATATGTTGATGATCTCTTAGTGATACATAGTAACATATCACTAATTAAAGCATTTAAGCAAGAAATGAAGAATGCCTTTGACATGATTGATCTTGAACTTATGACTTCATTTTTGGGCATAGAGATCACTCAAAGAAAGAATGAGATTGTTATTTTTCAAAAAAAAAAATGCAAATTCAGCTTGATGTGTTGAAAATTAGGTTTGGACCTAACTTAACCTCAAAAGATAGCTCATGATTATAATCTTGGAATAAATATTTGCAGATATCCTAATAAGAGATCTATGATAGGCTCTAATACCATGTCAAAAACTAGATTTTGTACCTAACTCAACCCCAAAAACTAGCCATGAAGTAAGGATTGTTCTCACCTTATATATATTTGATTGGTTTATATATAAACAATGCGGGATTCTAACACACTTTGTCACGCTCAAAACTGGACATCTAAGTATGGACAATTATGGGTGGACCAAACATTGCAGGAATAAACATTTATATATGTTCCAATAATTAATCTAGGATAGACTCTGATACCATATTAAAAATTGGCTTCAAGCCTAATTCAACCTCCAAAAGTTAAAATCCTACATTATTTAGAGATAAGGCCAACCTCACCTTGTGAAAAAGGAAGACCAACCATGAGTTTACATATCAAGGATAACTGTTACCCTATAAGCTAACTTATGGGGTTGAGTTAGGTTTGAGCCTAATTTTTAACATGGCATTGGTTCATCCACAATTGTCCAGTCTTAAGCGTCCCTATGAATTAGAGTTTATAGTTGAGTTAAACTTAAGTCCAATTTTATCTATCACAAGTTTTATTATGTTAAAATTTGGCTTATTTTAAAGTCTATGAACCTACTTAAAACTTAAAGCATATAATATAATAAGATCAGTAACTAAATTTAAAGTTGATTAAAAAGATTGCATACTTAAAATTTTATCTAGTGCATTTCAATTTTAAATATGAATTATGTAATAAATTTAATATATCATAATAGATATAAATATAAATATAATATATTAAAATAAATTATAAAATTAAAATATATATATATACGCATATACATATATATATATATACATATATATATATATAAACAGAATCTTATTTAAAGTATTTCTAACCTTGGTCTATTTACTAAATAAATATACTCAAACTTGATGAAAAAAAATTAAACTAATAAACAAGTTAAATTTAAAATTATAAAAAGTCTATTAAACATATTCAAAGATTGTTTTTTATATATATATATATATATATATATATATATATATATATATATATATATGAGTTAAGACTAATTGATAGTAGGTGTCAAACTTTAATACTTATATCAATTTAATAACTTTTTATAGAATATTATATTCATCAATTTAACTGTTGATTTAAAAGTTCTTATCAAGTAAATTATATCTCAGTAAAATTTTATTTTAATGTTTAATATGTTATTTATATACTAATAAATGCAAATAGTTGAATAACATACATACAGATATTTAAAATTATATATATATATATATATATATATATATATATATATATATAATTATAAAGATTTTATCACATAATTTAATGGTTGAATTAATGAATCTTGTATTTTTGGTATTTTGTACAAGGTTATAAAGTTAGTATAAATCTTAAATTTGATATCCAGTATTAATAAATCCTAACTAAATGTATTAATTTTATAATTTATTTAATATATTATATTTATTTATTGTATTTATATATTATATTTGTATAATTTATTTTATTAAAAGGTCTAAATCTACAAATTTTTTTAATCATTTATATACAAAAATTTTATAATTATTTATTGATCATATTATATTATAAACTTTTATATAAATTTATAAATTTGATAAATTTTAAAATAGGTAAAATTTTAATAACAAAAAAAAAACTACATATAACACCTTCAAATTTATAATTAAAAATTTTAAAATTCTAAACATATCATGTATAACATAATTTGTTCTATCTTCATCCTTATTCTAAATAAGCTTAATATATTTTTCATAAACTTAAATCTAACTTATTTATTTAAAATAATAATAAATTTAAATTTATTTTTTTAATAAATAAATTAAATTAAACTAAATTTTAAAAATTTAAATTTATTTTTCTATTAAACAAATTAAATTAAACTAAATTTTAAACAATTCAAACTCTCAAACAATTTAATTCATTCTCATCCGTAATAACTAACTCCTAAAATAAAAATCATTCCCGTCCTTGTATGTACATACTCATATGTACATGATCCCTTTCAATACTAATAACAAAATTTGATACTTCTCATTCCATATTATATGTCATTATTGGCATACGACACGTACTATATCTACCACCTTACATATTATTAGCATTGAATTATAAATACCATCAATTCTTAATAAATATTTTCAATATGTATATAATAAGATGTTCAATACTTTATTAGATAATAATTATCCGATTAATTTTATAATTAATATTTATTCTCAACCTTTTATCACCGTTCATTGACGCTCAACATGTAAACAATTAAATATAATTTCTGTAAATTTTAGAAATTCCTAGTTTCAATTTTGTAAAATTATAATTAAACCTTAGTTAATGTTTCATTATTAGTTTTATGACATATTAGGATAATTTCATATCCAACTTAGCCTTTCTTCTATTACGACGGACCATTTAACAATCATCCATTAGCAAACTCAAAGTCACATTCTTAATTAATTGAAGTTATTTGACCTAAGCTTTAGATATAATTTTATTCTAGGTTTTCCTATAATCCATAAAATTATATTAATTTAATTTAATTTAAATTTATGAATCTCAAATTTATACCTTAATATTTAACTTATAAGATTTTTTTATCATTTTTATGCAATGGTCAAAATTTATGATAATCATAGATATTCAAAGCACTTACAAGTATGATTGTGGTTAGAATTTTTGGTTAAAATTATAACCTTAACACACTTCTAAATCTAAAAATTAGAAAAGTAGGGAACTCTTAAAACCAGGAGGTTATACATTTATAATAAATTATTATTTTATTGATTTATTTGTAAAAAATTAAAGTTATTTATTACATAATTAGTACTTTAATTTTTTATAATTTTAGTTAATTTTTCTAATTATTTTATGAATGATATGTAGAACATAAGATTTTTTTAGTTCAATATTAAAATATGAAGTTCAAACTTTTAATTCTCGTAAAATTACTTTAATCTTCAATTTTTTATTATTAGATCAATTTTAATCTCAAATTTTATAAATAATTTATTTTTTATTTTAATCTCTTTTCATTATATTAAATTTTTTTATAAAAATAAGAATTTAAATAATTAGCACTTATAATCTTAAAAATTAAAATGCTAATTTTAAAAATAAAACAAAGTATCTTTAAAATGTTGCCTTAATTTGTGCTGGACTCATTTTGTATGTTAACCATTTTATTTACAATATTTATAAAAGTAAATTATGCTTACACTTTATAAAATTTAATAAAATCTCGTCTTATATTTATTTTATTTTATTTTACATAATTTTTTCTTAATTTATCCAACAATATAAAATTGCATATCCTTCGTAATTATATAAACTACCTTAATTTTTTATACCTTCATATAAATAAAAGAGATTAAAAAAAAGAAATAACAAATAAAACTGTTAAATCTCAAAAAATATAAATATAATTTACCCTATATATAAATTATATTTCAACAATGAATTAAACTCATTATAAATTAATTTCCACCTTTCATATATATAGCGAAGATTGAAATTCAAGGTAAAATTTGATTTGAAAAAAATATTTTTTTTGTTTTATTTTTATTTACTAAATATTATTATTTTTTATTTTATGTTAAAATTTTAATGTAAAAATAAAAAATAAAAACAAAATATTTTTTTATTTTTACTGTTTCTTGTACAAAATGTTAAAAATAGAAAATAAAATAAAAATAAAAAATAACATTTTTAAATAAAAATAAATACACAAATCATTTTTCCAACTTAAACGTCACCTAAATAAGCATGAATCATAAAGGCGTTGTAAGAAATGGCTAAAAAATGCTGGTGCAGTGGAACGCCAGTCACTACCCTTACACTCCCAAGTAGTGTGTGTATTCAGATTTTCAACTTCACCAACGCAATGCTTCTCTGAATAACAGGGTCCACTTGCAGAGATATTTATGCAAGGCAATTTGGAAGTGATGATTATGCATGCATGCATATGGAAATGCAGGGACGGATATTAATGAACAGTAGAATTTTCAACAAACTCAGTCAGAGTCTCCTCACCTCACCTCTGCATTATTTTTCAGCTTCTTAAATTAAAACCTTCGAATTAGAGGACGGAGAAAGTTTTGTACACCAAATAAATTTTCTCGCTTCTAAATGTTTTGTACACAAACTACAAAAGCTTAAAGTAATCTTGTTCCGTAGCTTTCCATATTCTTTATTCTCAGCCAATCACAATTGCAGCAAAGCATGCTTCTATTAGTGCGTGGTGTGTTGTTTCTAGTATTATTTCCTTAAGTCAACTTCCCGGTCTTCAAAGGGAGTAAGTAATTTTAGTCTTAATTTGTTACTTGTCTGCGCATGTCTTCAGAACGAGTCAATGAACTACTCAGGTCACAGGCTGCGCATTCCATGCATTGTACTCTACATCTAGTTCATCCATTTTTTGGTGGCGACTTTCTTGTAAAAAATTAACACCAGACCATATCCCACGGATTAATAAGATGCTTACAAACACTACACTTCCAAGTGTGCATACGACCTGCATTGAATAATACTAATTGCATCAGTATCAAAATGTCTAATAACAAGCTCAGAAGAAATCGGTAAATAGATGCTCCATGGAGTGCAAAGCCAAAGACCAACCAAGTCCAGAACAAGAATATATGTACTTTTCACTCTGCCAAATCAACTGGCAAAATCATCACCATTATATTTTAACAAATACTGTCTGCATAGCCAGGTACCACATCTTAGACATCAATTTTGCATTGAGATCACAGAGCCATAATTATCCCACCTTTGTTGTTTTTCTAATAAGAAGATATTGCTAACATAAACAATCTGATTGCGAAAGCTTTGACAGAATCAATCACTTGGATTATTCAAGGTTCTTCATGGAAATTAAGTTAAGCGCAACATATACGGCAGCCACATCCAAATGCAGTTCAATAATGCACCCAAATATTGCCTGCAGAAAATTTTCATAAGGACATGCAGCAAGTTTTCTTGTTGTTAGACCTGAACTTAATAGGAAGAAGCCAGTAAAGAAACTAGGTTAGACCTTTTCATTTTGCAAGCCGGTTAAGTTTCAAGTTCTAAACTTAATTCAACTCATTTTAGGGTTCAATGACCGGCCCGGTTTTATAAACATTGCTCATAACTATAATCACTCAGGTCTTCATTATCATCATTAACTTGACTACCAAGAAGAAATAAGCCTATCCTAACCAGAAAATATATAAAAGGTTAGAAGAAAATAAATTTCCACAAAATAGCATTCCAGTAATGGCCATTATAAATGAACGAAAACAGTACCTCCAGAAATGCCTTCAAAATCCACAACGATGCCAGCACCAGGACCCCGTTCACGGAAAATCCCACCTGTATCAAAAGAGATGTTTAGGCATAATCATAACTTCCAGGTTTGGATAACCAGAGCCGGAAATTTGAAATCAAAGAAACAAAATGATCATGCTATTAATTATTTGACTTCAACAGGTGCATAAATTTTCTGAAGCAGAACACAGAGTACATATTCAATAAGCAGACAGAATATAGTTAGGTTTGTTTGAGCATGTGGAATGAAAATCACTTCACACAAAATATTCAAAAAGCTACATGGTGAGAAAATCTCACTCAAGAGGGATAGTCCTATTCATTTTCTCAATTAAAAGAAAATTATTATGGAAAGAATTACTCGAGATTTTGAGCATTAGAAGATATTAGCCCTACCAGATGAGTGGAGATGGGGAAAGGGAGAACGGATCGAATTGCTTTCCTGGCTCTCTTCGACACCTTCTTGAACACATTCTGAACGAACCTCACCAATAGATCCAAACTCCGATCATCATCGTTTTCATCATCGTCGCTTATTGGACTCTTTTCATGGGCGAAATTCCTGCAGTCACAAGACAACACCGAAAAAGAAAATCGAATTGATGGAAAATTAGAGACACGTTGATCATAACCAGAAGCGCGGTGAGGAGGAAGAGCGATTCGGGAAACACGAAAGAACAGAAAGTGAGAATTAGAGGTACTGAAGCGAAACAATGGAAGAGAAGAAGATTTAACTGTCACCGAAGAGAATGACATAGCTTCACTCTCCCTCAACTAACAACAAATACTACCGCAGCAGATTATTTATATGGAATATGTTTAAAGTAAAATATTTCTTGCGTTGCGTATACGTTTTCATACCCCTTATATTCTACACCTCCACCCGTGCCGTAGCTATGTTCTCGTATTATTTAAATATAACTTTAATAATGAGGAGGAGGGGAAACAAATACTGTGGAAGGAGCTTGGGATTTCCACCCTGGTTTTATGGTTTAGAAACACAGCTATGATTACAATTACAATTACTATTAGCCTTCTTGAATTCTTGATTATGATGAATACATTATTATGACACAGAAACACGGCTCTATCTAAACGTGAGTGAGAAGATGTAGAACGAAAGTACATAATTACACACACCTAGTCAGATGTGAACTACATGTACATGATTAACGAGCATACAGATGATTTGCATTTACATTTACATTTACATTTCACCCCTGAAAAATGGACCGGTGAGGAATGAACTGGAGAATGTCCCTCCGCCATTAGGGAAAAGTGTGAGAAAACAGATAAGGCCAAGGACAATGCCCCAAGCATATCTGCTTTCCCCAATAGGGGTGATCTCGTCTTTTGCGGGTATTTCTTCACCGCCCCGAAAGAATGTTGCAAACAATCCCCATGCCAGGCACAGAACACTACCACTGAGACCACCAATACCAAGTAACAATGAAGTGGCAAAAGATAAGAGCGTAGCAGTGCTTCTGCCAAACATGGCCTGAGCAATGCGACCTCCTTCTAGTCTCCCACACGGCAACAAGTTCAAAGAAGTCACCACCATTCCTGCATAACCATGAAATTGTTCAGCCCTCTTGCATTCATTATGGTGCTTCCCAACCAATTTCTCATTCAACAAAATATAATACGGAACCTACAACTTCAGGCCTTGTAAGACATGCAACAGCATAACTTATACGTTGGCATCTAAAGCGTTCTAGATGGTAAGATTTCAAATAATTGCTAGTTTCCCTAGAAGTGAACATTCATGAATCATCCAATTTACCACATTCATGACCTTATTCAATTTTAACAATAGCCAGATTTCAGTCAGCTCCAGCCAAACAAGTAACCTGAACAATTAAAATTATTAGACTTTGCTCTAAAACATGTAGACTTGTACATTGGAACATTATTTCATTTTTCAAAAAGAAAGGGACTTGGACAAAGATAGAAATCTCAGCAAACCCACCTAAAAGCCCAGCAAATGCTAGCGGATCAACAGGAACTCCAACACCTTCCACGGCATAAGGCAACACATTTCCAAGATCATCCGTGTATGGCCCAATAACTAATTGGATGAAAGAAAGCAAGGGGTTGTTGTAGAAAAATTGAGGTCGAATGTACCTGCAAAATAAATATGCAGTAGAGTGATAATCATGAGAAATGATGTCCACCAAGCATGTTAGCTGTATAATTGCCGTAATGCATACATAGAACTTATTTGGCCAGTGACAGGCAACGATGTCCATTGAGCACACTGGTCTAATATATTAGTATTCCTGTAAATTGTCATGTATACAACTTCTATGGCCAATTCTATACCCCGACATATCTCAGATTAGCCTTACTAAACCTATTCAGTATTGACTATATGCCATTTTCAACTTGCACTCAGTTATACATGCCATAACCAAGTATTTGTTGATCATGTAGGATAAGCCTTCAAATAAGTTGTTTGTTGATCATAAGGTTACGGCACTGGCAGGCATTGTTTACTTACATATTAACCAAGTTAATTTCCTTTACTTTACTTTTGACCAAAGAAGAAATATTAATAGGAAAGAGTAGTGCTTTTCAAGAAGGTATTATATACAGTACTCACAATGCATTATCACCCCCATTAAAGCTTCCATCAGCCACAAATGCAGCAACAGCAAGCACCAATGAAGTTAAATATGCACTAGCTGTACGGGCAACAGGAATATCAAAAAGAGCTTTCTTGTTTGGAAGGAGCGATTCATAATTATTCATCGCTCCTAAGCACCCTGTCCAATTTGATGGTACCAGGAAAGAAGGGCTGAGTTTGACACCATATCGAGCTGCTGTTAGCCTGGTGGCTATCTACACAATCAAAAGAATACAGCCATATAACAAATTGAGGGTCAAAGATGACTATTGCTCATATAATACAGTGACAAAAACAGTGGCCACAAAAGTTTTTATGAGATAATTAGCATGAATACACAAACATGAGAATACACGCAGCAGTCTGGAGTTTTGGAGATTGCCCGTGTAACCACTAAAAAACCCAACCATAGGAAATTGTGCAACTGCCATTATGTCCCTTGAGCATGAAAGAGCTGAGTTTTCTAAAGTAAGTACAACAAAACTTTTTCAGATTTTCTTTTGGCAGTTTTTTGTGCAGTTTCTTGCTTATTAAGAAACACAAGCCTTTTATTTAGTTGGAAGACTACCAGGAAGGGCACAGTAAATCAGAATCAAATCCTAATATGGAACAAAGTGCCATCCATACTTGGAGGAAATCTAGAAATATAACTTACCTCAGAAACTCCCAGAATAGATAAGAATCCACCAAATAGAGGCACAACATCAGCTAGATAGTCATCAAATGTAGCATCAGGTTTAAGAAAGAAGCCACTCATCAAAGCAACTGTTCCAAAGGTAGTAACAGCTAATGCAATAGCACTAAAATAGCCCAAAGGAGTACTCAGCTTAGTAGACTCAAACTCGAGATCTATTTCTGCTTTGGGTTGCACCACACAAGCCTGAATACAGAAACAGACAAAGCCAACAACAATAATAATGAAAATAATAACAAAGGAGCATTGTGGGCGACATGAGTGCGTGTAATGAATCAATTGTATGGGACATGAGTAGATGTAATACGCACATTTAACCTAAAGATAAATTGCTAAGCAAACATTAATGATTCAGAACAGTGAGCACGCGAAGTATTTTCCTCCGCAGATTCTTTGATTGCTTAAATTAAGAGATTTAAGCGATCCAATGCAGTTGGCAGGCAGGCAGTGTTGTAATTTTTGCAAATTTATAGAAGTGCAAAAGTGACAAAGAAAGCAGGAATTTAAGCATTATTGACATGGTTGGAGGTAGATTGGATAAGATGGATTGCAAAGTGATCGAAAATTGATAAGATAGGAAAGGAGTACCTGTTTGGTAATGTCATTTGTTTTTTCTTCCATGAACCATAGCACAACCTCCCGGCCAGCAGCATCAGAGAGCTTCTTCTCCAACTTGGGAATGACTTCATCAATGGGTCTTCTCAAATTGCCAATGAAAATGCCACCATCTCCAAATCTTCGAACGTCGGTTGCGAAGAAGGTATCAAATCCAAAGCAAGTCTTTAACTGCAGAGAGGCAAATTAAGAATTAATAATGAATTGGAATATAAGGAAAGAGTATAGATTGATTAGGTTAGGTGACCTTGTTAAGATCAAGAGCCTTGAAAGTTTGTTCGGCCTTTTGCAGCCTGTCCTTTTCCTTGAGCAAGGTATCACGAACTAAGTTGTTAAAAAAAGCGAAAAGAGGATTGGTGGTGTTTGTGGTTTCTCTGTCAAGCTCCTTCAGTTTTCTATCAGCCCTCTTCTTCTCGAGCTTGATGGCAGCTTCGATAGAAGGGTTGCCCATGAACTTCTTAAACTCCTCGTCCGTCTTCCAATCCGCTTCCTGTTGGGCCTCGGAATCACGTTCGCTATCGCTGTGGCTGTCGCTATCTCTGTCTCCGTCATTCTCGGGAGCAACGGAAACCGTTGTAGTAGAAGAGGAATCGCTTTCTTGACCGTCTTTGAGGGAGGACCTGAGTCTGGACCCGAAGGAAGCGCGTTTGGAGCAGAAAGAAAAAGAAAAGCGGGTGTGGTGGGTGTTTGATTTTGAATAAAGTGGGAAGAGGAAGTTAGTGGTGTTGCTCCTTGGGTTTGTGTGAAGAAGAAGAGCATTGAATGAAGAACATGAAAGAGCGGAAAGAGTTGCCATTGGAAGAGTGTATGATGAATATCATGATGGAAAAGAGGAAGGGAGGGAGTACTTGTGCGAGGTGAAGTGCAGTCCAGAAGGTTGGAGAAGTTCACAGTGTGAAAGTGAAAGAGCCCCACATTCATTTGTGGTTTTCCGATTCTGATGAGACGCCAATACGATGTTTCTGGATGGATTAATAACATATCACAGATAACTTACGTCTTATGCTACCAGGTGGACGTCCTGCGCTCCTTCGCACCCGGATTCTCTTGGAAAAAACTCTCATTTTCATAGGTTATAATACTATTTTTCTTTTTTAATATTTTTATGTTTTTCTATTAATTTTTTCTATCTTGTTTATTTATTTTTATACATGAACTAGAAATTTTTCTTTAAAAAATCATCTGTAAAATCCTTTATTTTTTTTATATTTTATTTATTATTTAATATATATTATTTTTTAATGTCAATTTATCCCATATTTTTATGACCCAAAAATACTTCTTCCATGTAGGCATGTACTTCCACTCATCTACTTTTTATTTTTTATGGAAGGACTTCCACTGATCTAATCGCATAGAAAAATATAGTTACTTTTTTTTATGCAAGCATTACATTAAAAATAAGTCGTGATTAATTAATGAAATATGATAATCAATTATTATTTATAATTAATTATTAAAAATTAATTAATTAATTAATAATTATAATTAATAAATTAACAATATAATTAATCATTTATAGAAATATTTAGTTGATTAAAAAATAAAATATATTTAAATATAAATATACACATAGTTTAATTATTCTTATTTTTATAACAGAAGATAACTCATTTTTTATTATTTTTCTTTATTTTCATCCATCAATCTTAAAATATTTTTAAAAACTTAATTATAAAAATAATAATGAATATATTATTTTAAATTTAAATATTAAATTTGTATTAATTTTAAAAATTTTATTATCCATTTTTTATCAAATTTAAAATAAACTTATTTAAATAAAAATTTAAAATTTAAATTAAATCTAAATTTTTATTTTATAATTTATAAATAAAGATTGATCAAATATCATATGATTTTGAAAGAAGATCATATTGTACTTACAAAATCGGAAACAATACCCAAACATACTGCACAGTAATTTACATTCGATTACATCAGGAAGTAAGCTATCAAATTTTTCTATTTTTTATTTTAAAAAAATTGAGAACCATTGATCTGGGATGTATACAGGTGTATCCCCTATTTTCATATATGTATATCGGGCTACTTACAAGATATAGGCCTGAAGAGGAGCACAAAAATAGCACCAAACAATGTAGAAAAGTATGCAAAAATTAAAGTACAAAATAACATGAAAATTAAAATAAAAATAAGAAAAAACCTTAGAATGCCAGGCGTCAAAGATGTTCATGGAAGGAAGATCCTACAAGCACTCATCTCCATCGCATTGCATTGGTGTTCATCTTCAGTAATGAGAAGAATTTGTTAACTTAAAAATTATGTTTCAAAGATGAAGATAGAAAATCGAGAAAAAAATTTTAAAAATTCTCACAAATTTATGAAACAAAGATTATAATTTCTAAAGTAATTTTTATAAGACATGAATAATAAACCTCATGAGATTCAGCTAAGGGCTTTACCATTTCCTCCTTTATATCTATTCATCTTGGATCTTCTAAAGTCCAAATCTAGAAGCTAGCTAAAGTGATCAAAATTCAAAGAAAATATAAAAGAAAGTAATACCTTATATCCTATACATTTCATGATATCTCAAACCTAATACAAGAAAATTATCTAAACTATGTTACAAGAAAAGATAGGATCAGGGTATGGAAAGAAGAAGTCTCCACAAGTGTTTCATGTATGATGAGCAGACTTCAACCTCTTCTCACATCTTCCTTTCTTCATACTTAATAATAGGTCCAACAGTGTCTATAGAATCTCTGAGATGACCGTTGCATCAACATAATATGGATCAAATAATCTACTTTAATAATTTTTATAACATACAAATTAATTATGTCAAAATTAAAAAGTATATATATTTTTCTTTAATTTTTATTATTTTATTTTAATAGCTTAAAACAATTATTAGTATTTATCTTTTTTAGTTAGTAAAATTTTCATTTGATCCTTCAAACGTTACATGTATTATCATATTAAATTTTTACAAATTTCAATTATTATATTTTTCTCTTTAAAATTTTTTATCACTAAATTAGTTTCTAAAAAATTATATTTATTATTAAATTAACCTTTCAAAAATTTAAAATGAAAAATTAAAATTATAACAAATAAAATCTTTAAAACATATGTTTACTTTTTAAGAAATTAATTTAATAAAAATAAAAAACTTAAACGGTGGCATAAAATTGTTATATAACTAATTTGATAACCAAAATTTAAAAAAAAATATATATAATGAAGCATATAAATTTAGAAAACTAAATTGAGATGTTACTCCCTTTTGTTTTCTTAACAAACTCTAAAATTACAAGTCTGAGGTACAGAATAATATGAAAAAAATAGTACTAGACTAACTAGGATGGAAGTAGGCCGAGTCAAGTTAGACTTTGAATATTCAAGTTTTTCCTTTTTAAAATTTTAAGATTTGAGTTTGGATTTGTTACCTATCAAAGGCTTGACTATGTTAAGGTCTGGACTGATTTAAAGTCTACAAGACCTACAAACATGTTTAAAAACCTATATTCCAAAAACAGTCAATAAACAGGTTTAAAGTATAAACGATTGATTAAAAAGGTTTGGAAGTTTAAAGCATACTAGATAAAAATGTCATTAAATAGGCTTAAAACATATATATATATATATATATATATATATATATTGTAAATAAAATATATAAAATAAATACTATACAAATATAATATATTAAAATAAATATAATAAATATAAATATATAATATATAAAGATAAATGGACCCTTAAATAGGATAAACAAGTATTTTTGTAAACTTGTTTATTTAAAAATACTTTTAACAAGTCTAAACCTATATATTTATTAAACAAGTCGAACCAAGCTAACCTTTAAATAAGTCAAGTAGTAGGTTCAGATAGCTCTGTTCACTTCCATCTCTATAGGCTAATAATTATTGAACTTCTCGACATATATTTCATATAAGACTGGATTTCGTATATACAATTCATTAGGTTTTTTTTCTATATTTTTATGATTATATGATATGTGTGTGAAAAACAGATCATAGTTTGAACCATTTATTGGAAGAAGAATTTACATGTCCAATTTTTCCATGTGTAAAATTGTTTTTTTTTTATGAAAGATATTTATAAAAATTAATATCAAAATAAAAATGAATACTTAATTTAATTGATTTTGAATAAATATTTAAAAATAAAGATTTTTAAAAAATATTTTTTTTGTAAAATAATATTTTCCAAACATATAAAGAATCAAGGACATATATTATCTAAATTATTTATTTATTTATATATTTGCATTAGAATATTTCCATTTTGTGATAAATTTGTTTGGAAGGAAAAATCACATGTTAACATGAGGACTACAATTTGAAGCATAACTTGTTTGAAAATATTTTATGGTGATGATTAACTTATATACAAAGTACAAGTTACAACTTTGATGTTGAGTTGTGGGAATAATAAGATAAGCATTAAACAAAGGGCTTGAAAAGGGGGAAGTTTCGAGTTATTTGACTTAGAAATATAGTAAATATAAAAATATAGTAGGAATGAATCTGTTTTACATTTATTTATCAAATATTGTACATTATTTAAATACATAACAAGGTATAGACCTCCAAACTATCTAAAATGATGTTAACTAATAATACAATTGATAAAGTGATAATCTATTAGTTACATAATAGAGGCAACCAATTATCTATGTAGATAGAACTTTATCAAGAGGGAGATGAGATACTAAATTATAACTAGCAGAGAAATAAATGTGAGATCCTAAATTGTAACTAACAAAAGTCTCATTCACTAACTCTCCATCTTAAACGAGTGGGTGATGAAATTACACCAAGTTTGTTTCAAAGTATATTGAATCTTGAATGAGTAAGCGTCTTGGTCAAGTAGTCTATTATTTGATTAGTTGAGGGTACATATGTTATACTTAGATTTTGTAGAACCTGATCTCAAATATAATGCATATCCACTTCAATATGTTTTGAACTTGCATGTACAATAGGATTTGGTGACAAGGCCTTATCACATTTATTGTCACACTAAAGTATTGATTTTTTTATATGAGTATTCTAACTTCCTTTAATAAGGATTTTATCCAATCTATTTTAACAACTAGATCAGTAAGCGTTTTATATTCTAACTCAGTACTAGATCTTGATATCACCCTTTCCTTTCTTGAGGACCAAGAAACAAGTGATTGACCAACCATAGATTTTTTGTCATTGGGACTAGTTGCCCAATCAGCATATGCAAATCATATTAAGTTAAGGTCTGCTGACGGTTTGACGTGTAGGCAGTAATTCATGGTTCCATGCAAATATGTTAGGATCCTCTTTATTCCTTATCAATGATTTATTGTAGGAGCGCTCATATATTGATTTATCTTGTTAACAAAGTATTAAATGTCAGGTATGGTGTGTGTTAAGTATTGAAGAACACCCACTACTTACCTAAATATTGTAGGATTCTTCATTAGATCTCCCTCAGCTATGAATGATTTACCTCTGATCATGGGTGTAGGACACGAAGATGCATATTCCATTTTAAATTTTTTTATTAGAACTAAAATATATTTTCTTTGCTTGAGGCACACGCCACTAACATCTCTTTATATCTCAATTCCAAGGAAGTAGTGAAGATTCCTAAGACCCTTTAGTGAAAATACCATATTGAGTTGTTTGATGAAGGACTTTAGAAAATTAGTGTTGCTTCCTGTCACAATAAAATAGCATCCACATAGATAAGTAGGAAGGTTATGTGATCCTTGCACTTGAGAAAGAAGAGGGATGGTTCATTCTTGATGTTCTTAAATTCCCATTTAATTGAGACACTTTTAAGTCTATCAAACCAGGTCCTTGGGCTTGCTTTTAGCCATAGATTGCCTTGATTAGATTACATACATGTTGAGTCCTAGTTGAATCTATAAAGCCTTTAGTTGGTGCATGAAAACTTCTTTTTTAAGGTAACAAATGAATTATTGATGTCCATTTTCTTGACTTCTCAGTTAAAGTAGACTACGATTGTCAAGA
>JAMKYM010000754.1:867500-1065000 GCA_026541065.1 Canavalia ensiformis
CTAGTTTGAGATTGTTCGCAAGTTTCTTCATCTTACTTAAATACTCCTCCATCTTCAAAGAACTTTTGTGGGTACTATGGAATTTTGTTTTCAACAATGTAACCTAGGATCTTATGAGTGCACTAGCCAAACCTTGAGCATCTTCCTAAAGTTTCTTTAAATGTTTCACAATGTAGCAACTGAGTTTAGGGTTGCTACATCTTCTATTATGGAGTTGAAGAACCATCATAGGAGCTATTGATCATTGGTCATTCGTTCTCCATAAGCAGGATTGATTTTTTTGTTAGAGCCCTCTATAGTATATTGTTCAAAACACTCCTTTCTCTCAAGAATATAGTTGTCTAACTTGCTTCCCTTAATTAGTAGAAGCACCAGAATAAATAGATGTGAGGACCAGAGTCTACAAGACTAAATTGGTTCATGCCTCCATGACTCTTGGATCGATTTTAGTGTCGACAAAGCTTAAGGATATGATCCCAACTTAGAAATATAGCATACATAAATCATATAGTGAGAATGAATTTGTTTTACATCTATTATCAGATCTTGCATCATTTAAATATATAATAAGAGATAGACCTCCAAACTAACTTCCTAAAATGGTTTTCATTGATAATACAATTGATAAAATAATAATCTATTAGTTACAAAACAAAAACAATCAATTATCTAGGTAGATAGAACTTTATCAAAAGTAAGTGAGATCCTAAATTATAGCTAAAAATAAATGTGAAATACTAGATTGTAGTTAACAAAAGTCTCATTCACTAATTATTTAAAACCAAAATAACTTTAGTTGCAATGGTTGATAAAAATTAAATATTGTTTTTCTTCTTATAATATATTAGATTGTGCATATATATTCTTTTTGTTTTTTTTTTCTCCAAATATTTTTCCAATGATTAGAAAAGATCCTGACCGGTGTGACCACCCCTCAATGTTTATTCTTGGAGTTAGAATTTAAAATATAGACGTCCACAGAAGAAGCATTGTTTTTATTCTTTGTTAATTACTAGCTTAATAGTCATGGAACAATTAACATATAGCGTGGTCCTTGAAGGATATAATACAATCTATCATGACACTCATATTTAGTCAATTCTTGACCTGACCCTGCCTTGATCCGGCTAATCTATCAACCCAAACATGATCAGGTTTTCTAAGGTGTAGGGTCGAATTCATGTTAAAAAATTTGTCAAAATCTTGGGCTGAAATTCGGGCAAGACAAACCCATCCCAACTCAACTCATGAACTCCACGTGAATTACATCAACATAGGTGAAAGAATGAAACTTCTCTAAAGTTTTGTTTGAAAATTTGGAAGGAAAGAAAGGAAAAGTGTTTGAGAGAGGGAAAGAAAAATTTAGAAAAAAATAAGATAAATATTTCTCTAATTTAGATGTTAAAAAATCTTTTAATTTAGAAGAAATCAAAAATTGAATTTAGAAAGGGATTTGAAATGTTATAAAATATTTTAAGATTTTTTTATTTTTAAAATCTCTCAAATATATATATAAATAAAAAAGAGTTATAATTTTTTCCCTCCCTTTCCAAAAATGATCATCCAAACAAAGCAAAAAGGATTATCAAAATGAGGTGTATGTGCAATCTCCAAGACTCGGTTAGGCTAGAGACATGATCATTGATTATTTGAATGTTTATACATTCAATTATGGTGTGGTTAATTAAATAAAGCCTCATTGTGTAAACCAAACCTCACAAGCGAGTATGCTTTCTATGAACATGAGCTGTTTAAAATGAATCAATTATTTCCCTGACAATGTCATCGATGATAGAATCTCCTATGTCCATGTGTATCTCCCAATTTACAATTTGGAAGCTTTTCCACTCTTCTGATAAGACTCTACAGGATTCTGTATGCAACAAGTGGGTGATCTTTTTAACTTCTTTATATTGCTTCTCCAAGAAGCTAAAATGCTCATGCATGATACTCTGAAGGTCTTCTGACTCTGAAACTGCTTTGGTTGATAGACTTTTACCTTCATTTTTATGAAACTTTCTGTCTTTTTCTACATAGTCAAACCGCAGCTGCTTCTTCTTCAGCAGGCTCCTTCGGTTTCTACGGCATAAAGAAGCTGTTTCCACCATCCCTTGTAGTTTGTCTCTTTTTGCACGTCTAAATTTCAGAATATTTGAGTTCACCAGTAGCTTTCTCAGATACTCTCTAACAAGTTTCTGATACAAAGTTGGAAGAGGTGTTACCTGGCCTTCTGGACATTTTAAGTGACACACTGTTGCATTACAATGAAATAATGCTAGTTAAAAATTAAAACTAATATATGCAATATGCATCCTAATTAAATTACATTATTTTTCTTTGAAATATGTCAAATTATATTTTCTTCCTTCTTTTTATTTAAAAATATAGATTTTTATCTCTAAATTGCATTTTACATTTTTTTAATTTAAATAAATCTCACAACATTGATAAAAAATTATAAAATATATTTTCATGATATTTATTTTTTACAACTTTTTTATTATCATCAATAATTAATTTTTTAAAAAATTTATTATTACTTATAGTATGTAGAAGATAAAATAAATTTTAAATATCTCTGTTATAAACTTTAAATTTTATCTAAAATTATTATTTCATCTTTTAAAATTTCAAAGCTGATAATAAATATTTGAAATTAGTCATTGATAATGTTAAAAGAAAAAAAAAAGGAAGGAAAAAATTCTCTAAAAATCTCATATAAATTTAAACAAATTCAGATGTAAAATATATTTATCTTTTAAAAGAGAAGAATGTGTATTTTAAAATCAAAAGGAGAGAAACATAATTTGATGCAAGTAATTTACTCTAATACTTTTTCCCCTTCTGATTTTGGTGAAAGTTTCGAACCTGCATTGGCTAATGGTTCTTTCCATTCTGATCCTCTGCTGTACAGTTGCTCGTTGTCTTTTGAGCTTATCCAATATGGTTTGGTTCCTGTATCAACCTGCTAGCTTAATGAGCGAACTTGCTTGATTTATAGTATGGTAATGAAATTGCAAGTTGCATATATACACTAACACTAATATGATATGAGCATGAAATTCCTTCTTTTGTTTTCAATATATAGTTTTTGTATAAAAGAACTTTTACCTCTGGTCTTCTCAATTTGGGGAGTGTGAATGTTTGATACATGTTCACAAGAGTTGAGCTGTGGCTTTCATACGGCAAAACCTTGTCCTGAACATCATGGTTAGTAAAATGATCAGAGACAACTAAGGTTTTCGGTGAATTTGTTGGTTGAGTTGCCTGGGTCTCAGCACTTATTTCATGCACATAATATAGATCACTGTTAAACTCTTCATCCCAGCTTAAGAACTCGTGGTTCTCATCTGCGGGAATGAACTTGTATAGCAGCGATCTTAGGATCCCAGTAGCATGTAAGAACCTTTTTCTTAACTTGTGTAAATCATATTTGATAGACCACTTGAGATTCTTTGCTGAATAAAGGCAGTGAATGTTGCTACTATCAGAGCTCAAGTTCTTGAACATGTAACTTCTTTCAATGAGGTAACTTTGCAAGGAAAAAGGCTCTTGGTGATGTTGGAGATGTTCTTTTAGCTGTTTTGCAGATTGCGGCTTGGAAGTATCCATTGGAAGGACCAAAAAGTGGTAAAAGAGAGAAGATGCTTAAGCTGTGAATATGAGACTTTTTGGAGAAAAATGAGGAGCACGAGTAGCCAGTGGAAGCTCTAAAAGAACATGCCTGTCTTGGTGTAAAAGAAAGTTGATATGGATGGGAGAGTGGAGCGTAAGAGGGAGAGTAAAGCAAGGGGTTGGTGGAGTGGGGAAGAGACACTCACATTAAGAAAATATTTTATTTGACCGGGGAAACAGAAAGCTAAAGCTTGGCTACTTAGTAATCAATTGGTGGCGCCAACATGTTTGTTGTATGCAATCCTCTTGATTGCATTGGTTTCTTCAAGCTTATGTGCTGCATATACTATAGGACATTCTAATTCTAATGACTTTCACTTTTCCTCTCTTTTGGATGTGGTGTCAATCTTTTCATATTTGGTTTAGTAGATGAGGAAGGCCCTTTATCATTCTGTCATGTCCTTCTCTATTTCCTTTTCTAAAATCAGGATATTTTTTGGACTACTAATATGGAATTGATCATGTGGGTGGGTCTTTGAAAGGGCAATAGTCATATTACTTTATATTCCTTTGGCTAAAGCAGGAATGATATAAGTAATGGGCATGGGGACGTCATGTTTAGGCATCCAATACTTGTTAAAGGAGAGTTTAGCCTTCAAAGGCGGGCAAAGTGAATTATTTTGAAAACTAAAAGAAGGGCACATTCCAAACCCCCTTTAATATATTATAATAATCTTCTTGGTAAGCAATTATTATTTGGGAAAAAAGTTGAGGTACATTGCTGGGGTCTGTACAAGCAATCTCACGTCAACAAATAGCTGAAATCCAGCTTTTTTAAAAATATAATAGTTAAATTATTTGGAGTTCCGTGAAAAGAAGAAGAAGAAACAAGATGCCTGAATCGCCTTTGGTAACCTTTTTTTCTGGTGGAGGTACTATTTTGCGTTAGCCTTAAGAAAATGTTTGTCCTTCTCTGCAGGGTGAATACATTTCAGTAAGTATTACAGCTGCCTCTGACATCTGAAGCTGAACCGTAATCATTCACTACTCCTTCAATTGGCTGTTTTATGGTACAGTCATTCGCATGCCTCACCCTCATCTTCTCCTCTAATTCTGTGTTCATTTCTATTTTACTTCTTCACATCCTTTCATCATAAAGGAGATAACCACCATCTTTCTGTCTTCATCATTTTAGTATATGTTCAAGTCTGTTTAAGAATGTATTAATCAAAGCTAAACTTTGACGTTAATAATCAATAGGATTCATCATGTGTAAGAGTTTTACAGTGAGATTGAGTTTGTTATTTGTTAAAGTTTCAGATCAAGAGCATCTAAATTTTGTTTATAGTGAATCATGGCACGGTGCCACTTGTAAACTTTGTCTATGGATCAAACCAATATAAAGGAATCTATCATGTTCCTTCTCGGATCCCGCTCTTTTATCTAACTGGCTTTTACAAATTGGTCCTTTTTACACTTACTTTACCAAACTTAATTTTTAACAGCAATAAGTGTGTCTGAAATTCTGATTCATAATGACGAGGAGCTGCAATCACAGGAGGTGCAGAGCAAGGCACAGAAATAATCACAAGGTTTTGTACTATGGATATTCGTTTGCCAATTGCCACGAACTTTACCACAACCTATGATAATTGGATATAGGATATAGTCACCACAGCCTGTGATCAAAACCCAAAAACAATAATGGGAAATTGAGTATCACCGCATGCCCAATGAGATGCAAACAACGACAAGGGAAATTCAGAATTAAGTACCACACGAACCATGTTACTTATGGAACATGTTTGTAGCATGTTATTTTAAAGTTCTGCGTGATAAAACTTAATTTTAAACTGTTTAATATTTTTAAATATACATAAATTAACTTAAATGATATATTTTTTTAAGAAAACATATATTTTATATTTAAAAATATAATATTATTTTTATAACAGTAAGTCAAAAAGGCTTCATATATGAATTTAATATTAAATTTTTAATACATTATATTAGTAAAGATTATGTGTTATAATTTGATTAATTTTTTTCTTAATTTCATCTTCAATCTTAAAAGGTTTATCAATTTAATTTCTTATTAATATATTATAGTGTTCATTATTAATAATAAAAAGATTTACTATTATGAATTTTAACTAAATTTAAAAATATCCAAACAATATGCTAATTGTAACAAATTTGATTTATTTTTAATAACTAAACTTAATATTATTATAATTTTAAATTTTGATATATTAATTCAATAACTATTTTGTAATATGATTTTAATAATTTTTAAATTTTAACAGTTTGTTCATTTAATTTTTATTAATATAATATAATATTTATTATATATATCAACTGTAACATCCGAATTTAAAGAAAGTTATTTTTAAAAAAATAAAAATAAATATTCAGGGGTTGCGTGGACGTCGTGAATTGAAAACGAGATAAACATAAAAGTGAGGAAGCAAATGTAGTTCGGAGAAAGTTTGAAGAATTTAACGTCCATTTTTTACCAAATTCGATCAGAAAATTTAAAGATTATCATGTAGGAGTATTAAAAAAATAAAATCTACATCTACATCGATCTTTAGGAAAAAAATAATTAACTAGAATTAAAAGTAATTTTAAAGCTTTCTTAATTCTAAATTAAAATTTATTTAAATTTTAAAAAATTATAACAAATATATAATGATATTTAAAATTTAATTTTAGAATATATTTTGATATTTAATGTTAAATTTGACAATTAATAAAAATATTTAGATATATTTAAATATATATTTTTTTTTATTATATAGAGTATGATTGTGCAAATATTAAATTAAATAAATTTTTATATTTAAATAATTTAGCATAATCGTGTTATAAGTTAATGCAATTGTGTTTAAAAAAATTTATATGAATTTTTAAATTTCTGAGTTTATTATGATTGTACTAAAATTTAGCATAATTATATCAAGAAAAAAATGTGTGAATTTCTAAATTTGTGAATATAACAATCATACCTAAAATAAATTGTATAAATTTATAGGTTTTATAAATTTAGCATGATCATGTTAAAATCTAACATGATCATGTTAATAACAAATTTAGCATGGTCCTGCTGAAATTTAGTATGACTATGTTAAGAAAAAATTTAACATGGTTGTGTTGAAATCGAGCACGATCATACTAAAAACAAATTTAGTATGATCATGTCAAAACTTAGCGTAATTGTGCTAAGAACAAAATATATGAATAAGTAAAGATATGTTAAATGAATGAGTAAAATTTTTCTAAATCAATGAATATAGCCTTACTATGTGAATGAGCATGATAAAGAAAAACACAAACTTGTTGGAGATCAACGCAAGGTTACCAAATATCAATATAAGCGCACAAAATATGAAGAATATAATTATATGTGGAAATCAACCTAAACATACAAGAATAGGAATTTACAGTACTTTTCTTTTTCTTGACTTAAATTAAATTGCTTCATAACAATAAGTTAAGCACAAATTTATTAAAAAATGTTCTTAAATTATATTTCACAGAAATTGGAAGCAACCTCCATTCACACTTTCAACCTAACAAATCACTCAAGAGACAGCCCTTACATCTCTTACTCTCTCTACTCCTGACCACCTCACAACAAATAGCCTTACCTTCTCTTCCAACATCCAACATCACTTTCTTCCCCTCGACGCAATGATATCCATACACAAGCAATTCTTCCCCACATTTTTTACCCCATGCTTGATCGTCTCCTTCCTCTCATCTACTCAGCAAAATAAAAAAGCAAGCACCTATCATTCATCAAAGCCCACACAACAAAGCGTTACCTGGCTGATAAAAATTATTCTATAATAATTTATTTTCCTCCCCATTATGATAAACCAGATAAACAATTAATAAATTAGGTATTAAAAATAAATATATTAGACAAATAGCATGTTAAACAAATCTCATATCATTCTCTAAAGCCATTTTCATTCAAGTGCAGTACAGGAGCCAAATCAACAAGCCCAACTTACAATAATAACACGCACTTTTCCTTGAATCTTAGTAAACTAGCATAGAAATCATAAAGTTGCATAAACAACAAACAACACATTCACACAACAAGAACAACAACCTATTGGTGGATTAAATCAACAAAGAAAGGATATAATCAAAATCGGAGAGTGAATGTACCTACTACTAAACTTAAGAACATGTTATTCGTCAACAAGTTGGAGATGGAGTGATGACACTTCTAGAAAGGGAGCGAAGTGAGTTTGGCAATTCTACAAATTCCTTTGCTGTTGCGTTTGTTTAGAAAATGTTAGAGACATGCATTACTGTCAAGAAACTGATACCAATGGATAAGAAAGAAAAATATCTTACAATGACAGAACTGGGATTATGCTAAATTCTACAACAAGTGACTACTCTTATCTTTGTCTCCTATGTTGTGCAATGATAGATTTTTTTAGAACAATATAATGAGAAAGAGATTAGGTCATAGAGAAATACAAAATTAGGGAAAGAGTGAAATAGAATCAAAAGAGAAAAATAAGAAATCATTAATCATATTTTTCATCGATTATAAAATCACCCTTAAATACCTTCTAAATGCTACAGTGTTTATATCTTTATGACATTAAATAGAATTGTTGTAACACTTATAACATGTTTCCTACGTTTGCAGTTTTCTCTAAACTGTCATGAAGTATCTACTATAGACTACCCATTCTCTTGTAGTTGATGTTATGGTCATTTGAATTTCATTTTGATGAAAATTGAGTAAATTCCACATGTTAGGTGAAAGAAGACAATGAGATTCTGGTTTTTGAGAAGAAGACAAGACCTTTAGTTTAAAATGATGAATGAAACAATTAAATATATTGGTTGTCATACACCATATGCATAAAAATATTATTTTGAAAATCTTTAATGTAGGAATAGTATATGAGACCCTTTAAATAGGATAGTTGGAAAATCTAAGGGTTGGATCACATAGAAATAGATCATAGTTCATGAGAAATGAGAATTTCTGAGCCTATGAGGTACGAGAGCTAGGTTTGAGTCTCTCAATAGACTAAGGTTACTCCTTATAGTCGAGACTACTCTAGTCAAACTTAGCTATCTCGATGAGACCCAAAAGATTATTTTACCCATTGAGAAATTTCATATTTTTTAGAAATGTAATGTGAAATGTGAAATAATAATGATAGTATTACTGAGGATACACTTTGATTTGAAAACTTGCATCTCAATATTTCTTATTGTTTTGATAAAATTATGATGATACTTTGAACTCATATACATGTGCATATTGTAAAAATAATCAACTTCCAATTAGTTAGAATTATTATGGTATAAGACGCAGTAAGATTCGATCTTATTCTGGATCTATCATCATAGAAATTTAAGAAAAGAATGGTGGAATAGATAATGTGCATCAACTACATTCGTTTTAACCTTGGTTATGATTTTTATATTAGATAATCATATGTGCGGGTTTATGTACAAGATTTATTTATGTGTTTAATTTATAAAAAGAATGATGGAATAACCTCATAGTATGTTATGATTAATTTTATGATAGTTCTTTGTGATTGTCAACTAATTTATACGTTAAAAATGTTAATGCAGTATACTACTTTTATCTAGATTTTTACTTGAATAAAAATGTTTCACTCCCCTCTTCTATATATCTTTGTATATATTATTTAATCAAGGATGTATAGCGAATCTGTAATGTGAAACGCTCTCACCAAAATAAAGACAAATATTAAATTAACAAATGGTGATAAAACTCAGTTAACAATAGCCTTGTTGGGTTTCAAATTTTTATAAGTAAATCTTTTATTTTTAACATAATAATATCATCGTAAATCACCTACATTTTAAATGAATTTAAATTTACATAAATGATTTAAGAAGAATTTATATCAATAATAAAAAATTTAATTTTTTATAAATTTTATTCATTTTTAAAAATTTCCTTACATAAATAACATGTTAGATATAAATCTAAAATAAAATTAAATATTTTGTTTAGATAAATTTAATAAAAATATATTTTAAAAACACTTCGTTAAAAATAAATATTTAATTTAATATATAAAAAATAGATATTTTTCAACATATGAAATTGTATGGTCTTTTTGTTATAATAATAAAAATAAATCAATTTAACAATTTTAATAAAAAAAATTGTAAAATGTTTATTAAAAAATAATTTATTGTAAAATGAAATTATATATCACCTACTAAAAAAAAAATCGATATATATATATATAATTGATTTTGTGACATAATTGTATCAATTTTCTTATTTTATCATCTAAATAATTTGATTTTAAATTCAAATCTAACTAAATTTAGTCACAATTTGGATTGAATCCTTTTTTATTTTCTTTTTAAGGAAGTTAAAAATAAACCGCATAATAGGCCATAAATATAAAAAAAAAAATCAAATGACAAATATCCATCCTCACAAGTTATAGTTATAAGCGTAAAATTAATATAGCTCATTTTAAATGTAAACTAATGAGAAAAAAAAAACTTCCTTAATATCACAACTAGAATTTTTAATTACAAACTAACTTATTAACTTTTTGTCATAAGTTACTAATTTTTTATGCTGTTAAAATATTTTATCATATTTTATTCTTTCTATCCATAATTTGTTAAAACGTGTCTTTTAATGTAAAACATAAAAAATTTTATAATATAAATGAATAAGAAATGAAAATTAAAATAAATTTTAGAATTAATAATGTTATAAAACTATTATAATAATAAAAGTTAATTTAAATAATAAGATCATGAAGAAAATAAAGTTGGTATAATATCATAAATATCTACTCATATAGTTATCAATAAAAATATATGATCTGTTTGGATTGAATTGATTTCTTAAAATCAGATCTGAAATTTGGTCTAATTCAACAACAAAAATGACTCTTCAATTTTGCTTTATTTTTCAACTCTTCAATTCAATTATTACTTTTATTTTGTTACGGTTCAATTTTTATATACAGTTTTTTGAACATCAATCTATATATGGGAATGGAGGGAGGAGGGGGTGTTGTTGGTACTCACCAATTTTTGAAACTTCTGGTTTTAGGCTGGATGGCATGTTCCAACTCCTGGTCCCTTGGCCCGGCCGTGATAAAGATGAGCCGGGTAAATACAAAAAAAACCTTTTACAAAATACACTATATATTTTCGTCCCAAAAAAACACTTTAAATTTATAAAATTAAGGAACATTATTTATTAATTAACTGCAAGAAATATTTGGTTTTTCAATTTCAAAAATTTATAAAAGGATTAAACACATTAAGGACATGTGTATTTGTTTTTTTAGATAATATTTTTATCTGAAAGATATATTTAAAAATTCAAAATAATTATGTTAGTTTTTTTTTTACAAAATTTATTTTATTTTTGTAAGGAACCGAAGCGGAGGTAAGGAACCGAAGATTAAACATTTCTTATTTTGTGACACATATATAATACTTTTACTATTAATTTTTTTTAGCATATCATCGTATTATTTTTCTCTCTTATTAAGTGTAATGGTGTATATACAATGTGCATATCATATATGTATAACAATCAATTTTTCCTAAAATAATTAAAATTTAATATAATTATAAAAAATTAGAGAATAAATTATATATTGTAATTTTTATATAAATATTAATTTGATTTATTTAACTTAATCTAACTTTAATTTATATAGGATATGATTAAAATAGTTTACAAAAGTCTATATTTATAAAGTTTATAAAGCTAAAAATTTATTAAATCCTACATGTAAAGGCTCACTTATAGATTTTTTTTTAAGTTTTTATTTTTTTATCTTTTCTTAAAATAAAATAGAGATAAAAAATTAAAATAAGTAAAAAATTTAGAAAGGAAAAAAAATAAGAAGAAAAGATAATTTTAAAGATAAAGAGATAAATATATTTTAAAAAAGATAAAAATATAAAAATAAAATAAAAAAGTTGAGAAAGAAAAAGAAAAAATTTAGAGAGAAAAAATTTTATAGATAAATAAAAAAATATTTAGAGAAAATTTTATAGATAAATTTTAAAAAATATATAAATAATAAGATAGCATCATAAAAGTTAATTCATACATATTTTACTTAATTTGAAAATTACATAACTTGAAATTTAAAAAATCTTACTTTTAAATGAGTCCATATCCATTTTACTTAATTTAACGGTTATGCAAGTTAGGATTTAAAAAGTTTTACTTCCGACTTAACTTTTAAAGAGAGGGTTATAAAATAAGATTAGATAGATTAACTCATATTTATTTCACTTAATTTAAGAATTATGTAAATTAAGTATAAAAAATATTATTTTTAAATGAGTTACAAAATAAAAGATGACAAGAAGAGTTGCATGAATTAGCCTATATTCATCTCGATTCATTTACAAGTTACATGAGTTAAAATTTAAAAAAATTATTTTTCAATAAGTTAGAAGAAATTAAAATAGAGGTAAATAGGTTGCCTACAGTAAATCTATTTAAATTAAGAGTTATGTAAGTTAGGACTTAAAAAAATGTTACTTCTAAGTAGGTTATATAATCTAGAGCTAAAATTTAAGATCAAATGGGTCATCTCATGGATCAAAGGCCAATTTGACATCTTTACTTTTATACATTGATCGGTTTGAATTTTTTTCCTATTCCCTCCATGTTCCTTCATTATTCATTTTATTTTCCATCTTTTTTAATATATTTTTTTAAAATAAATTTGGCTATAGTGCATATATTCAAAGAAAATTGATGCTTTTAATTTATTATCAGAATAGAAATGGAAATAAGTCATAAAATTAAGATAAAAATGAAAATGAGTCAGGATTACAATCCGATTTGTTAAAATTTAACTTCTTTAATAAATAAATAAAATTAAAATTAATAAAATTAAAGTTATTTAATTTAGATATACACTTCTAAAAAAATTATTTAATTTATTTAAGAGTCTATTTTTATATATAAATTTATTATAATTTTATAATTTTTTAATATATATTATAATATATAATAATATAATATAAAAATATTAATATAATATATATATATTATATTTATTTTAATATATTAAATTTTTAAATATTTTTAATCATTTATATATATAAACGTTAAACTTTCTATTAAACATTTTATGTTGCAAGTTTTAAACAAGTTTATAAATTTTTTAAATTATTTATATATATATATATATATATATATATATATATATATAAATTTTAGATTTATTTATATTTTTTTATATAGTAAGTTTTAAAATAAGATAGTAGGTTTAATAAATCTTAAAAAATAAATATTGAATAATAAAAATTAAGGTTTAAACCTACAAATTTTTAAATAAATCAGCATAACATTCAAACCTAACTTCACCTATTTACACCTTAAGTAAATCTGAAATGATAACGTGAGGTTAGGATCAATATTTCTCTGTCAATTCTATAACAAAAGAAACACAAAACGTAACCGCTGTTCAATTCTTTTCTAAAATGGCTCAACTAACACGTTTATTAAATGAATCTCTCTGTTCCGTCCCTCCCAATATGAAATTGAAAAATAAAAAAAAATCATACGTAAGTGCTGAAGTGCCTTATAACAATGACATCGTGGTTCATTCTGATCCTTTTCTTTTCGCCTATCAGAGGTTAAGGTTGTGGATCACTAACAGAGTAACAGCTCTAATGTCACAGTACTCATAAGCCGCATACTTGCCTTGGATGGCTACGTGTAATATAGGCAAGGCAAATTTAAATCAATTTATTTATTGTGGAAGAATTCTTCAGCACATTTGTAACCCTCACCCCGAATTTAATGCACTAAAGTCATCTTTTTTGTCTCTCTTAAGTGACTTCAACATCAGAAGCGTTACTTGTCTTTTCTAAGACCATTATTGAGAGAGAAATAAAAATGGGAAAATTTTAGAATTATAAATGTTGTGTCATCTTAAATTAGTTGCAGAAGTTACTGGAATTGGATAAAGATTAGAGTAGAATTTTAATTTTATTTTATTTTTTTCACTTATAAAAAAAAAAAAACAAATTAGTTATAGAGGCTACTCTGATCTAACAATGTAGATCACTTTAATCTATATAAAAAAAAAACTTTTTTAAGTCCTAACCCTATTATTATAGATGTTTCTGTTCATCTAAAGGCTTGGTTGGTTAAACCGTAACATCTCTAATGATGTTTAATTTACCAGGAAACAAGAGCAGAAATCTATCATATATTTCCAAGTTGTAAGCCACCACCGTTCATGCATCTTTTTCACATGCAACAAACCCCAAATGCATTCTTAATTATAGAAATCGTGTTGCTGGTAAAAAGAAGCTCGTGAAGATACAAAGGTGATACTTAGATAACAATAACTGAATAATAAATGAAAAGCTTCTTCCATGTCCAGAGGGCATTCTGATCCTCAACTTTTCTGTTTCCACCTTTAAACCACCCAACCCCACAAGTAGCAACCATCTAATCAATGCGAAAAGAACTTTCCACCATTTGGGCCCTTCTTATTGTTTGAAGCTGTTAAAATTTCCCTTCCCTTATTGGAGAAAAAGATAAGCATGATTATTGTCAAACCTTATCAATTCAAGGCTCATATACAAACCCCAGGCCTGAGGTCCAACGGCATTGCCTCGTGTGTGAGTGTGGCCTTCCTCTTCAAGCATGCCGAAGATCATCATTTCATTAGCCACATAAAAATCATTGACATATTTTGCATCACAGATTTGCTTCCTCAATTTGATGCACTTCATCATTGGTTATAAGATAAGATGAAGTCAGAGTCATTTAATAAATCTTATTATAAACATAGGGATCAATCAAAAATTTCCCGGGATGATGATGTATCACATGCATTTGGAAAAGTCGTGTATGTTAATTTCTGGAATCACTCCATAACAGATGTCATATATCTTTGACCTTCAACCAACTTTTATACCTATTGGTAAGGAGCCATTACAATATAGTTTGACAAATCCAAAGCAACTTAAATTCCAAGAGTGTTTCAGAGCCAACAAAGGGTCGCATTAAAAATGATCAGGTCTTGTCGAATATTATGGTGGATTGCTATTTTGATGTTGGAGTTGTTATTATTTTTTTATGATAGATTTTTTAAAGTTTTTGTATATCTCTAATCGGAATTTTAAAATATAAACTGTCAATCATGATGATCTAAATCTACGAGCATGTGAATTACCTTAAAAATATATTTAAATTCTTAAAAAAACTTTATCATACATAATCATTTTATCTGATGTAAACATAATTATCTTAAAAAACCTGTCATGCTTATAAAAATTCTAATAATCCAAATTGAACCAATTTATTCTTTATTAAGTTGACTATTAACAATATGAAGTACACACTCACACAGCCGTAGCTCTTATATGTGTGTATAATTAAAATTATTGAATTAATATTTATTTTATGAATATACAAAAATATTAATTCAATATTTAAATTATTGTAATTACTTTAATTATTCTAAATATTATATATATGTTAAAAGTTAATATAATTTGAACAAAATTTAATAGTAAAATAGTGTCAGTTTCTATTTATTGTATATATCCATTACCCTTGAGATAAGAAATGACTTTCTTAATACCTACCCCCTTCACTTTTCAAAAGGATTCAAGAGAAGCATATGGATAAATAACTAGATAAGTCTGATAAGATTTTGTCATAAAAAAAAGTATACACCAGATTTAATGAACTTGACTTGTTCCCAAATTGACTATGAACAGAGTCGCTAAATTTTCAGTGACTGTAGTGAGTATTTAATCATGCCTCTCTGCAATTAATCGTTATCTGATCTTGAACATTCCGTTTCTTTTTTATAAATCGTTCCATTATTTCAACATTAATTAATTACTGTATTTTTTACACCATTTATAATTATCTTTATTTTTTATTTTTTTACTTACCCATATGAAAAATGCCACCAAAATTAAAGGAGATAACAAAAAATGTTCTACTTTTGGTGTAGAAAAAAAAAACATATTCCTTTGGTAAATGACCTTACTTGTTACTTGATTTTATTATAACTTATTTATTTTTGTACAATTCTCAAAGACTATAATTACATTCCTGCCCCTATTCGTTCTTGAACCGTCTATAAATTGGTTCCACGGCATCCAAGTTTGGATGTGGCAGGCATATTATTTGGCTGTTGTAGAAAGCAGAGAATGAAATTAATGTCTAAGGTCAGCGTTTGCATGGCAGCCTTCTTCTTCTTCCTCTTCTTAACCATTGCATGTGCAGGCAGAACTGGTCCTGCTTCCTCCTATGTTATTTTGAACAATATTCAACATGGGGTTAGTTAGTTTCCTTAATTTATATAATAATAATAATATTTTCTTTAGAATTGCTGCAATTAATTTCATCACAAACATTTTTCATTTATCTTGTTCAATTACGAATGGTCTACCCTTATATGCTTGAAGGTTTTGGAAGAGGAAAGGATAAACATAGAAGAAACTTGTCAAGGCATTGGCAAAGAAGAATGCTTGATGAGGAGAACTCTTTCAGCCCATGTAGACTATATTTATACACAGGAGCTAAAGCCATAATATCAACTATTGAACCTCTCTTGAAATCTAAACTGTGTTACCCCGGTGGTAATTTTATATAAAATCAGCACCTCCACATGGGGCTGTTGACAAGAGTTAGTTTAGTCATCTATATTTTCACTTTCAGTGGCAGGTTTCCTTTCCTCTTTTCACCCCTTTTGGATTCCATTACCATAATACATTTCCTTTTTATTTCATATTTTAAACCAATGTATATTGATTTTGGTAGAAATAAATTTGGACATTCATTTTTGGTTATTCACAACTTCAGTTTCCATAATCTTGATATTGGGACTTCATACATCAGCACAATTTTAGGGAAACTTGGGAAGAAAAAAAAAATCGTTCTTATGCTATGATGGACTTGGAGGCTGGAGCATTTATGGGGTTGACAATTTGATTTGTCATACCAAATAGAATGGAACCTTGCATGGTGAAATTCAGTATCAGCTGTAAAGTTTTCATCTTGTTCGGCATAAAACCAACAAAATGAACCGAAAGTCGTTTTGATTTCCAAAGTGTATATTAAGTTTTGCTGGCAGGAAGAGAGAGAGAAAAAGCTTAAAAATTTGCTAGTTTCTTAGTTTACAATCAATATTGAAAAGTAAATATGTTCGTCCTTCCTTACTATTTAAAGAAACCAAAATATTGTTGCACTAATTCAACAAATTTTCGTAAATGACCATGATGTGATTATTCTTATAAAATTTTAAATTCATTTTCCTGTATATTTCCTAATGTGAAGAATAACTTTTTTTTACAATATTTTAGTTTTTCATCTTATTAACATATTTTAATATAATTTTTAATTTAAAAAAAATTGATACTTTAAAATGTAACGTTAAATATCACGACGATTAAGTTAGGAATAAAATATCATCATTTTTATTTATTTATATATTTTTCTCTTCTAATATTATTAGGGATGGAAGTAGGTCAAATCGAATAAGATTTTGAGTGTTCAAGTCGAATATGAAATTTTCAAATGACGAGTCAGTCAAATTGCTAAAAGTTTTTTTTTTTTTTCAACGTCCTGCTCCGATTCAAAGTTCATGTTATAAAAAATATCAATAAATATACTTAAAATATATATATAAATAATTGATTAAAAAATTTTACAAATTTAAAGTTTACAAGATAAAAATTATTAAATAGGCCTAATATATATATATATATATATATATTAATATTATGTGAATAAAATATAAAATAAATATTATACAAATATAATATATTAAAATAAATATAAATAGGCACCTGAATGGGTTAAATATATTTTTTTTTATAACCATGGATCTAGCTTGTTTATATAAAAAGCAATTTCGAGCCTATCTGTCTCATTCACTTCTATTCCTACTTATTATCTTCTTTCATAGTGATCCACACCATAACTTCATTCAAAAGCTTCAACCTTGTATCTTGATCATCTCTGTTTTATATGAAAACTCTGTTTCCTTTTTTGTTATTGGATTTACCTCTAAACTTTAAATCCATCGTCTTCCAAATCTAAAATTTTAGACTTTTTTCACCATCATTTTCATCCTAGATTCCATCTATTAAATTATTCTTGGAATCTCATCCCAAAAAGTTTTCCGATGTTATACCTCTAAAAAAATAGAGTTATGAAAATGTATTTTGATGGAAGAGAAGTGTTGCATTTTGTACGTGACATTTTGGATCTTAGGTAGAGATTTCTCATAAACATTTAGAGAAAATTGTGTTGGAATTAGAGGAAAGTGAATTTCTTATGGGTGATGGAAAATGATGTATATAGGATACAGACAAGTTGAAAGAGAGAATAAAAGGAAGAGGAATGGTAGTGAGGAAGCGAATCAACGTGCATAGAACTCTATATTTGATAACTAAATTAAAATAGGTTAACGAAATGGAGATTAAAGTGACTCTTTCTTTATTTATCTCAAACTTCAATTGTTGCAGTAACCTTCATGTCTATCTACTTTTTATATACTTTATATTTAAAATATATTGTTTTTAAATTTCAGTTGTTGCAGTAACCTTTGTGTCTACTCTTATATACTTTACATCTAAAACATACTATTTTTAAGCAACATTTGATCCAAAGACTAACGTAAAACTAAAATATCAAGAACTAATAATTTAATTTTTTAAATAAAAAATTAAATTAATTAATTAATTTTTTAAAATCAAAAACTAAATTAAAATAAATTAACGAAATAAAAATTAAAATCACTCTTTCTTTATTTATTCCAAACTTCAGTTATTACAATAACCTTTATGCCTATCTACTTTTTATATACTTTACATCTAAAATACATTGTTTTTAGGCAACATTTGTTTTCCTTTCCTTGCAACGCTTGTCTTATTACAGGTAATCGGATGATATTTTTTTTAATTTAATAATAATAATCAATGAAAAGAATAAATATTTAATCAATTAAAAATTTTAATTTTTAAAAGATAATAAAAAATATTTACCTACAATTTTTTAAATTTTATTTTTATGGGACTGAATTTATAAAATTATTTATTGCATTTCATATATTTTTTATTAACTTTTAAAAAAAACATAGTGCACATACTGTGAATTGATAATTTTGTAATGGTAAATGAATATAATTTATTTTTAATCAATTATAATATATATTATATAATTATCATAAAATAACATATAAGTTTTAAACTAAATTTTAATACTTTAATTTTTTAAATCCTTCAAAATTTGTAATATATGTAAATTATATCTTCTAAATATTTATGATATTAAATTTATTAAACATTAAAACTATAAAATAAATCTTTTTAAAATTTTAAAAATTAATAAAATTGATATTTGAATAAATTTTTTGACTATTAAATAAATATTTTAATATTTTAATAATAATTTATTTATTACAATATTATATGATTTGAATAAATAAATTATTAAATATAATTATTATTATTCGCTCTAAATTATTGATATTTTAAAAAATAAACATACATAAACTTATACATCATACATATATAATATAATATAATATAATATAATATAATATATATATATAATATAATATTATGAAGAATAAAGTAGATATATAAATGAATTAAGATAAATAAAAATATTAATTTATTTAAATATAATTTTTTTTATTCAATCTATTTAAATTCAGATTAGATGAGTTAAATTCGCAAGTTAACGAGTTAATCAAATCAAAATTTTGTTTTGAAAATATATAATTTATTTTTTATTTTTATATTACATATTTTTTATGAATTATTTTAATATATTTTATTAATAAAACAAATCAATTTACGATTCTAACCCATTTAATAGTTGTCTATCAACAATTAGGCAGATGCCAGTTGGATTGGGTTACATACACGGCCTTTGAAACTAATGGAAAGAAAAGAAGATTGATGTAAAATGTTCTAAATGGAAAACTAGAAATAATTTTTTTTATACAAAAATTGAGTAAAAAAATGTTTGAAAATCGTATTGAAAATGACTTAACACTATTTTTACTTAACAGATTTTAATTTAAAAATTGAAAGAAAAAAATTTGCAGGGCCTTACTTTCTGCACCCCTTTTTTCTTTTTACACCCCCCTAAATTTTTTGTAAAATTTTTATTCCAACTTTACCCTTACCACCCCCCTCCCTTACCTTGTAACATTTCCGCAAAAAAGATTCATTTTCCGCAAACTTTTGAACTCAGCATCTCTGAACTCCTTGCTGCTTGCCTGGTACTGCTTCAGTTGTGCAAAGCTAAACGAAACAACCCAAGGTCAAAGCTTCTACATTCAGGTTAGGACCTCTGAACCTTAAACTCGTTTGCTATTCTCCATTGGATAGGGTAAATGTAGGATTTTAGGCTGCTGCGAAGAAGACGACCCGATGCATTCCGCAAACTAGTTTACTTGAACGCACGGGGTTGCATTCCGTAAACTAGTTACTTGGAATGCATCAGTTCTGTTGGTCAGTTGTATTCCAAACTAGTTTACGAATACAACCGATGCATTCCGAGAAACTAGTTACTTAATGCACGATTTTTGAAATTAATTTTGTATATTTACCTTTTAAGTTAATTTATGTTTTTAGGGTTTAAGTATTCATTATTTAAGTTTAATTAAAAGGTTTAGTGGTTTACAAAAAACATGTTTTATGTTAATTTGTTCATTATGTTAATTTCATTTAAGTTTATAATTTAAGTTAAGTGAGAAAGTGTGGTTAGTAATTAATGAACTGTATTTTATTTGGTGAATTTTAGACATGGCCAGGACTAGAGGTTCACATAGTGTAGGTGGTATTTCAGATACCGAGGATGTACGTGTTCGACCAACTGCCTCTGCTCACATCGACGTGTTCGGCAAGCCATTGATGAGGAGCATGTTGATGATCTTGGAGGTGATATGCATCATGTAGAAGAGACATTCCTGTGTGGTCCAACGGATGTCTCGTACTTTAGATCATACATGAGGAGCATGTAGCATATTACATATGGACAGGGACAGTGAGTGTCATCACTTTGTATATGTATATGACATTATAAGAAATAATTTGTTATTTAATTTATTGTTTTGGTTTGTCTCGAATGTTATTTTAGGATCGTCCCGCTTCTCAAGGTGTTGACCCATGACGAAAGGTCACTCCTATAGATGTCCCTTACATCCGCAGCATCGTACAAGAAGGTGGATTGGCCGACTTAGTACGATGCAGTCATTCGAGCAGTATAGTGACAAGGGCTTATTGTCTCGCTTTTGTGGAGAGATGGCATAGAGACACATGCACTTTCCACCGCCGATAGAGAGATGACCATCACATTGGATGATGTGTCATCATTGCCGATCTACCGATCACAGGAGCCGTGTTGGTTGTCTAGTCCATGTCACGAGATTCCGCTTGCGACTTGCTGACAGATCTTCTTGGTGTTTCGCTTCGGAGGCAAACACATAGACAGATCACACTCGAGGTGCGATGTCGTTCGGTTGGGCAGATGTCCGTGATTTGTGCATTCGAGGGTCGCTGGATGCAGCCGTGCTTACCCGCGATTGGTTGGGTGCACTATTTTTGCCGACAAGAGTGGCACCCTTGTGAGTGTGTCATATTTGGAGCTGTTCAGTGGATGTTCGCATCATCGGGAGGTATGCTTGGGGTGCTATTGCACCGGCATACTCTACGATCAGCTTAGTGATGCGAAGTTTCGCAACACTAAGTGCCTCATGCTATTTGACTTTGTTACAGGTAAATGTCACTTATTGTACATCATTTAAGGGTTTTTTCCCAGATAAACTGTTACTTACTTGTTTATAATATAAGTGTAGGCATGGATTGTTGAGCATTTCCCACTGATTGGGGGACGTGAGCTGAGGGATGACTTTACCCCAGATATGCCCGTGGCGATGCAGGTTGAAGATGCTACGCTTCGGGGATGTGAGACCATATAGGGGCGCTTTGATCGATACGGGTGGATGACATCATTTGGACACCATATGATGAGTTCAGAGGTCATCGACCCTTCGCCGATCATTGCATGAGGTTTGATTAGATGTGGTGATTTGGTCTACCCTCATTCACCCGATAGAGGCCGCGCCGATTTGGGCATGTTCGTGGGATCCCATGCCTACCGTTGATAGCTTGGGTATGGTTGAAGTCCTCGGTCCATTGATGATAGTTTTTTAAACTATGAACTATCATTGGTTACGAGGTTAGAGGTTCTCATTTACCACTCGGCAATGTTGTTGCGTACATGGAGTGGTTTCGCAGATCTCCACCCATACCTTACCCAGTAGTTACAGGTGAGGGTGAACCCGAACCTCCCGGTTGTGGTCACAGAGGCTAGCCAATCTCATGCAGTGGAAAAAGTTTCACTTTCTACCCAGGTAATCCATTTGTTTATTTGAAAAATCATGTTGTAGATGATATTGTTACTAATATAATTTATTTTTCAGGATCGTTTTGATAGAATAGTTGAACTACTAGAAGGCATCATTGCTTCAGGGAAGACTCAGGATGATTCATGAAGCGAGATATGGCACGCTAAGGCTTTGAACATAGCACGTATTGAGGTCGTGGGATGTTCTTACCTACCAATGGAGGAAGAGGAGTCATCCAGCAGTTGATATCATTTATGATTGATCTTTGTATATATCACATTTTTGAACACTATATGTATTTGATAAATGATGATTTTTATATTGTATATTGCTTTTGTATATAGTTTTTGAACTGATGAAAAACAGGGAAATGATTAGTAGGTTACTGTTCATTTTTAGACTTGTATGATTTTGAGTTGATGAAAAACAGGGAAATGATAAGCAGGTTACTATCCATGTGATTTGTATGATTTTGAATTCAACAAAATTTTGAACTGATAAGCGGTCTGCATTCATATCAAATAATGTCAAGAATCAACATTAGAAAGGATATTACAACTAATCCACAGATGATGTCCGTTACATTATCAACATTGTTTTTAAATAATGAACTAAATAAATCCATCCGACTAATATATGGCCACTCCCACATCCAGCATTGTCATCACAATATTTATGCCATTGCAAAGGTTGGAGGACTGGAGCTCCATCTACCATAAAAACCTGCAATGATAATATACATTAGATCAATGTAAATATAAATAACTTTCAAGTTAAATAATAATAAATAGTGGATGAATACCCGTACAAAATGACAACCATTAACAAATCCGATGCAAATAATACGATGGTTCATCAATTGTGGTGGTTCACCTCGAGCGGAAAATGTCATTGATCCATGAATGGAAATATGAATAAGTATGACATTATACCTAGACTAATTACATAACCCATATCATGAATCGCTATCCATTTATCGTGTGAAACCATTTTTTCATTCCCAACAAACAAAGAAGTCCTTAACCGTATGTATCTTTCTTCACTACCAACAGATTCACATACACATGACGATCACCGACCAAGCTCCCGAATTAAATCAAGTCGAACTTGAGCCCAAGGCTCTTCACCCTTTCCAAAGCAATGCAAAGAATTGCACGATATCCACAGTTTCCATCCTTCAACATCAACAATCGTTCAATATAGTTCTGTAATCGAATAGAAACAAGTCTAGCATAGGCATAACATTTTTCTTCTTGTTGTTATGACGTTTAACATCGATGACAAACGAGGTGATGAACTATCATGATTAATACAAACCATCAACATATTCAAAGAAGGATGGTTCACGTTTGGTTGATCGTTCCATCCGCAATGCCTTACCTTTGATTGCACCCTTTGTTCTTACCTTATCGGAGGTGGACACATTGAAGTTGTAGATTGGGAATGCTAACTCATGAAGTTTACTCTTTAGTGTTATCTTTCCACAAACATCAAGCTCTGAGAATCGTTTCTGCAAAGTTTCAAATTCTGGTTGCAACGACAAATCACCCCATTGCTCTGTTATTCCTTGATCAGCAAATGTCAATATCTTCCAATGACGATGAACCGACTCCAATGGTACAAAATTACCCATCACACTATACCTTGCTAACTCGCATGCACAAGGTAATCCATATGTACTCTAAGACTGCACCCACAAGTTATACTCTTGTCAATACCTACAATTTTTACCCGCTCATATTCGTTAGCAATGTGGGCTAAAGCATTATTTGATACAAAGCCCCGTAGCTTGGCATAAAACCTTTGCTGAATCTATGCTCAACAATGATCATGCTTCTTTCAAATGACGCCTTTATGTCACTATGTTGCAAGTATTATCATATTATTCATTGCATCCCGTGACATGAACACAAGTCACCTCTACTATCTTGAAGCAACCTCTTTAACCTTGCATGTGCACTTTCAACCCCGAAAAGGAATAAGATACAAGTCGCGAGCCTTTTTATATCATACAAAAATCGCTTTTAAAAAATTCATTTTAATAATAAAGATACCCCATTTGTGGTTGTATTTCCAAGATGCATCACCCTATCAATCCAAGAACTCACAAATCTTTCCTTGTAAGGATTTAACCAAGTTCTGTTCACATAATCCAAAATAATAGGAATTTTGAACACTTAGTTTCGAATTTAAGAAAACGCTCTTCATATTCAATTTCAGTTGATTTAATCCATCAATAACTCATGCATCCATTACACAATCCCATTCATCCACTGGAGATACTAGTAACTTGCACTTTGACTTCACATTTTTAGAAACATGAAATTGACAAAGCAAGTATGTTGCGGATGGAAACACTGTTTCAACAAAGATTCATTAAGGCGATATCTCTATCATTACAATCACTTGGGGTACTAATTCATCTCTAGAAACAAACCTCTAACTTTTTCTAATACCTGTGTGAAATTATCTTCTCGCTCAGATTCCAAATAAGCAAAACCCACAGAAAATGTCAACTCACCGAGGTTACTCCAACAATCTCAAGTAATGGCAACCGATATTTGTTTGTTTTATATGTGGTGTCAATGATCAACACAATATGGAATGCATTCAACAATTTAATGCCATCTGATGTGTCCAAAAATATCTCGAACAACATTAGACGTTTGATCCTTCTATACCAATACACATTTGTCACGTTCCATTAATTTCATCAAGTGCGGAGTTCCGTTCGAGGACCCCTTTCGATTTTCGATATTTATGGCGAGCATTATAGATCTGCTTTTTGATGTTGGTCACATTATGATCATCATGACCTCTTAATGTCAACAAAATATTCTTCGGCTTAACCATATTCTTTGTCATATCACCTAGTAAAGACTTCTCTTCACCACTTAGTCTACAAAGATATGCATGACCTTCTAATGTTTCTGCTACATCATGTTGTTGGAAACCCACATACAACATTAAGCTTCCACCCTTCACCACTTTTTAATGGTCTTCCTCTTAATCTAAAGGGACACTCACATTTTCTTGTTCCACTCACCTTCCGCTAATTCATTCTTGTATTGTCTATATTTTCCACTTCTTTCACAACCTAATATTAACATTGTTTTCCCAGTCAATTCCACCACCGCAGATCTAATAATAACCACAACAAATCCATGAGTTTTACCTAATTGCTCTAGTCCAATTTATTAAATCATCACGTGAAGGAAAACCTAATTATAACATACAAACAACCAAATGTTACTAAATCATATACAACATAACAATTAAACTTTTCAATCTAAAAAACATTTACCATATCAGTCAAGAATGCGTTCAGATAATCACCATTGTTCTCTATCGAGCCAACTTATTTTCTTCAACACTTAACTTATTCCGAGATAACACAAGCCAAAATTAAATCACGTTACACACTTTTATATAAATCAAAAATAAAAAACAATTTCTCCAAAACTAATATTACTACATCATCGTCCTCTAGAGAAATCGGCATGTCCACTTCATTCAAACATGGTTCGTCGACCTCACCGAATCTTGCATAATTATCTCTGATAAAAAAGGAACAAAAATATCACATATCACATACCATAAGCATTTAATTTTTCAACCTTTTTATTTAGTTAATTTAATTAACCTTCCGCAAATTAGTTTTGCGGAACATAAAAATTACATTCCATAAATTAATTTACGGAATACACTTTTGTATTCATAAAATTAGTTTTTTAATGTAATTTTTTATTATTCCGCAAAATTAGTTTTGGAACCAAAAATTATATTCCGCAAATTAGTTTGCGGAATACATAAATGTATTCCGTAAATTAATTTGCGGAATGTAATTTTGAACTATTCCGCAAATTAGTTTACGGAAGACAAAAAATTACATTCCGCAAATTAATTTGCGGAATGTAATGTTTTGTCTTCCGTAAACTAATTTGCGGAGAACAAAATTTACATTCCGCAAATTAATTTGTGGAATACATTTATGTATTCCGCAAACTAATTTACGGAAGGTATTTAACATTCCGCAAACTAATTTGCGGAACGAAAATAAAGCACTCTCACCTCGTCTTCTCCGACGCTTCTCGCCCTTTCTCCGAGATTGAGCTCACTTCTCGTCCAACAAAGAACAAGAAATTGACTCCAACTTACACTCAATTAACAAATTTTCGTTGGAGTTTTATCAATTCAACAAATGCAATGAAGAGGAAAATGAGATTGAAAAACGAAGAAGGAGGTTCTGCTGATAACATATAGTCCCAGGGGCAATCTTGATTTTTCACCAACAAGGGGGTGCAAAAAGAAATTCTGGGAGTGCAAAAAGCAATGCCCAAATTTGCAGCCATCATTGAACATGGCTTAAATAGTATTTTTGAATAAAGATAATTTTATTCGAATTAGGAGCATTCGCATTATGATAGAGTTAATTTTTTACAAACATAAAATTTAAACCAATGATCTTATTTTTTTGAGATAAATGAAGTGCGGCAAAGGTGGACCCTCAATTCCCCTCATTTTTTTATTTGGATTATGTATATGGATCTATATATAAAAAATCTAATCTTATTGTATATATTTATTAAATTTTAATAATATTAACATATGATATTATTTTAATGATTAATTTATACAATATTTGTACTTAATAATTGGAAAATATTTTTAATTTTTATGAAAAAAAATAAAATAAAATAATTGATTTTTACAATAAAAGTATTTTGTTTCTTATGAATAGTTTCATAAAGTAATGTGGATGTTAGGATGTGTGAAAGTTTATGTAATTTCGATCTCTCCCTCCTTTATATCCTGAATATCTTGCTGGTTTTGAACAAATATACTGACTTTACCAAGCTTTGATTTATATAACATAAATTGCTATTATAAAGTGAGTGAATATATTTTAAGAAATAAAAAATATAATAAAAATATAACTATTTAAATTTTAATGATTAGTTTTTAACCAATAATTATAATTAATTAATTATACTTTATATCTTTCCTAGAATTATACTTATAGATATGTATTATTATTATTATGAAAAGATTTAGATATAATTTTTTTTATGTTGTTTTTATATTAAAATTGTTGGTAATTCCATAAAACTTGAAAATTGATTAAAAAATCACATCAAATACACCCCAATATCGTGGCTAGGTTATGTCTTTGTTATTGTTACACGTAGAAGAAGTGGGTCCGGCCTTAATCCATAGGAGTGTGGGGCCAGATTATAGAAACAGGGGGCGGGAAGAGATTTGGGATGGAGGGAAGACAGTTATGAGTGAATGAGGGCTAAAGGCTAAGGGGTTGGAGGGAGTTTGAATAAACCAATTTGAAAAGGAGAAGAAGAAGATGAAGAGGTATCTTCTGAAAACAGAACCGTCGGAGTGGTCGTGGGAGGATCAGGCAGCCAACGGAGGTATAAGCAATTGGGACGGCGTCAAGAACAAGCAGGCCCAGAAATATCTCAAATCCATGTCCCTCCATGATCTCTGCTTCTTCTACCACTCCGGCCCCAAGGCCCGCCGCATCGTCGGCGTTGTCTCCGTCGTTCGCGAGTGGTACACCGATGGAGATGCCGGTGCCGTCGACGTGAAGGCTGTTGGAGAGATGAGGACGCCTGTTGACTTGAAGGAGATGAAGCATTTCAAGGATTTCGCTCTGTTGAGGCAGCCTAGACTTTCTGTTGTCCCCGTTCCTGACGACATTTGGGACAATATTTGTGCTTTGGGAGGCGGCTATCACGGCGATGGCGACGGCGATGACGATGGCGATGGCGATGGTAACTCTCTCAACTGTTAGCCTGACCCCTCTCGACTACATATATACATTAACAACGCCTTCTTACTTTCTGCTTTCGATTAAATGTTTTTGCTGTGATTATAATGCTATATTTGTACTTCATTCACAAATTCCCACAGGAAAGACCTGACAAACCCTAACCCTAACCAAGATAGTCTGTCTTTTTTTTTTTGTTTCTTTCTGGGTGATGCGGGCTTAGACAACTACTGTTGGGCCTGTAGAGCTTGGGCCTCACTCAATATTTGGGCCTGTGCTGCTTTTATGTTTTCATGGATTGCTGCTGCCCTTGCCTGTGTAGAAACAACAATTTCGCAATTAAAAAGCAAATTTTCGTTGTGCCGGATTGATTTCTTTTTCCGTTATTTGGAAGTTGCCTCTTACTAAATGAATGTGCGAGATTCAAGATTTATCCCATGCGTTGAGAAAATCTCTCCCCTCACATTGGACAAGTCCTTGAGTTGTTGAGTTAAACCCTGGTAGTTGGTAGTAGTAATGCATTTTTCATTTAAGTTAGAGTTTTATTCCAAAATGTAGCATTTAATTATAAAATATTTAATTTTCTTGTAAATATTACTTTTCAAAATATTCGCTAAAAGTTAAATCCTATTTGTTACTGCATCACGAAATGCTTTTTAACAAGTTATATTAGTTTTTTTTTTTACCTGATTTTCCTATGGAGGTTTGGATGATACTTGGTGTTAGTGACATGATAGGATTATTTATTTATGTTACCGCATGTGGGTAACATTGATTCTTAGATCTCGCTCTGCATGATATCGCGGACGCTGGTGGTGTGACATGTTTAGTTCAAAGTTGAAACATCTTGCAAGGATCTGATGTTCAGTTCAATTTAGAAATCTTCTGGAGGTTCAGCTACAAGATATGAACCACTCTCCTTATGTTCCTGTACCTTCATTTAATAATTATGAATAAAAAATTAGAGAAGAATAAATGAAATCCTTGAAAGTATAACCGAAGGTATTTTAGTTAAAATATGATAATATATTACATTAATTAATATTTAATTTTAAATAACAACAAAAAAATGTGGAGTAATAATAAGTATGGATGTGTCTATTGTTATTAATAAAGGTATATTTTTACTCATATGTAAGTATATTTAAAATATTACTTTGTCTTCTTTTTTAATTAAATAATTAATAAGAAATTTAAATAAAAAGTTATTAAATTAAAGTGGTACAAATGTATAGAAATAGTAATACCATTATTTTGAAAACCGGATCGAAGAATCGATTTTTGTTTTTTTAAATTACACAATTGTTTTAACAAATAAATTGGTAGTAAACTCATAAGATCTGAAAAAAATCAGTAAATCAATATGAAGTCAGCAGAATTGATAAAAATTGGTTCATATATAAAATAATATTATTTTAATTTTACAAAAATAAAATAATATATTGTTATATTTTATTTAATTTTGTATGTATAATTTAAATTTTAAAAAAAATTAAATATATATGATTTTTAATTATATAAAATTATTATATTAATATGTTTTACTATTATATATACATATTTTTATATTTTATGATATAATATATTATAAATATTTTAAAATTAATATTTAATTAATATTGATTTAATTACGTTCAATTACAGGTAAATCATAAAATTTTTAACCAGTTATTTGATCGGATCAATTTTAAAAATCTTGAAATAATACTAATAATACTAATGGACATTCGTATTAAGTGAACCTCAAAGGTAATTCTGTAGGTTAGACAAGTCTTTTATATTTATTAATATAAAATAGAAGCAAGAAGTAAAATAGAAAATGATTAAAATGAATACGTTATCTTAAAGTTAGAAATGAAGAAAAGATTTTTTTAACTTTTTAAGAGTTAAAATATTTTGAAAATCTTGAAGACTTAAGAATTTATTTGAGTAATATCTTTAGTCTTTAAAATTATGAATATTGACCAATTTGATTTTTAAATTATGAATATCAATTATTTTAATCTTTTTAATTTTAAAACTAAAATAATTATTGTTTGAAAATGTTAAAAATTAAAATAATTGCTATTTAATAATTCCAGAGATTAAATTTATATAAAAATTTGATCAACTTGATTTAATTTTTAGGAATATTTAATTTAATGGATGAATTATTTAAATTTTTGTACTGGAAAAGATTATCAAATCATACAAGTTTTAGGGCTTAATATTTAGTGCTAATTGACTCAAATTCCTTTTATAATTTTAAAGATTAAATTAATTCATACTGGTTGGTTTAAAATTTCATTTGATTATTCAACATCAAAAACAAAATTTTATTAGACTCTACAATTTAAATTAAAAATCTTTGCACATGTCATTCTGCCAGAAAATGAGAATCCATTCGTCCGCATGGCTCTATTTTTCTTCAAGTGCTTTCTTTACTCCAAGTCGCCAATTGCGTGAACCGTGTGGTTGTTTTATCCCTCTTTTAAAAATAAGAGGCATCACCTCTTTTAAAAATAAGAGGCATGAACAAAGTTCTGCACATGGAAGTCTTCACAAGCGTCGTCAATTATTTTATATACAAGGCTTCGCACATGTCACTCTGGCAGAGAATTTAAGTCAGGTCTTATTGAATGTTGTTTTTACTTTTTACCGTTTCTTTTTTGCATCACGTCGGAGTTTTCTTTTTCTCATTTTTCCAAATGTATTACCCGCATTTTACTCGGTCAATAATCACCGTGTAGAAAAAATAATCACGTTGAAGATTCTTCATCACCAACTCATAGTTATATAGCTGTTATAAAAAGTTGTTTTTTTTTTTTTACTATAACAGCTTTCTACTACTGTATATAAATAGGTCTCTTATTTTATACAAATTAGATGAATAATAACAATTATTATTCCTCTCGTTTCATTTCACTTTCTTGTCTTCACTCTTCCCTGCCTTGTTACGCTAATAAAATAAAAAAGTCGTTCATGGTTTATCTTCCATTTTTTATGCTATACTCTTTTCTCAAGATTATATTATATTTTGTTTTCTTCAATGATGTGCTGCACAGACTGTGGGTAATATACGAGGATGGTCGTTTCTTGGGGAGGTTTCTTCGGTGGAGAAATTTAATTTGTATTCTGTGATAGAGGAAGAAAAAATTCCACAATTTTTTCTTAAGCAAGACAGAGCAAGGTCATGGGCAATGTTCCGTAATACGGTATTTGCCTTGTTTCCCTCCTAATATTTTTAAGATTCAACTCGCCAACGTCAAGCTTGAAAGTTCAAACTAATGCTGCTCAATTAAATTGACAAGGACCTCTTTAGATTTTCATTTTCATATACTGCGTTGGCTTCATATTTCACCAGAAAATGACTCTCCTTTTTCCTTTCTAGTTTTTTTAATTAAAATTTTTGACCAAATATAACGAGGGGAAAAGAATCAGGTCGATATCTAAAATGGCATTTCAAGTTGAAGAGGTGCTCTCCTGATTTATTTTCATGAGCTTGACTATAAAAACATTCGAATTTGTTCATTTAAAACAAATTAACTTTGGAAATATGATAATTATATTTTCAAAATTTAAGTTAAAAATGCATGCTAAGTATTTAATTTAAATACATAGCTATTTTTTAAAAAAAAAAAACTTAAGATGCCTATTTTAGTTAAGAAACTATAAAACTTGATACGAGTATTTTAAATTCAAGTAAATGTATAATATAAATTAAAAAATATTTAAGAAAAATCATAAAGAGATATACATAATTAATCCAGGTATAATTTAAAACTAAATGAAATATGTTTCAATTAAAAAATATATACATAAAATTAATGCAGAATAATTTAAATTTAGAAAATTAAAAAAATAACATGTTTTGTTTTGAAGATAATATATGGAATTAAATTACTTAAAAAATGTGCTCTAATTTAATGTATAAAGATTTATTTTTTACATAAAAGCAATGAAATTTAAATTTAGAATCTTATGCATATTATCCCTAGGCAATAAATTAATCCTAGTAGATGCAATTTAATGTAAAAAGATAAATATTAACATTAAAATTTAATCATATTTTTACAAATATTTTTTAAATCATATGTTGGAAAGATAAAAGAAAACTAATTTTTTAGTAAAAAATATTTATCATACAGAAAATATATAAAAATATTTATAAATACTTAGTAAAGGATCTAGCAAATAAACATTTTAAGAGCAACGATTAAAGAGTTAATAAATATATTTTATTAAAAATTACAACAAAAACTTTAAAAATTATGAAGGATGTGCTTTTAGTTTTTATTATTATTTATTTTTTTATTAATTAATATTATTAGAACAATTGTTAGTATTTTATTTCTTTATTTCAAAAGAAGAAAATTGTTAACATTTAATTTTAAGTATTCAAAATGGTAGATCTTTAATGAGAAGATAAGTATTTATTATATTAAAAATAAAAAATTAATAAAATTTTCAATTATAATGATTGAGGTTAACAAAATTTAAAATTCAAAAATATAAAAATTTAATACTCTTAGATTTTTAAAATTAATTTTAAGACATAAAGTTAATTTTTTAAAAAATATGTCTTATATGTTAATTGTCGTTTAAGATAATGCACATTTTTTTTAAAAAAATATTATTTATTTTCTCCAGACTTATATATAATATTTATATAACTAATTAATAAGGATTAAGAAATTTAGTTAATATTAGATTTTTTTGTGAAATTATATTATTTTCAAAATTACCTTTACATTAATGAAATGTATTGTTTTAATTTTTTATGTAATTAATTATTGTATCTCTATATAGTAATATAATTTACTTAATTAAAAATATTTCTATGGAAAACAATTAATACAAGTGATGTTCTACATTAATCCTATAAAAAAATTAAGATAAACTTATTTTTAATTTTATAATAAAATTAAATAAAATACACCAGTTATTATAATAAAATGATTTTTCTTAATTAAAATACTTTTAATAAATGTATTAGAATGTAATTATAAGTGAAATGCCGATAAATGTAAGTATTATTGAAAAATAATTACTGCCTTTCATTTTGTTGTGTTGCTGTTAAAGGTAAAGACAAAATAAATTAAGGAAATTTCAACTAATATTTTATTTTATTATACTTCGATTAAAATGTCCTCATTTATATCTTAATCATTCTATTTTTTTCCCCTTCGACTTCTCACAGGTGTATGATAGATGAAAATACAATATGAAGAACACATTTTGAAAATTTAAAATAACAAACTTTTTTTTTAAAAAAGAAAAAAGTTAATTAAATATATAAAATGAAGGGAGTATTTTTAAAATTTTTTAAATGATAAATATTTTAATATAAAATAAAGATAGTTAAAAAAAAAAAAGCCACAATAAAATAGTATACCCCAGGTAAAGAATTAAAACCTTTTTGTTTACCAACCTTTCTTACATGTGATCATGAAGGAACACTTTATTTTAACTGATTAAACGTTCTATTTAAAAGTTGAAGGTTGGTTAAATTAGTTCAAATTAGACTTATATTTTAGAAGGATAAAATTCAAATCTTAATTATTAATATAGGAATTATATTAATAAATAATTTATAATTATTTTTATAAACATTTTTTAATCCTTAAAAACATATTTTAATACCGATGAGCTCTAACTTACCAAAACTCTCATATATACTTCTTTTTTAAAAGTTGAACTTTGACTAGTATTCAAATTTTAAAAAGGTAAAGCACAAAATGTATTACAGATGACTAGACCATGTTAAACGACGAACTCTCCATCATGAATTATTTGACTATGATAATCGCTAAAAGGTATTTCCGTGATATTAGTTACATAATACGGACAAAAGTACTGATTAAAGAATGATTGATAAAATGTTTTAGTAAAAATTATATTAAAATATATTAATAATATTAAACATCATACTTTTTTATTAAAAATATTTATTAATTTTTTAATTTAGAATCCGAAAAGACTAACAATTATTTCAAAGACATTAATTAAAAATTAAAAATAAAAAGTTTTATTAAAATTAATGTTAACATATATTAAAATTAAAAAATAATATTTTTAATAAAAATATTGCTAATCAAATGCTTTAAGAACATCAATTAAAAATAAAAAATGAGAAATTATTATAAGTTATATTAAAATTATACAAAATATTTTTATTAAATTTTTAATTTTAATTTTATAATCAATATTGTTAAAATATTTATTAATATTTTGTAATTTCTTAACCAACAGTAGCTCATAATATTGGTTAGGATTTTCTTTGAAATATTTGGAATGAAGCTAAATACTTGGAAAAGGCATCATCCACCAACCATGCGCTATAAGTTCCCATGTCAAAGCATTTATATTAATGTATGGTGAAAACTGCGCCACACCACACCATAGCATTAACATGTGTTTAATTAAGTGTTTGAGTGGGACACTAACACATGCAAGACGCCCACCGACGCCGGTCCAATTAATTCGATGAATAATCAATCAAAATTTAATTTCTCTTTTATAAATGTCAATACTCAATATCCCAAGAAATGTTCATTGACTTTAGCATCGGAAATGGGAACTAAAAGTGAGATAAAATTGGAAAAAAATCCAAGAGATCAAGGGTTGAATAAAAAAAAAATCAACTTAACCAACAATTTAAAAGTATTGTTCAAGAAAAATAAAAAAAATAATTATAATATAATTATAATATATAGTTGTATATTAAATTATTAACATGAGATTCACGGTTTAAATTTCATTATTTTCCTTATGTATATAAATAAATATAAGTATATATTAACAAAATTTTCACTGATAATTTAAGATGTATGGACAATTAGAAATTAAAATCAGATTAATTGTACATATTTGATGCATTATTAATTAGTTATGCACAGGTAATGAGGGAATTTGTTATTAGTCAAGGAATTGAGCAAGAGTGTAGGAACCTAATATGGCGCAGGGTCAAAGGGTAGGGGTAAAATAATAAAAGTCAGAGAAAACGGTGAATGGTGATTAATTGCACTGCGAAGGGCATAGGGTGAAGTATATAGGCACTCTTTGTCTGTATTATCATTTCCAGTGGTTCAATGGCCATTTAAGAAATTAAGAAAAAGAATGAGTCATAGATAGTTAGTTACATACACAACGCAACAGTGATCACGTGAGCAGTGGCGGAATTGGGAAGTAGCATAGATATGGCGAATCAATTAGGAAATCTGGTTCAGTCCATAAAGTCGAAGGTGAAGTCTCTGAAGAAGACAAAGAAGCCATACATAAAGATGGACAAGAGTGCCAGCGTGAAGGTTGAAATTCGTAGCAGAAAAGCTCGCAAGCTCATAGAGAAGACCTTGAAAGCTGCTGATACTCCTGGCATGCGCCCCCTTTCATAGTTAAAACCTTACCATATATTCATTCTACTACGCACTACTCTTTCATTTCTTAATATCTATGTCATTTGCCTGCCTTTATTCTTCTTCCAATCTCAATCAACATGTATATATTATATACATATACTAGCTATTACCTTCCTTCTATTTCAAAATTTAAATACTCCATGTCTTTGTTATCTTTTAGATTCGGCAATAGCTCATAGATTTTTAATTGAATTAGTGATTTTGTTTTGAGCCCATTCCGGATACGCCCAATGGTATTTTAGTGATAAAAAATAAATCATCATTCTTCTGTTTTGTTCTTTCGGCCTTAGTTCTCTTTTGTAACCAAACAACCAAGCTTCATGAAGAAAGTTACTTAGTACACCGGATGCGCAACCCAGATGCATTTAATTTTGACCTTTTCTCATGGTTCGATTAATTATTCCTTATCCTTCAATCTTCTATGCTCATTGCCAAAAAATAATTAATGTGATTGTTGACAGAAAAGAAAAGGTAGACATTAGAGTGGTTGGAACTACTTAGTTGGGGGTTCGAATTGACAGTGAGTAGGGTATATTGATCGTTATTGGAAGTTTTTTAATGGCTCTGTTCCACCACCTATGTTGAGAAATATTTTGCAGATTCTTAACCTTGCTGTCACAATCGTTCATTTTCTCTTTTCCTGTTTTAAACTCGTTTTCATCCCATGTTAATGACATTCAACTGCTTCTGTTTCTTAAAAACATTAGCTAGGTTTGGTTGTCAGAAAAAATAAAATAAAATAAAATTTTGTTTTTATTTTTTATTTTTAAAATTTTATACCGAAAAAAATAAAAGTACAAAATAAAAACTATTATTTTTCTAATTTTTTAATTACTATATAAAATATTAAAAAAATAAAAATAAAAAATATTTTCTGAATTCTAATCTCATCTTAGTGAAACATATTTTAACCTAGCAACTTACTCATCCGTTTCTTGTATTTATTTAAAATTAATGTATTATATAATTTTATAATATTTTTAATTATTTATTAATTTATTTTTTATCATCCATTAACATTCTTATAAAATAAAAATATACTTAAAAATAAATATATCTTAAATTTATAATAATATTAAAAATTTATAATTTTATAACATAATGACAAATGAAAAATAAAATAGTGTTATAAATAACATGTTAACTTATTCTCTAATTATTTAGTGAACCTCGCATGACAGTCACTGAATTATAAAATATATGTTAAGAAGAATTTATTTATTCGTATTTGTTATCGATATTCCTCCAGATTTTTCTTCTGAAAGTACCCAGAAAAATTCAAGCAGTTGGAAAAAGTGAAATTCAAGCAGTTGGAAAAAGTGTACAATCAATATGATAGGAAATAAATTCTATAATGACATTTTGTTCTTCTTTCTTTTGAGGAATTCAGATTCACATTACAAAAGTGATCTATCTGTGTAGACTACAAAGTTCATGCGCATTCGGCTTCTTTTCCCAAACCAGATTGTTTAAAAAAATATTTTCGGATTGCTTCAAATGTAATTTTTTTTATGGAATTCAAATAGTATTTAATTATGCATCCTATCTATACTATATATATGAGATGTAAAAAGTTATGTATTATACTTGTGTGAAAAATAAAAAATCGTGGACTCTGATAAATATAATCTTAAATGTTCAAGGGGATTTCATTTAAATTTAGTCATACGGTGAAAATTATTATAAATAATAAATAAAAAATATAATATGAATAAATAATGCTTTGTTAATTAATTTGATTGAATAAATTTACTTAAGAAATATAAGTCTACTTTATTTTTTATTTCTAAAATTTAAATTTAAAAATTATTACATAAAAAATAAGTATCTCATCAGTTAAATTAATATAAATTTGTAAAAATATATAATTAAATAAATTTATATTTTGATTATGTTGTTTTTTAGATAAATAATATTTTAATTTAAAAGGTAAAAAAATATATGATTTCAAATATTTTATTTTTAAATTTAAATTTATTATTTAAAAATTAAAATATTATTATTATATTATAAATTAATTTTTTATGGTTAAATAAACAAGTTAAATTATTTTATTTTTTAATATATCTATAAAATGTTATTGCAATTTTATTTAAACATTTGATTATAGATATATTTGGATCATAATTTAATTATTATATTTTTTTTATTATTCATTTTAATTTTTATTAGCATCTTTAAATTTAAACTAACGATCAAATATGTTAATTTTTTTATTTATTATTATATTTTTTATCTATTTATTTTAATTTTCATTCAATTTAAATGGTTAAAGATGTTATTTTTTATTTATTATTATATATTTTTTATTATTCATTGTAATTTTCAGTAATTTTATTTAAATTTAAACAGAAATTTCTTAAATTTTTAAAATTATATTTATTAATATATTAAATACGTTCACAATTTTTTATTTTACATATAAATATAATGCGTTTTTTAAATGTAAGATGCATGCATGAAAGATGTAACATATTTATTATAAACATATTTATTATACGCGTTATAATATGAATGAGGGTATGATATATCATTAAATGCATCACACAAAAAGAGTAACAAATTACGTGTTATAAATGCTTTTTGGACCTTATGAAATCCTTTTGAATCAATCTCGTTTGAAAAAATATTTTTTTAAGCTACCCCATTTAAAAAAAAAAATTCATTCTTTCAGGAAAAATTTAAAATTTTTTATTACTTTTTATTTTTATAATTTTTTAAATATTAAATCAAAAATACTTTTATATTTTAAAATTATATATATTTTTAAAATTATATTTTAAATAAATATTTTACAAATATAAAATATATTATAAATATAACATAATTTATTATATATTATAATATGAATAAAATACATTCTCAAATACGTAACATGCGATGTTATAAAAAATGTTTGAATTCCATGAAAGACTTTTCAACTTTGATGAGAAATATTTTTTTTAAACAAACTCATTCAAAAAAAAATCATATATTCTTTTAAAAAAATTCAAAATTATTCTATTACCTTTTTATTTTTATAAATTTTTTTAAATAATAAAAAAACTTTTTTTATATTTTAAAATTATATATATTTTTAAATAATAATTTTTTTTTGCAATTCATCTTCACAGGCGAGATTCAAAGGAAGGTTAACATTAAAAGATATATTATAATTATAAAAAAAAAAAAACTTGATCACCTAAGTTATGAAATAAATGATCAAATTTAACATATATTTAAAATATTACTCTTTAACTTTTTACATTTGTAATTATGCATTAAAATCAAGAAAATAATTAATATTCTATTTTTTAAAGTTATTACTTAATTTTTATTATATTTTTATCTTATTAATATTTAACAAAATATACATAAATTAATTATTAAAATTAAAATTTAAAAATATTAATTATTTATTAATATTATAAAAATGTTAAAGTGTTAAAAATGGAGCGAGTATAAATATTTTAATATATTTGTAGTTAAACTTTTAGAAAATTAAAATAAATATATACCTTCATTATTTAAGTTGTGTTTGACGGATATTTTATGGTATTAAAAATTATAAATTATTATATCTATGGTATATTGTTAAGTAATTTTTTTCTTAATATAATATAATCAATCAAAAATGTTTCTTTATTTTATAATAATTTTTTATTTTAATAACTTTATAGTTAAATTTTTTTTTATAGTTATATCTGTTAAAGAGTTTATCAAAAATTCTATTATATTAATTGTTGTCATATTTTTGTTGAGCCTATTTAATAAATAAAAGTTTATCAATTTTCTATTAACTAATTGTTGACATATTTTTGTTGAGTTTATTATTAATATATATATATATATATATATATTCTTTTTTTTGTATTTTTATGTTTTTTGTTATTACGTATTATCTTAACATGATATTCTGAACTAAATTTCTTTTTCTCTTTCTGTGTTTTCGATCCTTGCCATTCACATATTTTTTAACCCTTTTTTTTTTAACTTTCGGAAGATAATTTTTATTTATGGTGCCACCGTTAATGGCTTCAATCTTCTCCCCTACATTACGCAAGAATGCTTACCCCTATGCTTGCTGGTGATTCTAGTCTTGAGCTTCTTGATGTTGATTCTTCTTCCCCTTCTTCAGAGCATTGATTTCAACAAATTATTGTAGTTTCTTTTCTCTATGAATCTCTTTACATTTGTATGCGCACCTGCATCATATCTTTCCAATCTTTTTTTATTTCAAAAAAAATTTTAAAATAAAAAAAATATTTTTAGAAGAGAGTCAAAAGAAAAATAAAATAGTAAGAAGTATTAATACAAATATTTTAATAAAAATATGATAATATATCGTATTAATTAAAGTTTTTTTTAATGTGCATAAATTTTAGAGAACAAAACGTAGAGAATGAAGATAGTTTTATATATAGATTCTTATTTTGTATTTTTAAATGAGTTTGGTAGAATTTTTTTTTATAATTTACTAAGTTTTTGCACATACATCTCTAAGTTAAAAAAAATTTTCGTTAATCTTTCGCATTTTGATTTATCACTCAAATTAGTTATTAAAGCTATAGCTCATTAAATATTATATAAAATATGAGTTGACGTTAAAAAAAAACCTATTTAAATGATTAATTAACTTGTTAACATCTAGTGTTTCAAAATGATAATATTTTGTATTTTTAGTTAACCGCATTGTTATAACATTTACAAAATAATATTATTTTGGTTATCACAACCTGCTGGAATTTTAAATTATTTTTTTTTTCTTTTTTTAAATTCATTTTCTTCAATGTTAAAATAACCTAATTTATTTCTTGTTTTTACTTTTTCATTGCATGCTTTGCAAATTTTTATCTAATTTTTTTATCAATTTTTTAATTTCCAATGTTGGATGTCTGAAAATATTTTTACTTAAAAAAGATTTTTTGGTTGAGTTTTGTATTTGACTTTAAATTTCTTAGCTTCTAAATAGAAAGAATTTGAACTGTCATAACCTTGTTTACTTGAGCTTTTTTTTTTTTTTTCAATTTCTTTTTCAAGTCTCTAAGATTATGTTTATTTGTTTATCCATTTTTATTTTTATTTTTATTTTGTTGTAGTTTTAATTACAAAAGTACATTCTTAAATGATCAAAAATAAAAATAAAAAAGGGTAACATAATAAAAATAATATGATATTTGTCAACAGCAAACATGTCATAAGCATCTAACAACTGTCTATTTTATGAGAACTTACATTAATTTTTTGTTTAGAATTACCGGTATGGAAGATTTAACTAAAATATTTGTTGGATTGTAAAAATTAACTGAAATAAGAATAATGAAAAAGACAGAAACACCACAGCTTTTTTTGAAAAAGGTGACGAGTAAGTGTGAAAAAGAATGAAAAGATGATGAGAGCATCATTTATAGTCCGTATAATATTCCACATTATATTTTACTTGCCATAATGTGATTGTTAACGAAAAATGATACAAGCATCAATTTAAATGACAAATCAAAATATTTAAAACTAATGAAAGAATTATTTTGACTTAAGAATATATTTAAAAAAACTTGATAAATTAAGAATGAATTTGTTTTCAAACTTTTCTTAAACATATTAAAAGAATTGTTAATAAAAAAAATTAGATGCAATATTATAAATATTGAAAGTATTATTTTTAATTAAAATTAAAAAATTTCCTCAACAATCAATGATTATCAAAACAAAACTTTAATTTTAATTGAAAATATAAAAAATATTTATAATATTATATTTAAATTTTACCCATATAATAATTAAGATCATTTTTAATTTTTATATGAAAAATTAAATAAAAATACCCTTTTTTTCTCTAAATAAATATTTAAATAATAATCAAAAATATATTTTAGATCGTAAATAAAGTTCGAAAAAGAACAACATTAGAATATATGTTCCTATAGCTAGACTATCATACCGTTCATCATTTTTCTACTCTTTATTCTTTATCAGCTGAAATTGTTGAACCCCATTTTTAATTTTTGTGAAACGCTTTTTTTTTTTTTAAGTACCTCAGACTTCAATCTAATGTAATGTAACTATAATTTATTGAATGTAGGCAGACCCGAACCGAAGACGGATTTACTAACTTGAATTAATCATTCGGTTTAAGTTATATCAATACATATTACGAAATTTGAAGTGACACAGTGGACAGTAACTCAAACGATGGTAAACTTTCAATACTTTTATAATATTCTATTTTCTTATTGTTATCTTTCTTTGTTTAATAGTCTTTTGAGAAAAAAATTGCACATACCTGTGTCTTAAATGAAAGGAAATATATATTTTAAAAATATTTTTTGTTTTTTAAATGATATCTTGATTTCTTTTCATGCTAATTAATATCTTTATTTTATTTTTCTAAATGCGATTATTTTGGAATTGATATGTCAAGCCTAGAATATTTTTTGAATCGTTCAAAATTAAACCATTTTAAACAGATTTTTAAAATATGTTAATTTGATCTATTTAGTAAACTAATTTATCCTAACCTAACTGATATAGATTATGTTATAGGTCATTGACAATTAACTTGACTTATTTCAATCTTTAGTTGTTAATGAGGAGTGTAAATCATACAAATAAGTGTACCAATAATCTATTAACATATGGTGTGAAAGCATCAAGTATATATACTTTATAAAATGCTTTAAATTATTTAAAAACAAAAGTTATTTATACTCTATAAACATTAATAAGTTAAAAAAAATAGAAGTTAATTTTTTATACATGTTTTTTACGAGCACTCCTATTTTAAAATGAGTGTTTTACAATGGTTCATAATAATTAAGGAAACTAATAAATTCTCCTAAAATCTAAAAAATAAATACCATGAGAGTAAGGTTTGTTAATTTCAGTTTTTAAACATAGTTTTAAAAATAATAGATTTTAATTCTAAAACTAAAAAATTAAAATAAATTTAAGTTATTTTGGTTTTTTGTTTTTATTTTTTTATCATTCATAAATTATTTTACCTTTTAATTTTTTTTTCACTTTCTTTTTAAAGATTAATTGACAAAATAATTTTTAAATCTTAAAAAAAATAAAATCAAACCCTTCTAAATTATTTTTTAAAAATTATATATTTTTAATACTTTATTTATTTAAAAGAAAAAATAATATAATTTTATATTTTTTATAATTTTCAAGACTTAATTATTAAAAGAAGTGTCAAGACAAAAAGATAACTTTTAAAAAGTATATAAAACTTAACTAAATTTAGAATTTATTTCTATTAAAGTTAACCAGCTTAATAATTTTTTAAAAATTAAATTTTATTAATCTAATCATCAAACAAAAAATTCTATTATATAATTTTAATCTATAGGTATCATAAATTTTCATAATAATTTTATTAAATAAATTTAATTTAATGCATATTAGAAGATGTAAGATAATTCTATAAAATGTTATAAATTTTATAAAATAATTGAAATATATTAATTGGGTAAAAAATTTAAATTATTATTTAATCATTACTTTTCATTTATTAAAAATTACTAGATTTTGTAATAATTAATATAAAATTATTTATATTTATACTATATTAAAATTGAACTCTAATTTAAAACTCTCGGTTTCTCTCCTTTCTTTTTCTCCTTGAAGAAAAAAAAATGCAGATTGCGTTATCAGAAATAAATTGGACAAAATATAAAGTGTTTTAGAAACTGTTTGTAAAGTTATGATATTCCATGTGAAAAAAAAAAAAAAACTTGTTTTTCTCGTGACCGGATCATATATTGATGTGTTTTAAAGTGAATGGTCCCACTTCGTTTGGGACGGACCAATAGCCGAATTGTTCTGAGGACACTTTTAGTTTAGAAAAATATTGACAAACATTCACAGACTATTTACATTAATTTGCATTTATAAAAATTTTATTGTAATTGATTAAACAATTCATAATTAAATTTATAAAAAATAATAATTTATTTATTTATATATCTCATAAATAATTGATCACATATTTTTTAATTAATTATTTACTACACATATAAAATTGATTTAACCATAATTTTTTTATAGTATTAATCACAATTTTTTTTCAGTAATTAATTGCTAAATTAAATTTGAGAATATAAATCTGTATGTTTGATAATTGATATTTTTTTAATCCAATATTAATAAAGGATTGTTATTCCTCCATCTTAATATAGTTGAAATATTTTTTAATAATAATTCTTTTACAAATAAACAATGTCATTAGTTTATCTGCATCTCTAATTTTATGATTTATATTTTTTTTAAAATTAAAATAAATAATAATTTATACTTAAATATAAATAAATGTATAGTTTGTAATTTTGTTTTTGTTTTATTAAAAAAAGGAAGACATCTAATGTAGGCCCTTATCATACATGGAACAAGTTTTTTCAATATGCATTGTATGGGAAAATAAATACATGAATAATGAATAATGGATGCTATCTTGCAAAAATAATGGATGATGGATGTCATCATTGAAAGTGTTTAAAACTCATTTCAATGCGTTCAAATAATTAGTCATTCATGTTTAGTATGTGTCTGGGTGAGTGGTTGTAGATTCAATTTTAAATGATTTTGATTTTGTAACATTGAATTTTAAAATTAAATTTGAACTTAAGTGAATTATATTTAAAAATTTTCCAAAAGTAATTTTATAAAAAAAATCAGTATAAAATTTCAATTTCAATATAAAAGTTATAAAGTTAAAGATGTATTTGATAAAATTAAATGATAGCTGAAAAGATAAATGAAAATTAAAAAGTTAGATAAAAATTATAAACTGACTAACTTGCTAATTCAAGTAAAATGTATTTACTAAAATTAGTTGAAAAAGATAAAATAATAAAAATATGATAATTAGATTTGATTTAAGTATTATAATTTTTATTAATTATTAACTTTATTATTTTATTATTTGAATTAAATTATTATATTAAAAATAAAAATATTATTTTTTAATTTATTATTATTTATATATTTTAATTAAAATGTATTATATAAATAAATATATAGCTATTTTGATGATTATATATTATAAAATAAAATTTTTGATGATTTTATTTATTTATTTATTTTATTATTTATTATGTATTTTTAATAAAAATATAATTTTGAATAAATATTTTTTAAAATTAAAAATATATATTTTAAATTTTATAAATATATTTAAAATAATATTTGCTTTATTTTTAAAATTTTTATTAAAAAACTAAATATTTTATTATAAATAATTTAAACAAAATATTTAATAACTACACTAATACTAACATTGAATAATATATAAAAAGTAATATTTTATAATAAATAAAAAATTATCAAATATATGAAAAAACAAATAGAATGATGAGTTATGAAAAAAAAAATTCATAGAAGGTGTTTCTTTTAATGTTTGGTTTTTTTAATTCCTAAAAATCTGGAAATAGTTATAAAATATTCTCATGTTTATTTTAAGTTTTAAAATATTATTTATAGATAAGATTTATTTCATTCATATTTTTTAAGCATCATTCGTCATTTCATATTCATAGAAAGATGGGAAAATAATTTATTTCCATGAAAATGATTGAAAATTATAAATTGGATAGTGAGTGGTAAATAATAGATAGTGAAAGGGATGAATACAATTTTATTTAATTTTAAAACTATTTTTATCTTATTAGCAAATTTTTTAGATATATTTATAAATATTAAATATAAGCATAATTTTTTTTAAACATATCATTCTTAAAGTAATATTTTTTAAAAAATTGAAAAACATTTTCTAAAACAAATGTCACCATAGGATGAAGTGTTTGAATTATGTGTTTGAGAGAATGTCAACGATTTTCCAAATATACCAAATTTTTTTTTTTAGATTAGCTTATCCAATTTTCAACATAAATGGTAAATGCTACTTGATTAATGACTAGCAAAAACAGTTGATTTAATTTTAAATCATAATTGAGAATATTTTTTAGTTGAAATTAATGTGCTTCAACGGAGAAGTAACAATTTGTTGCTTGTAATTCGAGTGCTCAGCGAAGCATGAATACAAAAATAAATATACTAGAAAAATTAAACAACATATTTAATAAAATAAAGAATTACAGTATTTAAAATAAAAAAATAGTTTGTATAATTTTTATATAATTTAAAATATATACTAAAATATATTAAACAATTTTTTTAAAAAATTATTAACAAGGCAAAATGTTTAGACATTTCTATCTATCAATCAAGTTTATCACATAACTTCAAAGGATCTATGCAATAAAAATAGTTCGACGTGTTATAAAAATTATTTTCAATAATTTGCATAAATTAGTTTTGGATCATAACTGCATACTGATTCTTTCCTAATTCAAAAGAGTCTAAATTCTTTTCATGCAATTGGTTTTATCACTGAAATCCAACCTTGCAGCGTATAGAAATATACTAAACAGAAAGTTTGCATAGATACTTTATGAAACCAAAACGGAGAACTATCAGTTTCAACACGATGCATGAAACATCCCTTATTCCTCAACATTAGAATGGTAGATGCAGCGGAAATTCTGTTTCAATGTGACTGCAACTATGCCCTACGTATCGCTAAAAGAATTATAGTTTGAATTAGAGTTCGATATACTTAGTTTTTACCTCACTTTATTTAAAAAAGTTCACAAATTTGCTAACTTCAACTTAAATTATTTATTCTTAATTTTTTTCTTTCTTTTTTTTCAATAATATTTTTATTCAATTTTAACTTATAGTCTCACTTTTCTCCTCTATGATAAATCATTTTTTATGTAATTTTTTTCATCATCGATAATGGAAATAAATAAATCTAATTAAAATAAATATGACATTGATGTGAAGTTAGGTATGTATACTAAAAGTTAAGTTTTTTTATCATTCTAATACAAGAATTAAAATTAATTTCATGAATAATGTAGATTGAAAAATATTTTTTTATAATAATATTTGTAATGTATAAAATAAATGTATTTTATTATATGCAATATGGTGAAATCTTAAATGTCGTAGTAAATGAGGATTTGATATATTTATTTATACATCACATTTACATGTAGCGTAAAAAAAATGTCACAATGGATATAAAGTAAAAAGTTGTAGGTTATATATGTAATACATAATTTTATACATCACATCAACATGTAGTATATAAAATTATATGTCACATGTGAGATAAAAAATTTTATATGTTACACTCACTTGTGATGTACTTCTTTGTGTATTACACACTTCCTTTTGACATATTTTTAATAATAAAAAAATATTTAGCATGATATAAAATGCGTAAAAAGTATGTTTAATTAGAATGCAAGATTGAAAGTTATTTTTAAATTTGTGAAAAGAAAATGATGGATACATTGGATTTTTAATCTGGTAATTAATTACTATTTGTTTAAATTTGTGAGGTGTGAAATGCTTTTTTAAAATTTATAAAAATTAGTATGTGTATAATTTTTTGAGTTGTAAAGATATTAATTTATTAATTTATAAAGTTAGTATACTTATTTATTATTAGCTAATATGGATGAAATTATTATTATTATCTTTTCTAATGATAAAATGTTTAAAAATGAAGGTCTGACATTTGAAGGAAAATAAAAACCAATTCAAGTTCATAAAAATATAGTTTTAAATGAATTGAAGGAAATTTTAAAAAATAAATAAAATTGTCATTTAGCGAAATAATTTCTAATTTAATAAGAAAATTTTTAATGTCATTTGAAAAAGTAAAATATAAAGGGTTTCAAATAAGCGATAATGAAGATGTTAAATGCATGATTAATGCATTTGATCATCAATAACTAATGCACATACTTGAAGTGTATGCTGATATTGGTATAGTTAGCAGTGTAACAAAAAAAAAACTATTGAAAATGATAGAATTATTTTAAGAGGTAAGTATATGAAAAAATATGTATTAAATGTATTAGATAATGAATCTTATGTTGGTTTATAATTTGAGAGTAAAAAACAAATGTAATTGGCACTGAAACGTTACTCAATGAAGGTACATCAAACATTTGTTATTGCTGAATCAAAACGAGATTTCTTTTTATTCGGTGTCCTAATCATGTAACTAGTTGTCCATGACCAATGGAGCATTACTATCGAAAGGATCCAATAAATGGTGTATCATAAAGTAGGAGGGTCAACATAAGTGCGTGAGTGATTGTCTTTCCCAAGCTCACAAAAAATTAGACTCCAATTTCATTTGTTTGTGCATATTGGATATGTGTTTTGCATGTGATATGTATTTTGTAAAGGTTTTTGCATATTGTGTCTCATAATTTGGACTTATTATTTAATGCGTGTTATTTTTCAGGTACGGTAAATGAAAAACCATGTGTTTCAATATCATTAATGCAAGAAAGGATACTGAGTCAATATGGATACAAGGTGTCATACAAAAAAATATGAAATGCAAAACAAAAAGTAATTGTTTGTGTATTTGGGGATTGAGATGAATGGTATGTTTATTTCCAAGATGGTTACATAAAATGATTCAATATGCACCAAAGTTCAGGTATAAGCTTAAAGACAAGATGTTATTTGTAACTCCCACAAATTTTCATAATGAACTTTTGAAGCCATAAATAATTGCTAGAAAAAGACTAAGTAAGATTTGGAACCAAAAAGAGAGAAATTAGAAAGTTTAGTATAAATGAAGAAAATATCCCTACATTTGAACAACTCAAATAATATGCAAGAGAAATGTAAAAAAAAAGTAAAAGACATTCTAAAGGACTAGTCAAGAATGATCAAAAGTAATGAGGAAAACTTAGAGAATAAAGAAAGGACGGAAATGCCCTAAAAAACTTCAAAAATATCTAAAAAGCTCTGGTTTCTGCATAAAGCTAGTCAGTCCGCAGAAAAACATCAAACAACCTTAGATTAACTTGGACATGAATAAAAAAGTGTTAGAATTATTAAAGAAATAATTTAAAAATTTTTCTGGTAATGCTGAAAAAAATTACAAAAACATCCTTGAAAGGCCGAGAGAGCAAGAACACATAAATTTGGGAGCATTTTTGTGGACCATCCAAAGAGAGAAAGATTGGCCCAAGAATTCCCACAAAAAACCAATCATTAAGTTTTCATCAAGTAAAATTTTACTACTTATGTTTTTAAGCTTTAAATCTTGATTTTTATAATTTGTTTTCTTCTTTTTGTGGATCCTTCCTCTAAAACTCATGGATCTCATTTTGTTCGAATTTATGAGAGCTCAAGGCCACCTTTTAATAGTTAAATATAAACATTATCCATTTTTAATAATTTTTAAAAGTTAAAGTAAAGTTTAAATAGATTAAAGTGCTTTTAATTATCTTAAAAGCAATTTAAATTTAAAAAATTCATATTGATGCTTTTGACAATTTTAAAAGTTCATAAAAAAAGTTTTTGAAATGTTAATATTGTGAAATTTTTTAAAAAATATTTAATAATCTATATTTAATAATTTTACACTTTATGTTTATAAAATTTCAAACAATCCATTTTAACCCAAAAAAGAAGAATATAAGTGAAGAGATGTAATTTTCATAAAAATAGTTTAATTCTTTTTACTTTCTATTCTTTTTATTTGTTTGTTCCCAAAATAAAAATTTATTTTTATTTATTTATTTATTTTAAAATTAAAATATATTAATTACAATATTTTTAATTATACTTTTAGTTTTACCTAATTTTTAAATATTTTATACATTTATATTAGGAATTTGAAAATAATTTGTAGAAATAAATATATTAATTATATTTTTAATTTTTTTTTATCTTTTTAAATAAAAAGGAAGGAATAGAATTTTCTTAAACATTATATCAATAAAAATGGAAAAATTTATGTGTTCAAATGTTTTATTTTATATAATTTAATCAAAATATATTGAAACTATAAATTTTAATATTATTATTTAATTATAAATTTCTATATTATTGAAAATTTTTAATTTTTATAATTATTATCTTAAAATTTATATTTTTTGATTAATAATGTAAAAATATTTATATTAATACTATATTAAAATTAAATTTTATTTATATAATATTTAAGTTTAATGAAATAAAAATGTCAGTGTCAACAAAATCGTTTTTATATTTTTTTGCCTAATATATTCTTTTTCATTAAATGAATTTCATATAGATCGTATTAAAAAAGAGAATGAATTTTCACATGATTCAGTGAGTTGCAATGGATTTTATCCTATAATAAAAATTATTAGAAAAATGTGTCTCTTTGTTTCTCTTAAATCAAATAATATGAATGGTTGTACTTTTTATGTTTTATAATTGAAGTTTATTTTTTATGTACTGTTAGTATAAATTTTTTATGCTATCAATTAATTAAAAATTATGATAAATCTACAAATTTTAAATAATTATTATAAAAGTTAATAATTTTTATAATATAATAATTTATGATAGAATCACATTATATTCCAATTAAATCCTTATAATTTTACAATACAAACTTTAAATGCATCCTCATGAGTCAACAACTGTAGAAGAGATATTGATTCTTGAAATATTTGAAAATTATAATTATTATAATTTATTTATAAAAATAAAATATCAAATGACTTATTTTTAATTAATTAAATTGATTAAACTTTTCTTTTAAAAAAGGTAAAATAATTAATCTGAAAATTTTATAAACCAATATAGTGTTTTACTTGGCCAATAGTTACCTAGTGTTCATTACGTGGAAGTGTGGTACTACATTATTAATTAAACACCGTGTTTTAGGCAGTAAATTTGTTATAGATTCAGAAATAGAATGGCCAGTGTGAATGTGATCCTTGTGGCAAACCCCATATCCCATGGTTGAATAGTTGTTACATCAGAAATTCTGCATGGGATTAACTTTGGACGAAATATGAAAGAACTGATAGAAACTAATCATTGATGTTCAGTCACAGAGACTTTCTGTTCACCCTATATATTGTATATAAATTTACAAGCACAATATTTTTAGTGAAGCCAAATAATAGCTGAGATATGGAACCAGCAACACCAACACTAACAGCTTATCAGTTCCAACACTACTTGGCTACACAGAGCAGGTGCATCAAAATCTTTTGGTGCTTGATTCTTCTATTGGCTCTATCTAATAACTCAGTTGCATCAATTAAAATTGTGAAGACCTTACCGGGATTCACCGGTGAGCTACCATTCCTACTTGAAACTGGGTCAGTACTATCCTTGATTCATTCTTACTTAATCATCAATTATTTCTTAACATATGAATAGAGTTAACTACAAAATTCTTTCACTCTATAAACTTAGGTACATTGGCGTAGGAGAAATGGATGAGGTTCAATTTTTCTATTACTTTGTTCAATCGGAGGGGCTACCAGTAACTGATCCACTTGTGCTTTGGCTCAATGGAGGCCCTGGTTGCTCAGCTCTAAGTGGTCTCATGTATGAAATCGGTATGCTTCTCTGCAGTAAGAGGTTATAATTCTAACACCAACATAGTGCATACAATGACCTTGCATAAATTTGTATGAAATAGGCATTTCTACAGTAAACTATAGATATAGAAAATTTTATTTATTTCAATTTTATATCGCTGATTAATCGAGTGAAACATTGTAGAATTTTTACAATTTTAAAGATCAAGTTTAATAATCGGAAAACACAAAATTGATGAAGCATTCTTTGCAAGCTTTTAGCGTAATTGGACTCTGCGGCTGGTGTGGTGTATATAGGTCCAATAGGTTTCGACTATGAAAGATCTATTGAAGAACAGAAGCCAGTTTTAGCGTTGAAAGACTACTCCTGGACTAAGGTATGGGGTTCCTACATCATTCTTTGTTTCTTACCAAATGTATCTGAAGATTTGAGGATGAGTATAACAAATATATCTGAACTTGATGTTCATAGGTTGCCAACATTATTTTCTTGGATGAACCGGTTGGCACTGGATTTTCATATGCAAAAACTTCAGCAGGATACAACACTAGTGATACAAAATGTACTTCACAAGTTTATTTGTTTCTAAGAAAGGTGACTCTATTATGAATGAATTCATTACTAGATATATAAATAAAACCATGTAGTTTATTTGGATGATGATGAAATCACTCTGCAGTGGCTTTTGGATCACCCAAACTTTCAAACAAATCCTGTCTACATTACTGGTGATTCTTACTCCGGCATCACTATTCCGGTCATTGTCAAGAAAATTTCTGATGGTAAATAAAGTTTGATGGAGTTCTTTCTAACGATTAATTCTACATGCAGGCTCTTTTATGGAAACCTTCACGAATAATCCTCATTTTTTGTTTTATTATATTGTTTTGCTTCCTAGCTTCACTCCAACTTTGTTAGAGCTTCTCTTTAATGTTTATTTATATTGTAGGAAACAAAGCCGGAAATTTACCGTTAATCAATCTTAAAGTACGTACTGCATTCTTTTTCTGTTTTATTTTCCTCCTTTGGACTTTTTTATTTATTTAATATTTTGTGCTATCTTATTTCTTAGAAATTAAATGAAGAATGAATTCTGAATTTTGATGCAGGGTTATGTTATAGGAAACCCAGCAACCAGTGAATATGATATAAACTCAAGAATTGAGTTTGCTCACAGAGTTGGACTTCTATCTGATGAACTCTATGAGGTAGTTTATCTTTCGTTTATACATAAAAAATTCATCACTTCCATGTTGATCTGAAAGGTAGATTCAATTTCCCAAAAAAGGAGGTGAACTAAATACAAAAATTAAATCCAATACATTGAGTGTTTTTTATATACTATTTTTAAATTAAAATTGAAATTTTTAGCACCAACATTTAATGTTGATTTTTATTGAGCCTACTTATTTGAAACTTCAGTTTTAATAGAAAAAACATCAATAACATTTAAGGTATTGTAATTAAATTGTCTATAAATTAGCTGTAAATGTGGGGTAATCTTCTATTAGACGAGGCAAATTTCCTATTCTACTACTTATATTTCTCAAATCAATTTTCTAATCTTCTATCTTTCCTAAGGCAACTAAATTGGATTGTCAAGGAGAGTACGTTTACCCAAATAAAAGTGAAGCTGGATGCATTGAGCTTCTTGAGATAGTGAATCTGGTGAGTAAGATATTAATTAAATTAAATACGAATTAAAAGGCACAAAAATAATATATTTTAGTTCTTCCAAGTATGGTAATCAAAATACGCATTACTTATATTTTGTAGTGCTTAAAAGACGTGGACATTGCCATGATATTGGAACCATCGTGCGAACTTAGTGTCACTGCAAAACCGAACAAGCTTAACTGGGGGCCAAGCCATGTCCCAGATGCACTCTTTTTGGAAGCTAATCCTATTGGGCGATGGTGCAGGGTAATTTAAAGTGTAACTTACTCCTAAAAACACACTGAATAATGTGCTATATTGGTATTTGATTCTATTTGAAAATCCATTTCATTTTCTTCTCTCTTCCGTTTTAATTTTTATTTTGATGTTTTTTATTTACAGGCTTATAACTACTTATTCATACAAAATTGGGCTAATGACAAAGAAGTACAAGAAGCTCTACACGTTAGAATTGTATGTAAATTAACTATCAACATTATATCCAAATTCCTACCGCTTGCTCTAACAACTGTTATGCGATTGAATTAGGGAACTATAAATAAGTGGGAGAGATGCAATGCAAGCTTATCTTATGTGTTTGACATAACAAGTAGCATTGAGTATCACCGAAACTTCACCAGCGAAGATCTTAGAGCTATCATTTATAGGTGATGGAAAATGGACATTCTCTTCCCATAATATATAACACATGTGAGTGCTTGGTAATATATGTATATATATATATATATTTAATATTTCTGAAACACAAGGATGTCATTTTTGCCACAGTGGAGATCACGATATGGTTATTCCGTACGTGGGCACCGAAGAATGGATACAATCTCTGAATTTGACTGTTTCTTCTGAAGATGAGTGGAGGCCATGGTTTGTCGATGGGCAAATTGCAGGGTTAGTAAAAATTTTATTGTGAATAATATCTACCTAATTTATGCATTTGGTCACCAATTATAAAATTTAATACCAGTCAAGGATTGTATTATTATTATTATTATTGCAGTTATACAGAGAGATACCTAGAGAACAAGTATAGTCTAACATTTGCGACTGTAAAGGCAAGAAAATGATTAACCATCCCAATTAATCTACTCTATTTTTTTTTTAAATAATAAATGAATGGAATAGTTAGGTCTGATTAGATACATGGCCTTTCAATTGGAAATGTGTAGGGAGCAGGGCACACAGCTCCAGAGTACAAGCCCAAGGAATGCTTTAACATGATTAGTAGGTGGTTTGCTTATTACTATCTTTAGTTAGCTCTCCTGTGAATCCTAAATTATGCAATAATGAGATGATGATTTCTTCAAGCTGGAATCTTCACACTCTGACCTCTATGGATTGAGTATCTGATGTCCTTATGATTTGGATATGGTAGGTTAAATATATTACACACTAATGAGGGATGCTGCTTTCCCTTTAAGAAATTTTTGCTATGCTTTAATGGCTATTTATTAGTTTAATATTTTCTAATACTAGTCCACCATGAATCAAGTTGTGATGGTACACTGATTCTTGAATTATGACCTACGGTTAGCGATATAATTTTATCTTAATGGATAATGTATTTTTTTAATATATATTAATTTAAATTTATTAAATAAAGTATTTTTTTTTAAATTATAAGATATTTTGTAAAAAATATCTATATAATTTAACAATTAATTTAATAAAATTCAATTATTTAAAAAATTATTAAACAAAATAATTTTAATAAACAAATTATTTTTAAATTATTATATATATATATATATATATATATATATATATATATAATACATTCACATAAAATATCAAACTTAACATATGTCAACTTTCACATCTATGTTAATTTAAAATTTTTATTAAACAGATTATATTTATAAAATTTTATATAAATAAAAAATAATAAATATTCATATAATTTTATTTTAATATCTAATATTATATATATATATATATATGTAAATATTAATAAAATTAAAAATCTGATATATATATATATATATATATATATATATATATGTGTGTGTGCGAGATAACTAAATTCTTTATATGGCCTTATTTTTTTATAGGCAAACAAAAAATTCATTGATAAAGGTACAACTACCGGAGCGGTAATATACAAAAGTTCAGCAACATACAACCTCGTTTTGAGTTATAATTTTAGTCGTTTATATATAATTTAATAATTAAATTTAAGTTTTCTCTTTTATCATTATATATTTTTTAATGTATAACAGAAGTAATAAAGTTTAATATAAATTTTTTTATAAATGATATCTTAATCCTTCATTAACAACCCTTATACGTGCATTTTCTTCGTGAAATGTATTGTTATACATTTATGTTATGTTACGAAGCTTTCATATTACAATCTACGGGAAATTCAAAAACACTTCATATCCGCTTCCGAAGCAGAATAAGTTTTCCGCTGCTATGCGGGGTACATGGAGCAGGTGATGAAGACAACATTCAGCTATTTTATTGACTCTGAAAAGGAACCAAAATAATGATTGTCTATTTTCTTGTATATTTCTTTACCCATTCTACAAGTTTTAAACATGCATAATTAAATTTAAGCATAAAATCGGTTGCTTATATTGTCTCACAAGGTAAATGGTTATTTACACCGAAGGAGCAAACAAGATAAAGAAAGCAAGCTGAATTAGAAAAGAAAATATTTATAATATATCTCCATGACATAAATCATATAAACTACTGTCCGGTTTGATGAGTAATTATTATCAAATAAATTATAGTAAATTTATTTATTTATTTTTAAAATTTTAATTTTAATAATTTTTAATTAAAAATAATATATAATTATTTATTTATCAATTATATAATTAAATTAATCATATTTTTTATAAATTTAATTATTATATTTTTAATAATTAATTATTATTATTATTTTTAATGAATTATAAGTGGTAATGATTATAAAAATTGAATAATCTATTAAAAAAATATAACTCAGTATGTAATTGGTTATTTAATTGATTATTAACATATAATTAATTATTAAAAATAAAATTTAAAATATAAATGTATAAATTTACTGTAATTATGTAAAAAAAATATATTTGTACAAATATAAAAATTCAAAAACATCAGTCAAAAATAGTTGAATGGATAATTAACAAATATCGATTTTAAGATTGACCTTTTATTTTATTAAAAAATATCAAATATAAATCATATAAATTATTATGAATATGATTAGGATTTAAAATATTTACTGACATAAATCTAAAATAGTTTAAAGATATTGAATAAACGATAACATTATGTTAAAAATTAAATCTTACTCATTCTAAAAAAATTGAAGAAAGGAAAATTGTTTTAATTATATAAGTATTTTATTCTATTTTTAGTTAATATAAAGATTCTTAATATGTTTGGATTTAAAATTTATCATAGATGTGAAGACTTTATCATGAATAATATGAAAATATATTTATAAAAAAATTTAATATGGAAATTTTATAAATTTAACTTATCTTTTAATTATCTAAAAAAACGAAAAATAAGGCTGCTTTTAAAATCAACGCGTGGGAGCAAGAGTGGGAGAACTCCATCTAAACCAAATAATCCTTATATTTTTTAAAAATAATTTTAAATTTAAAGAATTTATAAAAAACAAATTTTTTAATTTTTAAAATATAATCTTTTCTATTTTTTAAAAAAATAAAAAATAATACACCATTATTTATATTTTATATCATACAAACGGATCATAAATATTATAACTAATTTGTGCTTAATTAAATATTTTAAAATAAAAAACATATTTTTATAATATTTTATATAATTTTTATTTTACAAATTTTTCACAACCTCCTACTTATTTATATTCTTTTAACATTATTCTTAGTACTGAATAATCATACGCTCATAATGTACCTGATGATGCGTATATTTGAATAAACAATCTCTTAATATATATATAAAACTTGTCTAACCTCATGTATGCAAGAGCTTGTCTAAAATCTCATAATAAATCCATGTATATAAAACTTATACCTATTCTTATTTCAAGTAATGTGGGATTTTTAAGTCTTTTAAAATATAAGTATTTCCAACAAAATCTTGGGAACACTATTTGAAGGCATGCCCTGGTGCATCATGATGTTATCTGCTCGAACAAAATTTTTTGATCTTATTACCATGGACTACATGTTATGGCTAAACTTCTTTGTTGACAAACCAAAGGAACATGCATCAGAGGAAACAATGTTTTACTTTGGACATTATGGAATATGTAAAATGAGATTATCTTTAAACAATCATCCAAAAGTCACTCCCATGTTTTGGATCTTGCCAAAAATCTTTGGATCCAATGGATAACTCACCAAAAATATAATGGTAGAAAACTTGAGCCTATCTACTTATCTAAATAGGCTTTTTTTGTAAGCCTAAACCTGACTTGTTTATCTTAAAAGGTTTTTTTAGAAAGCTTGAGCTTGAGCCTGTCTACTTATTAAACGAGTTGAGCTGTAGGCCCCTGTCGAACGACCTTATTTACTTCCATCCCAAACAATTTATTAAGTAATTATTTAATATTTTAAACTAAATAAAAAAGTAAACATATTTTCACTTAAGATTAAATTTTTAATCAAGATCTTAAAAAATTATTTCTAAACAATTCTATTATAAAAAAATTATATCCAATTTTAAAATAGAGGAACACATGTCAAAATTTAAAATTATTATTTTTAAATTCTCTTTAAATTTTAATGTTTTAAAAAACCCTAAATATTTTAAAAGAAAATTAAAAATTCAAATTTTATTAAATTTATTTTTATCAAAAATTAAATAAATTTTTCATTTAAAGTATGAATAGAAACTCAATTTCTCAAATCCCTTTTGAACTATTTTCATTTATATTAAATAATCATAAAACAATTTATAACTTATTACAAATAACTTCTTCCAATAATTAAAATAAAAAAATAAAAATAATACAAATAATAATGAAATAATAAATAAAACATATTTTAATAATAATAATTAAACACATCAATTGTTGACATTTTATGGGTACTTTTAAAATTATTTAGAAAAATATACTAAAATTTAATTTTTTTTAATAAATAATATTTAGTAATATTTTAGTAACTTTTTAATTTATTTATCTAATTTAAATCATAAAAAAACATGGGATAAATATAAATGTAGATTAAAAGAGGGAAAAAATTATACTTTTGTGTTTGCATAAAAAATTTTAGTATTTTAAAAATTTAAAAATATACAAAACTTGATATAATTTGAATTATTTTTTTTAATATTTTTTTTGGATATGACAAGTTACATTTTTGCGTTTCAATTTTTTAGATAAGGTAATTTAAATTTTTGTATTAAAGTATTTAATGATTCTAAATTTTTATAACTTATTTTAATTATTAAAGGAAAAGAAACTAATTTTGGTCTTTGAAATATAAAAATAAATTATTTTTAACTTAATTTATATACTAAAAAATTTTAGAAAAACATAAGATGTTATAATAAAATATATAAAAAATTAAACAAAATATTTAAATTGATTAAATTTTTTGTTTTGATGGAATAAATAAAAAATTTATGATTGAAAATTTTTCTTGTAACTAAATGAATTTATTTGTAAATTAAATTTTAGATATATTGATAAAAATATATATTATATGTGTATTGAATGATTATTTTAAATTTTAAAAAAAATATTATATTATATTAACTACAAATTAAAAGCAAAAAATTTAAAATTGAGACAAACTTAAAAGAAACAACTCATTAAAATAAGGATATCTAATTTTTATTGATATCGTGTATCAAAAGTTAAAATTTAAAAATAAATTAAATTATGATTATTAAAACTATACTAATTTTAAGATTTATTTTTTTTAAAAATAATATTTTCAAATTTATTAATGCGAAGAAAACACAGGAGGATTGTTGGATTCACAATAAAATAACTTGAAAAATTTTATCTATTTAAATGGGATTATAAATACTCATATTTTAATTTAACAAAATTTTTATTTAAATTTCCTAAACTTTAAATATTTTAATTTAAATAAAATATTTTTAATTATTTATAAAAAATATTTCTTCTTAAATATTTTATTCAAACGCATAATAAAAAATTTTATAATAACTATGCACTAGATTAGTAAACTGAAATAAATTTTATCCAAATACAAATAAATTATTTTCTTTGTTTTTATATATTCAATCAGTGGTTATATTTAAAATCATATATATATATATATATATATATATATATATATATATATATATATATATATATATATATATATATATATATGTGTGTGTGTTTTTTATAAACTTGATTAAATTTTACAGTGTTATACTCTACATAATTTTTAATCGTGAAAGTATGATTTATTTTATAATCTGTTTATGTTTTTTATACTTTTACGTAATATTTTCAAATATTGACGTTTTCTAAAGGTTATATTTGTTAAAAATATTATAAATATATATATGATATATTTTAAAATTTATGAAAATCCTATAATAGATATAGTCAATTTTATTATTGTAAGAAATAAATTTCTGCCTCTCTCTATATAAATAATATGTTATAAAAATAAAAAATAAGACAATTAAAAGAAATAGTACAATTAAAATTAATTATTAACATAAATTCTTAGAAATGAAATATTGAAATGATAAAATTTTACTAAAAAATTTATTATAAACTAAAATATTATAATATAATAAATATTCTTTAATAGAATCGTATTAGTTTTTCTTACTTATTGTTAAAATCTTCTTTTAAAAACATATCATTTAAAATATTGACTGATAAAATAAAAATTATATGACAGGAAATTAAAATATTCATGATAAAAAAGCTAAATATTTTGTACATATAATTAATATATTATTTATATATTATATGAGTAATTTTAAAATTAAATAAATTTTATAAATAAAAATAAATTAATCATTAATAAAATAAATACATTCACTTCTTTTAAGTTTTAACATAATTATTTTTGATATTTTAATTTTTTTAAAATGAATTCAAATCCTTCTAATTATTTAAAGTTTATTAGAGTGTTTATCTTTAAAAGTTTAATGATGCTAACAGATAGTACTGTTGAAGGTTATGTATAGAACATATGTTAATTAATAAAAGAATTTTTCAAAAATGCCTCTATACATGAGGTTCGTCATTTTAAATAAGTGATACAACTATCGTCCTAAAAAAAATATATTATTATGGTAGATCTGTTATTAATAAGAAATATAATATTATTTTAAAGGAGGAAGAGAAAGTAATGTGAGTTTGGATTTTGTATTTCGCTTTTAGCTTTAATATTAATCAAAGTAAGTTGTGTTTCTTTCATGATTGTTTAGGTTTGGGTTTGTCTATTTCCTCCCTTGTAGACTCTTCTTTTGTTTTGCTAAAATTCTCTCTATTGTTTTGTTGTTATTTTGGCAAAATAGAAATGACATATTCCTATAATGGTAACAATAACAATGTTGTAATTGTCAGAGAAAATAGAAAATATTGCTATTATGAAAAGCTTGTAGAGATAAAAATCAATGGAACCAAAACAAATCAAAATTGTCTATTTTACACTTGTAGGAAAATTGGGTATGATTTGTTTATAGGTTGATAGAGATATTATTGATGAGTATAAAAAAATGAAGATAGACATGAAAAAAAAAAAGAAAGAAATGATAAAAATGAAAAAGAATGTCAAAATGATTAAAATTAGTTATAAACATTTCAAGTTTAATATAACTCTTTCACTATTTGTAAATATGATTATTTTTGTAATTTTAATTATTATAACAATGTAAAAGTGATTGGTTGTAATATTAACAAGTTAATAAAATTAAGATTTTGAAAATATGTGACACCAATTCATGCCTTATTACTAAAATATATTTTCCAGAAACAATTACACACATCTTGTGTTTTATGTTAATTGCATAGGATACCCCTACTATCTTGTGTTTTATGTTAATTGCATAGGATACCCCTACTCTGTTGATGAAGTAAAATCACTTCTTAAAATAGAATAATATAAAATGGTATAAGCTATGATTTAAAATGTTAGCAAAATATTTTATTTTGATTTTCATAAAGAGTAGGATTTTAAAATATAAATTCATGTATATTATCAACAACCATATACATAGTTTGCATTATTAACAAAAAATGAGGCACTATCCAAAATTCATGAGACACTATAAATTCATGTACATTGATATTAAAAAAAACAAACATTGTTTAAAGTTCAAGAAGTAACCCTAAAAATCAACCCAATTACATCTATTAACAAAAAAAAAAAAGGCCTTATGTATCTAATTTCTTTCTAAATCACTTTTTGTCCTTTTTGTTCTTATGGTTCCATGCTTTCTTGTCTTCCTATAGAAGCATTCTGTCTTCTCTTGTTCTTCCTCATCTTTGTTGCAGAAGTTGATGATTGCTGAGTATTTGATGTTCCCTAAAAAGCAAAAGCTTGTATGAAGTTTCTTGCATCAACTAATTGCCAATATTAAGTCTTTGGTAAACCTAAATAACCTAAGTAGGCGGTGGCTACTATGATAATGTCTATGATTGTACAAGGGCAACCACTTGTACATGGGAACCCACTTATGATTCATCGCCAAGAGGATTTTCAATAGCTTTCCAAGAAACCAAAAAATTCAACAAAAGGTTAGGTTAGGAAGTTATAAATTTCATAATTGTAAACCTAATAAAAGTCATCACTTTTTTGTACTTTTTCCCTTCCATTGCAACCCTTAACCATGTCCTATAATTATGACCAAAATGGTTGCAAGTGGTACAGTTGAGTTTCTAATGGATTTTCAACATTTTTCTTCTTGCCATTTCTTGGTTTTCTTGACAATCTTTTTAGTGAAGGCAGATTAATGTTAGGGTAGCCATTTTTATTGTTTGCATCCACTTATGGCATTGGATGGATGATGTCATTGTAATCTTTTATATAAGTAGACATGGTAAACATTTTCCCAACAAAAGACTCTACATTCATTCTTTTATGAGATATATAAGCACATGCATGCTTGCATGACAGTTCAGTCAAGTTTCAATAGTTGCACCCACATGTCCTTAACCCTAAATTCATAACAAATGTTTTGTTGCTCTCCCTTAGTTCATATTCTTGTTGTCCACCATATGTCACATCATAATATCTACCGTTGTGAATTATATTGTCCATCACTTTCCTTACTTTTGGTGTCACTTGGTGTTAATAGGATACACCTTTCTCAAACTATTTGTGTCATTTCCATCAGGCTATGTTGAATAGATTACATCATACTTAAAATATTCATCTTCCTATCCTCATCCAACCATCCATTGAATGCGTCACACACATTATTAGTGACATGGTCACTCTTAGAAAGTGTGTCAACTGTATAGCTTGCCCATATGTGTTTTGGCCTTTCTGTAATAATCATCTAGTCAATAGCCTCATTTGAGGTTTGAGGTCTTTCTAATTGCTAACAATATCATGTCAAATTGGGACTTATTATATGTCATTGCACAACTCCAAAATTAAGTTGTTAACATCAAAGATCTGAACCTTTGCTTGAAATGATTCAAAATATGGTTGGGTTTAGGGTTACAACAAACCATAAACCTTAAACATATGATTATAATAAAACCTAAAAACAAAAAAAGATAGAAATTTACATTACTTTATAAACATGTACTTACAAACTATGAAGATAATGTCACTGATTTACGTTTGGCATAGGGAAATATTCCTCTAACATCTTGTGTTAGCTCTTACAAAATAATGACAAATGCATTATAAACATGGTTTCCTAAGAAGGAAATGTGATTTTGGTTAGTTATACAAAATAAAATTTAAATTTATTTTGCATATTTGGCATAATTATCAATGTCTCATCTTTTCATTCAGGCATAGAGTATAATGCCTTAGACAATAAAGTAAAAAAGAAAAGTCACAAATTTTTGCATTCAACTTCCACCACAGTTATCGCAATAAGAAACATGTCCTTGTTTCCATTAAGGATAATAACTGAAAGTAACACCCCACTAAAAGGACCACATCCATCAATTCTAAACCAATGTCTGCATCCTTTAACAAAACCTTTTTTCATGGCATCTAAACACAAACATTCTCTTGAATTTAGGGTTTCTATCTATCCAACTTTCTATCTCAATCTTCATAATACTATCAGGATTTATGTTCCTAAATAGTACAGTCCATGCAGAAAGATTATTATATGACAGTGCATGGAAATCCTTTGTGGTTTGGTTGACTTTTCTCTTAGCACGATGCAATTGCATTAAATTACTTGTCACAATTACATATTTGACAAGTAATTTTTGTTTCATTATAGCATAACTTATGTTAGGCTCATCCAGTAGCATGATCTCTAATTTTTTTTGCAATCCATGTAGATGTTGAATATGTATTCTTACTTGTTCTAATACAATTATGAGAGGATTATAAGTTTTTATTTTAAACGTTGCTTCATAGGAGTTCGATATGAATGTATTCTCCTTATGCAACCCTTTGTCCTACATTGATATTTCACCTTCACTCTTTCATTTTTCACTCTCAACAATTCAAAACCTTCTTGAATTGCATAGTCTCTCAGCACCTCCCTGAAATAAATCACATTCAAGAACAATTGACCTACTTCTAGGTCAATATTGCCATTAGCCTAATACTCAAATTGGTTTTTCATTGGTCCTATCTCTACAAAAGTTTCACTTATTTTATGAAAATGAACTTCTCCAATGACATCTATCCTCTTCTTAAAATCACTCTAACTGTCACCACATAGTTCATCATTGTTTGTCATATCATATTCACTATTTGTGAGTCTCAAAACCTTCATCATAAGATACGTCCTTCTCACTTAAATAAATAGCATCCTTGTCAAGTTCAACATTAGCCCTCCAATGTTAGCAGCATGCGAACCCCCAAATTAGATCTCAGGTCCCCACATTTAGTCTCAACCCCATATGTTCAATCTCAACCCCCTTTATGTCCAATCTCACCCCTTAACTTTAGTGTTAGCCCTCACAAGTTTGGTCTCAATTTTTAAACTTCACTCCTAACCCCAACATTTTCACATACTAAGCCAACATTTTCATTCTTAGACTTAATCATTACGATCACATTGTTAGTGTTATTTTTTGCTACATTACCGGTCTCAATTACATCCAAACCTCTACTAACATACAAGTGAATATATGCACTTTTACCATTTATTCAAACATTTTTAATACATCAACATAAGTTTTTAAAGGTAAAAGTTGACCACTTTCTTAGCCATGAAAGAAATTTTGAAAGGGTTGTAAGAAAATAAACTTTCATTCGCTGCTAATATATTCACAACATCATATATCAAAGATTTCAAATCGATTTGGGTTCACATTACAAAATTTATTGGATTTCCCATTCTTCTCAATGAAATGGACAAAATGTCCATGTTTCTAGGTTTAGGTCCCATCTATGACAATTCAAATATTTTACCTATATGGTTCTAGAAAAAATTAACTCAATTTAAATATAACTCACACCACAAGTCCCCTAATAGAAACCAAAAATAATAAATAATCTTCACATAATGAAAATGGCACAATAGAAATAATAAACAATACATGTAAATTCAACAGATAACTTAAAGGAAATAGAAAGCATAAAAGGTCTTTATCTTTTTCAAACACAACAAGCAAGTTGAATAAGATTGCATTAAATGACAAGTGTCTAAATAAAATAAACCCACAATATTTGAGCATAAAACATTAAAAACATCTATACTAAATTTTAGGAATTGAAAGAATCCTCAATTTTGATGCATTAATCAAATTTTCAAATTTTTTCTTTGTTAAAATTATTGTGTAAAGAGAAAATTTTTTTTATAGTAGATGACGTCAATCTCAGAATCATTTCTGAAATAGTACAAAATGTAGGAATATTAGATATAATTATATTAAATTTTAAGAAGTGTAAATATAATTTTCTCTAATTATATTATATCATATTAAAATTAAATATAAATTTAAAAATAAATTATTAAATTAAAATTAAAATTAATATGAACTAAAATTATAATAATTTATATTTTAGTTTATTTAAAAAGATTATATTTAAAATTATTATAGGATATAAATATAAATTTTTAATTAAGTTAACATTTTAAAAACATAAAAAATAAATTTAATGAAGGAGAAATGATATAATTAATAAAAATAAAAGTATTTATTAAAAAGTAAAGATTGTAATTTAATATATAAATAGATTGTTGATATATTATATTAATTATTATAATTTTGGGGAAGGAGGAATAAGGATGATGGAGGAATTGAGGAAGGTGGAGGGAGGATGAGGGGCGAGGAACGAACAACAGTGACAGGAACAGGAGGGATTCGGAAGAAGGGTACGGGAGTGAGAGCATGGCTGGTTCTGGACGCAACGGGGCAGACACAGGTGGTGGAGGCTGGGAAGCATTCCATCATGAGGCGAACAGGTCTCCCAGCACGTGACCTACGCATCTTAGACCCTCTCCTATCCTATCCTTCAACCCTTCTGGGCCGAGAGAGAGCCATCGTCATAAACTTGGAACACATCAAAGCCATCATCACAGCCCAGGAGGTTCTCCTTCTCAATTCTCGCGACCCTTCCGTTACCCCCTTTGTTCACGAGCTACAGGCCCGCATCCTCCGTCACCATCAACTTGAAGATAAATCACAGCCCAATCCAGATGTAGAGAATGAGAATCCTGATGGCATGAAGATTCTCCCCTTCGAGTTCGTAGCCCTTGAAGCCTGCCTTGAGGCTGCTTGTAGCGTTTTAGAAAACGAGGCAAAGACGCTTGAACAGGAAGCCCATCCAGCCTTGGATAAGCTTACCTCTAAAATTAGTACTCTCAATTTGGAACGTGTTCGACAAATTAAGAGCCGTTTGGTCGCCATCACCGGTCGTGTCCAGAAGGTTAGGGATGAATTGGAACACTTGCTCGATGATGATGAAGATATGGCTGAGATGTATCTCACCGACAAGCTCGCTGAACAGCAGTTGGATACCTCTTCTGCCTCATCCCTCAATGATCAAGACCACGATGATGCCGATAATCTTGCTCATCCTGATATCGATGATAGGTTCCTCCTCTGCCATATCTAACTCTCTTTCATCACTTACCTGTTTAAGTATCCAATAATTTTTCAATTTTTAGGACGCCTCCTGAAATTTCATTCGAAACTGGTGGAGCTGCTGCAACTTATGAGGACCATCAAATCGGAGACCATTTGTTTGGTGCCTCTAATGTCATTGGAAGGGACAGCCATGGAACCCGCGGTAGCACTACCTACAGTGCTGTGACTAAGCAACTTGATGTGGAGGAGCTTGAGATGCTCCTAGAAGCTTACTTTGTGCAGATCGATGGTACATTGAACAAGCTCTCTACGGTATGCTACCTCTGCCTGTGCAAACTTCTTTTTATCCCTTAATGTGCTTTGTCCTTTTATGACCCTATTTTTGTTAGTTTTTGCCCCCTCTAAGTAGCTAGCTACAAATTCCACCGCAAGTGGCTTGGTGAAAACTTATTCCAAGGATGCCTGAAGAGTTATTCTGTATAATGTTGGAGGATAATCAGTAAGATGAGCCATTGTTTCCATTTCCAATAATAAATGGGGGCAAGGCACTTTCTGATTTGTATTTGAGGCCATGGATTAGCAGGAACCACTGCTTGTGTATAAATCATCGGTTTAATCCCTAAAAAATAAAGGTGGTCGGTCAAGTTAGTTCATAAAAGATGAAAATTGTTAAAAGCTTCCTTGAAAGATTGGTCCATCCATCGGTTAAACTAGTCCTTACATTAAGATGTATGGTGTTATGTTAACAGATATACTCACGTGACACAATAATTTCCATGTTAGGATCTTATGCGGTAACAGTCCTTGTATATGTCAAACTAGTCTTTGAAAGAGGTCAGGGAGTAAGGGGCCATTAGATAGAGGTCATAGGGAGCTTATGAAGATAGCTTGTGATTTTAGAATCTCTTTTTAGTATTTCAACAAGTTTTTCGGTGTAACATTGAAATAAGCTCTTTCTAGCTAATTCCAATAAATTTCATGGTCAAAATTATAGTACAAATCATTATGCAATAAGAAGTTATTGAACAAGGGCTTAATTAAGCTACTTACCCAAACACATCCTAAAATGATAGCTTAATGCCAGAACCTATAAACTCCTTCCTTCTCCCTTATTCAAAAAGCAAAACCAGAGATGAAAGGAAAAGACACACAGCAGTTGAGAGAAAAGGTTGGTCCAGATCTTGGCCATGGTAGGGAAGGGAGATGAGATTGTTTGTTAGCTGTGGAATGGGCAACAGATTTAGGGAGCTTGCATTTTGTCCTCTTCAACCTGGCATTGTCTTCTTTATTAATGACCAGCATTCTCACCTCTTCACCATTATCAACGTCAACCTGCAACCTACTATATGTAAAAGCCACCAACATCTCATGCTAAAATCACGATCAAGAAGTAGAACTCAGCACAAACCCAACATTCTAATGTCAAAACCACTATATTGCCACTGCATTCCACCTTCCCACAATCTCACATCGATGCACAAACCCATCATCAACAGCACTTGCTTGCCATTGCCACCACACTCCACAAAACTAGCCTCGATGACCAAAAGCCACCACACTCAAAACCCACAGCTGCACAACATCCTTCACTCACCATGGAAGCTTCACCACTCCATCCTATCATGAACCCTCATCAATCTATCATCTCCCTACCCTTGCACATCCAATGACCAATTTTGTTCTTGTTTGTTTTAAAGTTTTGTAGAATTAATTTTGAACCATTGAATATTACTGGATGTGTGTTCAAATTAATCTTAACCCTGGATCATACATTGAAACATGTGTCACACTATGCAAATTGATCTTAAATAGTAAACAAACATACACTTCACCTGGTCATGAAACCTCTCCTTGCAACCCCAGCAAAAACCCAATCATCAAACTCAAAATTCACATCATCATGCCTAGAACCATGCCAAACCTACCAAAAATCCATCATAGTAACCATCTATCATTGGCAAATCGAACCTCATTATTAGCCACCATGCCTTGCCACCATCACAGCCAAAACAGAAACACATAAAAGCCAAACAGCATCTGCTACAAAACTGCAATTGAATCTAACAAACTTATCAATGCTCCACTCCCCTGAGTGCCACAACCTAGTATCCATTGTTATCCATCTGACCCATGCCTGAAATGGAGCAACAACCCCATCACCCAAAATCAGCCGTCACTGCTGATCCAACCTTGACAACAAAGACTTTGGAACACAATGGAGAGGGAAAGGCAAAGTTAGCCCTCCCTAGTATCCGTTGCTATCCACTGGATATATTTGATAATTTTCATCTTTTAGGAACCGACTTGACTGACTTTTTATCTTTCAATAATTAAAATGGTGTTTTACTCACATGTGGGTATTTTTCTCTTAAGAATATTATACATCAATTATAATTGACACAATATCTTTGGAACAATGTCTCCCCGTGGTTATTTTTTCTTTTGGAAATGCTGGGTGAGTTGGGGAATATGGCTATGAATGAATTATATTTAAGGGAGTTGGGCAAGTCTCAGGATTTTTGTTAGCTTTAGGTTATGATGTTTGAACATTTCTGATCCAATATGCTTATCTTCTTTAATAATTTGGCATGATTACCTGAAGGATGAAATGAATTTGACTCCTCTGCTACTTTCACTTTCTTAATATATTTTTTTGGTTGTCCTGTTGAAGCTGAGGGAGTACGTTGATGACACAGAGGATTACATCAACATCATGCTCGATGACAAACAGAACCATCTCCTCCAAATGGGAGTCATGTTGACCACAGCAACTCTGGTTGTGAGTGCTTTTGTTGTAGTGGCTGGTGTTTTTGGTATGAATATTCATATTGAACTATTTGATCCAAATATAGCTGGGATGAGAGAATTCCTCTGGACTGTTGGTGGTAGTACTGCGGGGACCATATTCTTGTATGTGGTTGCCATTGCCTGGTGTAAGCACAAACGCTTGCTGGAGTAACTCGGCAACCAATTGTGTTCCATAAAGAAATGTAATGTAATTTGAAAGTTACTTTTTGTGTATGTACTAGAAATTTTAATACGAGACCGTTATAGTATCTGGTTGCTTCTTGTACCCGTGCGATCCTTCAAACTTTGCTCATCTTGCACATTATTCTATGGACGATTGATATTATTTACACTTGCTACCTTTCCAATAATACAGTTCTGCCATTCACTTCAGTCCTTGATCTTATGAAAAGTTTTCTTCAGTTCTGGAGTTTGTAAAATTTTATTTATTTTATTCCTTTTTTACACTTTTTATTAGCATGGCTAAAATGAATTTTTTATGAAGTCAGATAGTAAAGCAAATAATATTTACAATGTTACAGATTAAAGTAATGATTTACTCATTTTAAATCTCTCTAGTTCTTTTTTTTTTTCCCTGAAGCCTATATTTCTTTATGTGAAAAGAATATTTCTCTTTCAATAATACCTGGGGATCACACACCTTTGTATTTCACTTGCCAACAGTTTTGTTTTCCTTTTTATTGTTTTCTATTTACCCTAATGCTATCCTGGTTAATAAAAACTGGGAGCCTGAAAATGCATTTGATTATGGCTTTATGCCCTTGGCCATTGACGTCTGAAGGACAGACAGAAGAGACTACAAGATAATTGGTAAAAATAATGATACTTGCACATATAAATGTGATAAACTTCCATGCAAGTCATTAGACGTGAGACCTTTGTATCAGTGCATCATAGTCTAACAGGAGTTTGAGAACATAAAGTATCTTTAAGTGTGATTTTTTTTTGTTTTGTTAATTTTTATCTTTAATATTAATTTTAAACATATAAAATTAGTAAATTGTTATTGAAAAATATTTTTTAATTTTAATAAAATAAAATATTTATTTTCCTATAAAAAATTATCATTTTCAAATGTTTGTAATTAATTCTGAAGATTGAAGTTATATTTCCTTTTTTATATATCATCATCATGATTACAAAAATTAGACTGAAGTCGGACCGGTTGAACTAGAACTGATTTTCTTTTAAGATTAATTGAAAAAATTAATAATAAATTAGCAAAACAATAACTCAACAGTAAAAATCAACAGAATTGATAAAAAATCGATCTATATAAAAAATTATTATTTTAATATTTAAAATAATAAAAATAAAAATATTTTATATTTTATTTAATTTTGTGTGCATAATTTAAATTTAAAAAATTAAAATATATATAATTTTTAAATTTTAATTATATAAAATTATGATATTAATATATGTTATTACTATATATATTTTTAATATAAATTATAAATATTTTAAAAAATATTTAATTAATATTGATTTAAATAGAGTTAAACAATTGAATTCTAAGTCAATAACGTGATCGATTCATTGATCTGATTTTTAAAATATAGAGAATAATTATTGGATTAAATATATTTATAATTTTTTAAAAATTTTACATTTTTTATTTTTTATTTTTAAAATAAATTAATTTTAGTTCTATATTATTAAGTATATATCATCTATCAAACATAAATTATTTTAAAAATTATAACTAATTTATTTTAAAATATAAAATATCAAAATAAAAAATTTTAAAAATAAATAATTAGAACTAAAATTTTAAAATTTTATCAAAAATATATTTAACCTATAATTATTCTATACAGGCCCTGTCCTAAAGTTAAGATCATTACTGGCTTCCCAGTTTCCATAATAAAATGGAAATTCAGTCTAACCAATGACTTTAAATTAGCCAAATAATAAAATAATATTTTAGAAAAATTGGGTTTGTTTTTCTTTTTTCTTAAATACCTTTAGGAAAAAATGTATAAAATATATTTTATTTTTCATTCTCAACAACTGGTTGTAGTAAAAGAAATGAGAAAAAATGCTGACAGCTTAGTTTTTCCTATTAAGATCAATCCAATGATACATATTATCAATTCATCTTAATTATTTGTATGCTATTTTATATTTTTATTTTAATTATCATATTACTTATTATATTTATAATCCCTTTTTTTCTCTACTTTTACTGGGCATAGACACCCTTAGAGGATATCAATAGGCAGACACCCGTTAATGATGTTAAAGGTTCTTTATTCATCATTGATGGCATTATGCGACTATGAGCCAGTAAACCACTATTATTTTTTATCTATTTATTTATATTTAATTTTAAATATTTAATTTATTTATTATAAATGAAAAAATGATGATAGAAATCATATTAGAAAATAAAAAATAATATTAATATAAAATAAATATTAATTATCTTTTTAATTTATATATTATTTTCAAAATAGCATATTGAAAAAGAAGGTAGTAATAAAATAAAGGTTTACTTGGTTTTAGAGTACCTTAAAATCTTATAAACATATTCAAAAAAAAATTTAAAAATTCTAGACTTTGGAATTTGAAAGATACTGGAACATTTTAAATTTGGAAGATTCAAGTGAAATCTAGAAGCTTTTAAAAACGTGTGGTACATTACATATACTTGTAGATATTTGAAACTAACAATTATAGTAAGTAAAAAAAATTAATGAAAGGGAACTGAAATAATAAATAAATAAATTGTTAATTTCCAATCATATAATTACCACTTAGTACTTTAGTGAGATTGAATTTATTTTTATTGCTTCATCTTATAAATTGTATATTACTACTATGTTTATAAATAATGATATATGTTTTATTTAAAAAAAAAGTTGAAAAAAATATTTTAAATAAAAAATTAAAATTTTCTTTAATTTTAATTTAAAAAAAAAATCCATTATACCAAAAGGAGGTTGAAACGCCACTGTTTCAAGCAATTGACTTAAAATTGACACAGGTTGGGATCCATTCTTCAATAGTAAATCAAACCTCAAAAACTTCATCTGTTCCAATCCAACAATCCCATCCTATTGGGGTTGGGGTTTCTTCTTTATTTGTCTTTCCCTTGGATATCACGATAACAGTATCAAAGATCTAAGTAACCAAACTACTACATAATTTGGTAGTACAGCCAAACACTCATTTTAGGTTCAACATGTGCATTCTTAGCTCAACTTTGGCTATTTAAAGTCAAATGTCTTTGTTTCTTTCTTTATTCACATGTAAGACCCTGACTAAAATTGTGGTTTCAAAGCTAATATGATTTTAATGTTTTGTTTGAATTATATGAAAAAGAAAAAGGAAAGAAATAGAATAAAAATATAAAAAAAAATTGTTTGAATAAATAGAAATGGAATAAAAAGAAAAAACAATTCTACTTTTATTTGGATGAATGAAAAAAATAAAAAAAATAAAAAACAGTTTGTAACAACATTTTTATTCTCACATTCTAATAAACATTATTTATTTATTTAGAATTTATTTATTTATTATAAATTTAAAATATAATTTAATAATATTATTATTCATTGTTGTTATTTATTTTAAAATATTTGTTTGTTATATATTATTATATATAAGATGAAATAACGAGTAAACATACTTTAATGCAATTACTCTGATTCAAGATCATTGTTTTTCCTTTTCTCTAACTGTGGTACCATCACAAGGACAAACGCTTGTCCCGTGGTTCCATGGATTAGCTGTTTCGTGTGACTTATTATAAGAGGTTATTAGAAATTCCAAGTCATATTCCTCCATTCCCTAATAGCAATACAGTAAAAAATTCTAAATATTAATCCCATCCTTAGCAGAATAAAAATAAAAATGCTATGTTAACGAGATGGTGGAAATGCTGATGTTGTTCTTACATAAAAATGGTGAAGTAAATGATTGTTAGAGGTTAAAAAGGAAGACAACAAAGACACTAATAAAGGGTAAAAGTGTAATCAACAAAGTTGGTCAACATTTTTTTTCCTTAATCATGTCCGCCACCGTGAGGACAGGAACACTAATTTGTGAAATCTATAAAATTAACTTTTTTTCATTCATATAAAATAAAATATATTAAACATACTCAAGATTTTTTTTCTTTTCTTTTTTATTCTATGTTTTAATCTTTCCTCTTATCATTCATTCAAACAAATCATATATAATTATTTATTTAAAATTTTAAACCAAGTTTATAATATTTTTATGACATAAAATTACGTTGACAGAGTAATTTTCTACAAACAAACTTTCCATCATAGAAAATGAAATTTTAAAAGAATGCTATTGAGAATGTGGAGAACAAAAATTTTTTGGAAGATTTTAAGTAGCTTTTTTACTACAATTACAATCCAAAAGAATTTGATGAAGAGTGGAAGAAAATTAATGATAAATATGGGCTTAGGAAGAATAAATGGATGAGAAAGATGTATAAAGTGAAGAATATGTGGTCGTCATCATACCTAAGGGACAAGTTTTTTAGCAGAATTAGAACGACTTTGTAATGTGAAGATATCAATTCTTTCATAAAGAAATATGCTGAATATATGAGCAGCCTTGTTGATTTGATGCATAATTTAAACCGTGCTGTGAAATCATATCGATATAATGAGTTAATATCATATTTAAAGTCATCATATTATTTTCCTATTATGATAACTGTGTTGTACATGTTTAAACAAGTAGCTTAAAAAATGCACACATGTAAAAAATTTAAAGAGGTTAAAGAAGAAATTGATGTTGCTACAAAACTTAATGTGGTTGGTCAAGTTTAGTTTGATTGTGATGTGAAACTTATGATGAATGTTTTTGACATCCTAAACAAGGAGTATACAACCTATTTTTAACAGAGTTTACATTTGTATGTGAGTGCAACTTATTTGTAAGTCATAGCATTCTATGTTGTCACCTTTTTTATGCAATGAAGTAGTTGCATATGCACATCATTCCAATAGTTTGATCTGTAAAAAGTGGATAAAGTCTACCAAAGTTGGTTGCTTGTTATACATTTTTACAGATGATGTTGATGTTGACAAACCAAAAGCAATTATGTTTCATGAAAGAGCACTTTCAAGCCTTTGTAATAGGCTAGTGAAGGTTATTGGTGGTAATGAGAATAATTTTTGGAGGCTTGTGAACATATAAATAAAATTATCTCAAAGTTTGAAAAATAAAATTGCATGGATAGGAAGGAAGGAAAACAATCTATGGTTATTGGGGATGTCATCCTTGTTAAAACAAAAGGTGCCCCTAAAAAGAAAAATAAGTATAGGAAGAGAAAAAGATGTGAAAATTTTAAAAAATTGGATACACTATTAGAAAATGTCCAATATTTATTTCCTAGGATATGCTTAAACTTATTGGTGAAGAGTTGTTCGACTCTAGTGATGTATGGAAAATTGAGTGTTAAACATTTTTTTTATTGTTATTGTGGTTAATATGTTTAATTTCTTCTATATTGATTATTATGTAGGATGATTGTGTCGATGATTTGACAAAGAAAGAAAAAAATTGCATGGCAATGTGTAATGACAAAGAGCAACAGAAAACATGTAAAGTTCAATTTATGTTAGCAATTTATTTACATTGTGGTTTGGTAACTACTATAATAGTTGTTAGTCAATTGTAAATTACAATACTATGGAGGGTATAGATAATAATTTTCACTATGAAGCTAATGTAAAAAATGATGATGAATTAATATCCACTCAATGTTCTATTAAAGTATGTTAACCCAATAATATGCCTGATGAATTAATATCGACCTTTTGCTTGTTAAAGTATGTCAATAGTTAATGTGTTCTTATATTATATTTAACTAGTTGATATATATATATATATATATATATATATATATATATATATATATATATATATATATATATATATATATATATATATATTGTATAGAGTGTTAATGGAAATGGTATGAGTGGAAATGTGAAAGTTGATACCTTGAACCTATTATGGGAGGTGTTGTTTTAGGAAAGTGGACGTGTTTTATTAAACACCAGCTTCACATCTTTATTGCAAAATTTGCATGAGTTAGAAAACAATGTTGATATCCAACTATGATGTATTTTAGAGGTATAGTACTTGTTATAGATTTTGTTATTTCTTTTTTATTAATATTTTTAAAAATTTAAAATATTTTCTTAATACATATAGAATTGAGTGAATCAGTGAACATAAAACCATAATATGTATTAGGTTTATTTGATATTTTATTTGACATTAACCCTTGTATTCAGTTTCAAGTATTTTGATTCATTTCTTTCGATGAAGTGAATGGAGCGTTGCTATCAAAATTTATGCTGATGTTTGTGATTTTAGAGTAATTAATTATTGAACAGTTTTTAAACATGTACCATAAAGGTTTAAAGGTGTATTGTATTGTACGCTTCATAATCTTAAAATATTTTTTTAATTTGTAATTTAAAATAAAAATTTGTTTTTTTTTAATATTTATCAACCCGTTAAATATAAAATTATTTTTAAATAACATCTTTTCTAAGTATAAGGAATACTCTATTATAAATCAGCATGTGAAGAATAAAACTAAATAGTTAAAATATAGAAATGATTCTAATATGATCCTTTTAAGTAATTCAATGTGAGCTGGAAATTTGACCAAATTTAATGAAAAGTAAAATAAATGAATGTTTAAGATATAAATACTAATTTAAAGTAGGAGACCTATTACAATAAATAAATGATGGAATAAATAAAAATTATTTAAACATATAGTGATTAAATTTTTATTTTAATAATTAATTTAATTAAATATTACAATATCTAGTAATTATATAATAATTAAAAATATTTAAAATTTAAAAAAATATATCATCAGAAAATGTTAATTAAATTATATCAAATATTGTTTAAAAGAATTAATAATTAGATATTACTTAAAAGTTAAAGATATGATTATTTACAAATTAAAATTATTTATTACAAAAATTTAAATAAAAAACTCATTAAAAATTATTATTGATTTGAAGAACTAATTAAAAAAATAATTGAATAAAAAAATTTGGATAATCATTTTAATTAATTTATTACAAACTATTAATTATTTAAACAACCAGGTTTGTTATACTAAAATAAAATATTATGAATTTATAATATCAAAATTTCTAATAAGATAATGGTAATATTATTTAATAAGAAATGTAGTTGAAGGTTAACAATTTTAAAACATTCACTTAAAAAACATATTTAATAATTAAATATTATTTAAAAGTTAAAGAATTTATTATTTTATAAATTTAAAATATTCATGAAAAAATATTAAATAAAAAATAAATTGAGTTATTATATACCTATTTACATATTTATTAAAAATTACTATATTTTATAAATTTTATCAAAATATTAAGAATTAAATATTTTATATTTAAATATTAATAACATATTTATACCCATAAATTACTATATTTTTTTAGATAAATTAAATTATAAGACTATTATTATTTTATTTTAATTTTAAATCTTGATATATTATATCAATGAAGATGATATATGTTGATTTTAAAGTGTTTTATATATTTTATTTAATATTGTTAAATATAACGTTTTTCTAATGTATATCTAAAGACACATAATAAAATTTATATACAATAAATATTTATTGAAAATGCATCATTATTATTAATAAAATATATTAAAATTATAATTTAAATTTAAATTAAATTACAAATTAATAAATATTATGATAATTTTAAATTATAATTTATCTAAAAAATGTAGTTATTTTTTATTATTTTTAAGTCTTACTAAGATCTAAAATTTAAATCAATAAAATTGAAGATAAATTTAAATAATAGTATTTAAAATAAATAAATTAGATATTTAAAATAGAAGAAATGATATAATTTAACATAAAATTAAATAATTCATAAATCAATTCTCTTTCTAAAATCTTTAGATTTATAATATTTTATAGAATAAAATATAAAGTATATAATATAATATATACACGCATTACTCTCCGAATAAACTATATACATAAATATTATTAACAAATTTATCAAAAACATTTTTAATTATTAATTAAAATTATTTTTTTAAAATATAAAAATTATTTAAATAAATTTTATCTCTTTTAATAAAATATTTTATATCTATATAATAAAAAATTAAATCTTTATCAACATAATAATATATATATATATATATATATATATATATATATCGTTAAAAATACTTATTTTTCATACCAAAGTTTGTTAATGCTAATAGAAGCAAATAGTTCAATTAATCTCGATCTGAACTAATCATTCATTCACCTTAAAAATTACTTTAAAATTATGCATATTTACTTATTTACATACAAAATCAAATGCTATATTATGATTTTTTTTTATAATTAATGATTGTTTTAAAAAAATTATATTTTAAAAATTAAGTTAAAAATAAAAAATTGAATATTTAAAAATTAAATATTAATTATATTTATAATAATATTTACAAATATTAAATCTTTAAAGATTTAATTAAAGGTAAAATATTAAATATTTAATAAAAATTAAATAATTAATATGAATTATATTTTAAAAACTAAATAATACATAAAAAATTTTATGTTTAAATAAATGAGAAATATTTTCTTTTGATCAAAACCACAACAAATAGAGATTTAAGAAATTATAAGCATTATGATCTTTTACATGTTATTTAGGTTTTCTGTAAAATAGTTTAAGAAAAATATATGTTCTTTTTTATATATAGTATATTTAATAAATTTTAATTCATATATTAATTATTTATCTTTTTGTAAGAACAAAATTAAAAATTCATAAAAGATGATAATGACCGCAAGAAAGAAGTATCTTCATCAACGAAAAACAGCCAAGAAAACAAAGTCTAAATATATTTTTAGCGAGTCTATGTTATCATTGGCACCAGTATTCACACATGTGTTCAGCCCTAAACTTGTACCTGCACCTACATTCAACCCTAGACTAGATGTTGATAAGGGAGAAAGTAGAAAAAATATCTCTGAAGTCATCGTCTTATTGTCAAGGTATTTGAAATCGTTCTTTTTCTATTTTTTTTATACAAATATTACTTAACTCTATTATCATGAGAATATCGCAATCATGTTGAGGCAATGAGTAACCCGAAAAACGATCATATAACACACAAAAGAAAGAACCTACAACCTGAAAAACATGTCAATCAAATGCATGTCGACAACCTTCCTATGGAACCTTCACAATCATATGCATTATTTTTTGGTTCTTGTTGGAATTATTATAATATGCTTAATAATGGTACCCTAATGTTTTGTCATTTATGGTAATTTTTAGAATATGCTACTTAAGATTAAATATTTGGGAAAAATTGTAAGGAAAATCAAAGAGACTTTGTCTTTGATTACTCAAATCTTGAGTCAACTTCCACCAAAGTTTAAGAATGAATATGTTGGATTAGCAAACTATTTTGATCATGAAACAATCTGGATTGATTGATCAACTAAGAATAACGATGAGTCTAAGCAAGTTGGACCCACTCCAATCACTCAATCAGCAACCCCAACCTCTTTCATGACCATTCCATCCAACAATACATAACTAAAAGGTTATTTTCGTCAAAAAAGTAGAAAAAGATCCCTAGAAAATTACCACACACTTGGCACAAGTATTGGTCACTACATAACAAGCCACAAAAAAACGCATTCCAAAAAAGTTACTGCAATTCATATCTCTTATGTTCTTAACGTAAGTTCCTATAGTGGAAATCTTTTATGTATGTTCCTTATATTGTATGGTAGTAATTATTTATTCATTTCACATTGTATTATAGTGGATTTCTACTTTATTTAACCCCTAGCACCAAATATGCTTTATAAGTTTAGAGATGAGTATAGCTGCTTATATATATGAACAAGAAATGATGAAAAGATGATAAACTTGTAATTACTATATATACTTAACAAAAATTTCATTAACCACTTAAATGTAATCAAATCTTGAGTATCTATTTTTAAGGAAGAGGTTTTGATCATATCTCACACATATTACTGCCATGAAAATGCCGTGAAAGGAGGATTACATTTAATAGATTGAAACCAAAAAAGATGGTCGAACTACGAGGCTACCCATAATATTTATTTTGGTAAAACTACTCATTGCAAATTTAATAACTTTTTTCCTTTAATAGGTTCTAGACTTGGTGGCCGCATTGAAGATATTTGAGGAAAATTCAAAATCAAATTCAATTAGTGATTAGTTCCTGCCCACATCCTTTGCAATAAGTAATTTATTTTTATATTACTATTCATATTCATAAAAGTATGTATTTACCTTTTCACTGTTTTAAGCAATTTGTATTGAGTAATCGGGATACTACTTCAAAGATGATGACAAACTATTATCAAGATAGATTTATAGGATACGTTGACTACGTTAACAAGGTGAGCAATAATATGTATCAACTTTATTTCTTCTATTAACTCAAATATGCTTTACTAATGTAAATTTTTTATTTAAAATGTTAGAAAGATATATGTACCTATCAATGAGGACAATGTCCATTAATACCTACTTGGCGTAAATCTTCAAAACAATGCATTGGTAACCTTGACTCATACCATTCACCTCAAAAGATGGACCACAGAGTAAAGACTATTAAGAAAGTGGTAAGTTAAGACAATTTTATAAATATTGAATTTGCTCTTTATGATTGGTGAAAGAAGATTAACAATTTCATATGAATTGACATGTGTTTGATAGAAATGTTTAACTTTCTTAACTTATATTAATATGATTTCACCATGAAACCACTATTGTTTAATTTTTGACATAGTGGTATCGCAGGAAATTAACATTCAAGACAAAGAATTGTAATTGATAAATTCATTATATCTACCATGACATGACATATGAATTCATTACATACCTATGATACAATTTATTTATACAAAAATGACTGCGGCGTATGGATGGCTATGTGGATGATGAAAAATGATAAATCTAATTTCAATATGCATGTGAGTTGGTCTTTTATTATAGCTACATACGCATTTATTAATTTCTCTTTTCAAATGGGATTTATGTTATCTAACCTCACCATATTACTATTTTTTTTATATGTAGATTATGATGGAAGCAGACTAAAACTCACAATTAACTTGATAATGAGTCCATACAACACATTGAGAGATCAAGTCATTGCAAAGGCAAACAGATTTCTTCAGAAATACAAGGCTACAACTTAATTTCATTTTAATCACAACATTTTGGTTATTATGGTTGTAAGCCATGCTAGAAAATTTATTTTTTTTCTCGATAATTTTTGCTAAACAATTTATTTATTTATTTATATTATTTTTTTTGTTGGATAAATTAATATTTTTGTTTGTGTTGGACAAATTTTAATTTTATGGTGTAATAGTTTGCTTTGATATATCTGCTCGAACAATTCTCCATGTTTTGTATATTTTATTGGATAAATGTATTTATTTGCTTACGATTATAAATTTGAAACTCTATCACATTCCATTTCCTTCTAAATTGCCTTGAATGGATGGTTCTTTGAAAGAAGCTTTGGTGAGAAACAACAATGATAACTAACACAAAAATATAGATGACTACACATTTAAACTACAATCTAGATTATCAGACAAAGATTACCATTAGCAAATAAGAGGAAGCAAAGAAGGAAACTTCAAACAAAGATTACTAGTACCAAATAAGAGGAAGAAAAGAAGGGAACTTCACACAAAGATTACTAGTACCAAATAAGAGGAAGAAAAGAACCCAGCACCAAATAAGATGAAACACAAAAAGGAAGTTTATCATTGTTTATTGGATTCTTACAAAAATATGTATAACAATTTCTTTGACCAAAAATTTATGTATCAAATGCCTATGAGTTTTGAGGCTTTGTATCTTACCACTTAACAACGGATGACTTATTTAATCTTCTTTGTATCTTTCTATCTTACCATTCTTATTTTATATTTCATGAAATATTAGAAAACAAAATAGGAAAAAACACCACTAAGAACAAAATCTTTATAAAATTACAATGAATGAATACCCCTAAACAAATAACGCATCACAGCACGGATGTTAAAATTAATCAAATATCAGTAGTACATTTAAAATTGTCAGTTTTCTAAAAGTCCAACAACAAATGTTACCATGGGTAACTTTCGTACTCAAAGGATGAACAAAAACAAAATATGCGACACATGGAAACAACCAACTGAAAACACCATGTTATTTTGAATGGCTAAATGAATGCTTGAAAAAGAATCCCACATAAAAATAATTTTTATTCGAAACATTTCTCTAATGAATTCCCTAAGAACTTCTATAGTAAATGGAGTATATAGAATTGTAATCATTCAAATATTGCAAAGCCCGGTATAAAATTATATTGTCACATAGAATTTATACAAAACATGTGCAAACCTCCTTATGGTTGAGGCTGCTCAAAGGAACCATACAAGTCAAGGTTATTCAACTACAAAATTTCATCAACAAACCCCCGACCTTATAACAACAACAATAAAACAATTGAATAAAATTATTTTCAAACTAGATTCCACAAAAATTAACTTCAGATACATTCTCCCATGTTTATTTGCTTCAACTCTTAACAATTCCAATTTTTCAGTGTCTCGTTCCTTAATTTTTAAATCACATTGCATTTTTGTCTGTTCTTTACTCATAGTTGAGAAATAGCTATATTACATTGCAGTCCACTCTCACAATCAGATGATGGATCTATCCAATCATAATAATTACATCCCTACAAATTAAAAAATAATACTTTAATAAAAAATAATTTAATTTAAAATAAATTTACTTACTTCATTGTTATAAACACTTCTCATAGCACATTTGTAGTATCTTCAACCAAGATTTTTAGTAGACCAAAAAGTCTTCATATAGCAGGTTGTCCACAACAACAAAACTTTGATTCCGAAGAAATCAAACCACTAATAGGAGATGAATCTTATTGAGAACCCATTTCAAACCGTCTTCAACCAAATCAAAAACCAACAATACAAAAAGATAAAAATATTTATATCAATTACAAATCAACCAACTGTAACAATATTTTAAATTACTTGCATGCAAAAATCTGTAACCAAATACGAAGTGAGAAAAATAAAATAAAAAAACACAAATGGATGGTCATATAAGCAAGAAGGCAACCAACAAATCATAAAATAAAAAAAACTAAAAAAAATACAACATCAAAGAATGATCCATAAGCCACTTTTATTAACAAATACTAGTATAGCATAAATTGTACCATAAAAACCTCAACCAAAGTTTACATGTTAACCAAAGGATGTACCAGAAACATGAAGTGGAGAAGACAATGATATTACAATGTTAATCAAAGGATGTACCAGAAATAGAAAAACGGAAAAAACGATGCTATTATGATGCTAACCAAAAGATGTTTTGGTTAACCAAAGAATGTAGTAAAAACACAAATACAACACCTAATAAGATGAATAAACATCAAGTAGAGGATGATGACAATGATAAAAATAATCCAGAAAAAATGAAACAAAGAAACACACGTTTATAGCTACCTTAATTAACTAACACATTTTTTTTTTACAAAATTTTTAAAAAAAAACTAAAATAACTCTCATTAATATTAAAAAAGGTCAAAATATAAATATTAAAAATTATATTATTCATAAAAAAATTAAAAAACATAAATATTATTACTTTTATTTATTTATAATAAATATAAAACTTTTTAAAATTATATTAATAATAATAAATACAAATATACACATATCACATATCACATTTCTATTTATTTGGGTAAACTATCACAAAATTTATAAAAATATCCAAGAATGCACCTTTATTGTTAATATTAACCGAATACATTCTTTTATTCCTTTTAATTTAATTAATTATTATATCTCTACTTAATAATATTTCTTTACTTAATTAAAATATTTTTATAAATAAAAAATAATTAATACAGCGCATACATTATAGATGGATTTTATAAAATAAAAATCAATGTTTGATTCTTATAAAAATACCAACAAGAATACTTTTCGATGAAAAATAAATAAATGTAGCGGTTCATTATTAGACCTATTGTGTTTTTTGTTGACAAACAACATCAAGGAGTGGTTGTTTCCTGAATATATGAGTGGCCATAAACACAATGAAATGATAATAGAAATTTTTTTAATATAAAATAATATTTAATTTTTGTCTTTGCCTCTTTGGGAACTACAATACACTCCGATTTATTTATTTTTGGGGGAGGGGGGCATTGCTGCCATTGGCATTATATATGGGAGTTGCATCTCCACCAGATCTCTCATGATGTCACTTTTGGTTTCCATAGTCCTCCAATCACATTGGACCAATTCAGTAGAATCCTTCATGTTAAAGGGGTCAACGAAACTTTAGGAATGAACTTTGTTTTAAGAGTTGAATTTCCTTTATCTAGGTCCACATCGAGATATATAGTTTTACGTAATTTGTGTAAGCGTATATTTATATCCCTTCAAGATTTTCATTTTTATTTATTTTACTATTTTAAGACTCGTGACCCGTCACGCACTTATCTGATGGCACAGATTGTGGTATTAGAATTTCCCTTTTTAGCTAATCAAGTGCACAAATAGAACATTGCAATGTGAATTCCAATATTGAACAGTGAAAATTTGTTACGAGATTCCAAAGTATGAGCCTATACTTGGAAGGAACTAAAATTCCTTTGACTTACATCTTTTTCTATAGAATTCTACACGGAGGATTTAAGTTCAGGTGAATGATCCTGACTTTGACATATATCTGCCTACTAAATTGATGTGTCGCTTTTTTTATGCGAGCGAAAAGGTTTAAGGATGGTGAATTAATGGAAATTTAACCTCCTTACTTTGATTAGTTTTGTCAATGCTATTGTATTGACAACAAATAAAAATAATATATCAAAAGCTTCACATATGATAAGATTATTGTGTAATTTCATTCATTATTTTTTACATATCTCGGATAAAAAATATAATTTTAAAAAAATAATATAATTATTCTTTAATATTATTATTTTTAATTATATCTTAAAAATAAGATATATTTTTTTAAAAAAATAATAAAATTGTTTTAAAATATGATTATCTTAACATACACATTGAGAATAAAATGAAACATAAATTTTGAAAAAAAAATATAAATATAAATAAAAAAATTTTACAATATCCTCATTTTAATTTATATTTTTAAGATGATATGCAATTTTATAAAAAAATAATAAAATCGTATTATTTTTAATAACAATTTATGCATTAAGAATAAAATATATTTTAAAAAAAATAAATAAGAAAAATATTAACACTAAAATTAACATAATCAAACTTATAATAATACATTCAATATATTATGTATTTATAAATATTCAAAAGAATTAAAATGATAATTTTTTAAATAATTTTTATCTTTATTTATTATTTAATTATTTTTTCAAATTAATGGTTATTTTATTTATTAATTTTATTTTTTATTTTTATAATTAAAATGACACTATTTAAAAAATAAATATATAATATATAAAATATTAAATACTATTTATTTAATCTCTTATATTTATTCAATAAAAATTATTTTAATGTGAAAAGATTATATAAACGTATATAGCACTTTGGTAGTTTTAGTTTTTACCACATGAGTCACTACTAGTCATCATTTTACAGTGTTGGAGATGCAGAGTGTTGTCCGGAGAAATAGGAACATCCAAACTAATTTGCAAATGGTGACATAAATAGAAGATAAAACATGAACCACGTGTTTGGAAGCTATAAAGCCTCTTCATATCTCCTCCAAGTAAACAATGATAAAGGGGTTTGGTTTGGCGGTGGTTGGAAAGGCAGAAAATTTGTTCCCATACCCTTTTGGATTCTTATCCAATTTAATGGAATGCAGCTGAGCAATCACTATCTTCACGTTTAAATTAATTTCTCTATCTACAAGTTTATGAGTTTGATTCGTCTTTAGCTTAGCTTCCTCTATTATTTTTAGCCTTATTTTTTTTATCTATTACATTAAAACTCTCGTTGCCAAACTTCAATTTTATATATATATATATATATATATATATATATATATATATATATATATATATATATATATATATATATATATGAGAAAACAACATGTGTGCAGAGATTTTTATTTGACATCCTAAATTCCCAATGGCCATATTTTCTTTAGCTTTTTCAACCTTTATGGCCTAAAATACATGATTTTTTAATCAGAACAGGAACAAATAGGGAATAAGTAAAGGAATAAAAAAAAATTCAAAGAGACACATAATTGTGCATGACAGCTTCCAAGAAGACAAACTTGAAGGGAGCAAACCCACATAAAAAAAAAAAAAACAAATCATCATTATGATATTTTAAAATAGGGATCCTTCCAAACGAGATAAAGTTGACATACTAAACAAAATGGGGCATGTTCCTTTGGTCAGCAAGATCTCAGGCAGGATCTTCTAAGCTTAGAAAAGATTTAAAGAGATGCATATGAAATATTCAAACATAAAGAGTGTCATTTCCTCCTCATCTTTGTACATTGTCCTCATTGCTCATACCTCATAACCCACTTTATCATCTTTTATCCTTTTGGAAGCAGATTAAGCCTTAACTAGCCCTTAAGTTTCACTCTATTGGAAAACACTGGAATTTTCAGAATAAATGGAGCCTTGTCTGGACTCTTCCAACCTTGCATGAAGGCCTTGTCTTTATTTATTAATGATTAAATCCTTTTTCTCTTAATTTATATTCACAGCTACTAACATAAATATCCAACCGTAGATGTGAAGAAATCCTACATAATCAACTAAGATGACATGGCCTTCATCTGAATTTTTTTCATGAGATGTATCAGGCAACACTAAATTTTGTCTCACTTCACTAAAAAAATGAATTTATAATTTTGAAGAAGGGGAAAAAACGTATAATTGGATTACTAAATGCATAATTTCATTTATGATAGACCACATCTTCCTCTCGTAGTTACATTTGTATCAATTAATTTGATCATTTTTGGAGCTCCTATAGCATTTTGAGATGTGCCATTTGCAACATATAGCAATTGATGTGTAAAAGTATTTCGCATTTCATGAGAGCCTTAGTTTTTTATACTCGGAAGAGAAAAAAAAGGTTTGGTCATTTTATTTTTGGAGAATGGGATTGAAGAATTAAATATTTGTTTTATCTATATCTCTTTGGAAAAAGTTTCTAGTTCTGCTTTGCTAATATAAATTGAGCATAAAAAACAAGGATTGAACATGCTTATTATACAGAACAGAACCTGCCTAATTTATCTTCCTTGAGTGCACTATTCATTGACAAGAAAACTAAATTATGAAAGACAAAAAACAAAAGAAAAGTTTATTTCTGAATTTTGCTTTCAGGTTGTTTCTCATTGCGTTGACAGGTAAAAGAAAACAAAGGAACAGAGCCCCTTTTGAGATTAAATTCCTCCAACACCATCAATGATTCTGTGTCTGTCCTCCATAGATCTTCTGTAACTTGTTCCATACTTCCATTGTAACAAGTTGAAGCTACCAGTAGAACTAACTGATCTTTACATCATTCCCATCTCTTTCCCTTCGTACCATCTGTTAAACACAGAATGCAATTGAATGGTCACATATGATAAATTAAAATACTGCGTACAGAAGAAACATTTGCTTACTTATTGTTATGAACTTTATTTTCTGATTGAAAACCCAAATAATTTCAGATATGACATGGAACATAAAATGTAACCTTCAAAGAAGGAATCAAGTGGAGTAAGTACCTTAAAATAAGTAGCAGAGAAACCTTGTGAGTAATCTAGCATACTCTCTGTCGAAGTTTGTTGGTTGGTCATAGTAACATTGTTCTGAAAAAATTGTGAAGAGCCACATGAGTATCATTTCCAATAGAACTACAACTAATACATGGTTTTTTTTTTAATAAATTTTTGGTACTAGAAAAATGAGATAGGACAATGTGAAAAGAAGGTGAAACTAACTCACCATGGAGAAATCAAAGACAAGAGAGCTAGCAGTGTCATCAAGAAAATAAGGAAGGTGTTGGTTTTCTTTAACTTTCTGCCTCTTTTTACTTCTCTTGGAAAGTTTTGTTGCCTTGGATGCAGAATAAAAGCATCCATTATCTTGTGCATCTGGCAAGTGTGGAGGCCCAGAAGAAGCATCAGAAACCATGGACAACTCCTCCTCCTCCTCCTCCTCCTCCTCAACATCCTCATTTTTGGCTTTCTTTTCTTTGTATTCCTCATAATTATACCCTTCATCTTCACCATTAATAAATTGGGAGCCTCTATGTGGAGAAGCATTTTGGTTGAGCTGAAAAGAGTGGTCCAGGTATAGAGTCCAACCAGACTCACACCCACTACTGCATTCTGAAGCCAATGCATTCATCTTCCTCCAAGGAATGAAATCTAAATTGGGTTGGTTATTGTTGGAGTGTCCAATTTATGATGAAAAAGGAATGGTAAAAAGGATTAAAAAAAAAAAGTTAAAGTTTGATCCAAGTCCAACACTTATTACATACTCTACCCTATATAATTAACCGTGTGGCAATGTGTGTATCTAGTTTTGATTTGGGGTGGTAACCAAGTTGGATAAAGTGTTGGAGGAAACCAAGAGAATCAGACTCAAATCCTACACTAGTTTTGTCCTAACTCTCCTCTCCTATGTGCAAACTGCCAGTTGGGTGGGTTAGAGAGAGAGAGAGAGAGAGAGAGAGAGAGAGAGATCCACAACCCCTTCACATGCTAGACAGCGATGCACTGTGTACCCTCTTAACAAAACCGGGTACACGTCCATTTTCCCTTCCACAGTGTATGGACACCTATCCCTACAGCAGTAATGCCTCTCTCTCTCTCTCTCTCTTCACCCATTATTATAAGACTCAATTTGGGTGAAGATTATTATTACTAAGATATGATTAGTAAAAGGTGTTGTTTGTGGTTGACAACAATATTAGTTGCTGCACTGTACAAGTGGTCCTTGAAATTGGGTTTTATTTAGTACCAAATAAATCTGATTTAGTGTTCAAATGTGGAAAGGAGATATGTTCTCGACCTAAACAACACACTTTATTATTCAGTATCTTTGTGCCCCTTTTTCCTTTTCTGCACCCATCATGTGTCACCATTAAACAATCACTCTAACCGAAACATAACCCTCTTTTATACTCTGCGCTACCATTTATTGAGGTTGCACACCAAAATGTGCCCTTTGTGTTTGTTTTTTTTTTATATGTCAGTCTCAATATCATCCAAAGAAAAACATTACCACCACCATCACCCCGTTTTTGTTTTTATTTTATTTTGTGTGTGAGAGAGAAAAAGAAAAGAGAGTGTAGAGATTCTATTACTATGCATGCAAAGAGAGAAAAAATAAAAATAAAAATAAAAAATGGGTTTGGCAGAACTACTTGTGACAATGGAGAGTGTAAAAAATTTTTGGGGCACAGTGCAGTTGACTGGGATTTTATGAATCCACATGCAATCGCATTTGCAATCCTTCTCTCCTTTTCAAGAATAATTTACCCTACTAGGATTCACACAAGAATATGGGCACGTGTGCATAATATTCATATGCGGGCTTCCACATAATCAAACACATGTCTGCACGTGCACACACACTTTTATCTAAATCCCTCTTGTAAAGTTCAATTTAAAATTGTTGTTTGTAAATTCTTTTTAACAACAAACTATATTGTCATTACGGTCTCTTCTCTTTCTTGTTTTTTTCCCTTTGTTTTATATGTTAAAAAGTGTGGAACTCACTAGAAGAGTCATGGATGTTCTTACATATTTTAGAAGTAATTACTTAATCATTTAAACCACTCTTATATCAATTTTATCTCTTTTAAAATTTATTCAACTATAATGGATGGAACTATGTGAATTATTTCTCATGTTTGAATTATCGAATCTTATTACTTAATTAGCAACTTCTAGTTAGATTATTTTTTTAAAAAAAAAGTTCTGATTTTACCTTAAAATATTTTTTGAGAACTAATTTGGGAATAAAGGAATATCCCGTTAATATCATTTTTATGCAATTATGAAGTATGATTCCTATCTTAAAAGGTGTTGTGCACGTGTTGATGGTCAAATTAGCGTAGTCCTAACTCCTAAGATGTACTTAGTGAATAGTACTTTAAACATTAAAAAAAACGAGAGGAAGTCTACTTGTCTCATCCACAAAGTGAAATAAATACACACATCCAAATCAATCTTTATCATTTTATATTTCAATAATATTTATTTATATTATAACTTTTTTATTTGTATCTCTTTCTTTCTTTCATTTCACTGCATCTCATTAAAATATATATTAAATATTTTTTCATCCAATTTTTTATATAAAAACAAAAAAAAATATCATCATATCGTTAACTTTTTATATAATTAAAGAGTATTTGAAAAAAAAAACTAAAAATTAATAAAAATATTTTATGATTTTTATACGACTTTTTAAATTTTGTTTTAATATGTTTTTAACATAGTTTTATAATAGTATTTACAATATAAGATTTAATATAAAGAATTATTCAATAAATATTTGATTCAACTATTTATCCAGCATACCCTTAATGACTATGTTTCACCATTTATCATCTTCGTTTATAATAATACTACATTACATTACTCTTCATTCCATACTGTAAAAAAGGTTTCCCCTAGTATTTGTTTTTACACATTTACTTCACTTCATACGTACATAGATAACCAAATTACCCACCCCTTTTATATGTCCTATTTCTTATTTCTATAATAAAAAACCATTAATTAAATGTTAAACGCTTACTCTTGATTTATATACGTCACGTCATTTAGTAAATTCTCGAGATATATATATAAAATGAATACTCAATTTAATTCTTAAGAAATTAGAAATACTTAAATTCATAATATATATTATAGTTTTGAAAAAAATTCAATCGATCCAATTTAATTCTAAAAATTATAAATAAAAATAAATTTATTCTTTATTTTTAATGGATAGAAGAAGTAAACTATCTTATAATTGTTATTTAAAAATTATTTAATAATTTTTTTTCAAAAGCTAAATTAGATATTTATATAAAAATGTTCAACGACTGAGTTGGATATTTATTCTATTTCTATTTTTATCCTTTTCCCCTCCCAACATTTCAAAGAAAAGGTTTCTGCAATATTGTTATGCAAACGAAGATATATAAGATCAATTATTACACACGGATCATAAAAGCTTCATCTTGGATGTTTGGATTGGTTCTCCCCTTGTGACTTGTGAGATCCATTATATCATCATATGCATAACTTTCAAAAATTTTAATTTATTATTTACATATTTAATTATTTATAACATATCTACCCGTTATAGATAGAACCGTCGTACCATTCATATGGTCGAGCCACCAAACATCATTGTTATAACACAATGTAGATACACAATATTAATATCAATCATACGTTTAAATGTTTTTACTATTTTTACTTTTAAAAGAAAATTGAATAAATGAAGCTTCTTCTTTTATTTAGGAAGGAGCATTGAAGAAAGAGGTAGAATACATTTCGGAGCAACTAAGCTTGAATATTGTAAAAACCCTCTAATCATCAGTACGTGAAATTTGGCTCATCTAAAATTAAAAAAATATATAATTTTATACAATAAAATACATTAACAATCAATTATTGTGAAATCAACTATTAAAATGACAATAAAAATTGTATTTATACAATAATTTTTTAAATAATAATTATTAATATTTTTTTATATTTTAAATGTATCTCACCGTGTCATTAGAAAATGAATACAAGTAATGCATGGTAACTGATTTGTTTGAATTTTAAATGATGTAAAAAAAAAGAAAATAAAAAGAAAAAGAAAAAATAAATTATTTACATAAATAGAAACATAAAAGGAAGAAAAAATCTTTTTTTATTTAAATAGATAAAAAAATATATTAATAGTATAAATTTTATTTTATTTAATTTTAAAAAATAAATTTAATTTTTATTATATATTTTATTAATATAATTTTTATTTTTAAAAAGTATATAAATTTTTTAACAATTTAATATAAATAAAAAATCTATTCCCTTACTTTCTCACAAAAAAAAAAAAATAATTTTTATATAAGTTTTATGAAAAATATTTTTTCTCTTTATTTTATATATAAAAAGACAAACAAAAAAAAATATTTTTATACTTTATTTTTTTTTTTTCTCTTTTTCTTCCCTCCTTCCGAACATATCAATAAGAAAAAAGAATATTAACTGAGTGATAAGAGTTATAAAAGGCATGTGCAGTTTGGCATAGGATCCTGGTTATTTATAGCTAGAGGACAAAGTGGAAAGAAATGTAATATCTTAAAGGAGTGGTTAACATCAAACCTGTCCTTATGGAACTTTCCCAATGGAGGGCATAATAATTGGAAATTAATCTTACTTTGTACCATTTCTCTCTATTGGGGGGGGCATATATAAAGGCACCCACATCAAATCCAGCTCATTGGGTGGTGGAGATATGGGGCTTCTTAACACCTTCAAGCCCATGGCTATTTTTACCCACTTCCCATCCAATGGGTCAACATCAATTAGCTGGACACCATAGTTCCACTTCTTTTTTTTATTTTCTATCTTCTAAAGTAAAACAATGCATTTTCAAAAAATAAAGTTTTTATGTGTATTTATAAAATTATTATTATTATTATAAAATTTAAAGACTATTTAACTTTCAAATTTTTTATTTTTAATTAATTTTAATTACAAAATTACTATCTTATTGTTATTTCATTTTTTGTTTTAAATTTTTTTATAAAAAACTAAAAATATTTTTTATTTTTAGTTTTATCTATGTAAATTTTTTAAAATAAAATATAAATATAATATCAATTTTATAATTAAAATTAAAAATAAAAAAATTGTAAATAAAATAGTAAAATAGAAAACAAAACGTAATTAATAAAATATTTTTGTAACAAAAATTTAAAATAAAAAATGAAAATATTTTTTTCTTAAAATCAAATGACATCTTAATTTTCTCTATTTAAAGTAAGAAACGTGTCACTTATCCTGCTAATCAATAAGATACAGATATGTGAAGAATTATCTTTTCCAAAATTAAAGACGTTAAAGTGAAGATATAAAAGTAAAATTATATTTGTAGATGTTGTGGAAGGTATAGATTTAGATAAAAAAAAATATGAAATCAAACTAAAACTAATAAAACAGTACCAACAAATTGAAGTTCAAGTTAATAGTGAAGCTGTATTAGTGGAATGGATGTAACTTTTGGTTTGTTAATGGTGGATGTGCAAATGAGTGGATAGCTATGAAAATATCTTAACGTCAAAGTCTAGCAAAGTTATATTAATGTATGCATACTCAAGACCAATTTATGCATTAGTGTAAGTTGTATAGAGGATATATATTGGCATGAGCATCCATGGTTTAAGAATTGCATGATTTTACATGATAAAATTGTTAAAATTATTCTAAAATCGAGGCTCTTGCTGGTTAGGTTAATATCTGGGTAACTTTTTGCATTTGGATTTGATTCCAATTCTGACCTTTTATCAGAATGAATTGTGGGTTTAAACCTTGAATTGAGTCCAAAGCATAATCTACAAAAGCAAAAAAATAAATATAAAAGAACCTAAAAACCTTTTAAGGACAATCAATCTATACATCTAAAATAAAAATTTATTAATAATATATGAGTTCACCATCTTGAATATAATAAAAAAATTAGAAAAATGTTCAAAATGTATTAAAGTAGTCAAAAGTCTTGCCTTATGTCAATTGATAGGATTAAATAACATAAAAATGATCAACATTAATCCTTGAGGTGAATATTTGATAAGATCGTGGATTAAAATGATATATATATATATATATATATATATATATATATATATATATATATATATATATATATATATATATGCTTACGATTTTAATGACTAATTTAAAGACTTATTCTAACTTGTTTACACTTTTTTTCCGAGTAAACCTTTACATTAGTTCTTGAGATTGTATAGATTGTGCATTTTAATTTTTAAAAATTTAAAACCTTTGCTATTCCTCGATGTTGCAAGACAACGTTCAATTTAATTAATCCCTTTCAATCCCAAACAACAATAAAAACAAAACAAAAAGTCATGGCTTTTTGTAAAATTAAGGACTAACTTTTTTTCCAAGAATTAAAATGTCCAATCCACAAATATGAGAGATAACCTCCTGGTTTATTCATATTTAAAGTAAATCTTTAAATTCTTTCAAAATTATACAAATTATGTATTTTAATTTTTAAAATTTTAACAATCTCATTTTGGTCTTTTACTTGCTAAAAATAAAATTATTTATTTTATTATTTCCTATTTTTTTATTACCATTTGAAATTAAAAAGAACTAAAATAAATATTATTTTATGAAATTTGAGACTATTGTTTTTAAAAAATTCATCAATTAAAATCTATAACTCTTACAATCTCATTTCTACTGCTTCTTTGAAACTTCATTTCGTATTTTACCGATATAAATTAGTATATCGTTCTAAAATATAACAACTTGTATATATAACAATTGTATAATTTAGCATAGAATTTTTATTTTTTATTAATAAATAATTTACACACATTGCAAGTTAAACTAAAATTGGTGGTTTGTCGTAACCTTCCACCGAGGAGAGCCTCCTACAAACTTTTCTTTTTTCAAAAGATGGTATTTTTCATATTATATCATAACTTTTTTTTGTCGAATAATTATATCATAACATCTTTTTTATCGACACTTGACGGGCTGCTTAATCTAACCCATATTTGTTAGAAGAGCATCTTGGAGCCCAAAAAGAAAGCCAATGTCTTGAATGCATGTTTAGGGTTTGAAGTTTTTTATTGATAAATATAAAAATATCATCTTATTTTTATTTTATACTATTTTAATATTTTATGCATCAATTTTATAAAATATAATATAAAATAACATGTTTTTAAAATTTTTAATAAAAAAATTAGAAGCAAAAAACACTCTCAAATGAAGGAAACTATTAATAATTCAATTACCATGAATTTCAGGTCAACAAAAATTTAGAAGGAAACAAAATAATCTTACATTTTAATCCTTCCCTCTGTTATGATTTATGGCCACCATACTTCATTTTCACCTCCTCAAGTGGGCATCCTTTGATTGATCGACTTCAACTACGGAGTTGCTGCGTGTGTTTGAAATTAAAATGTTAAAAATATGTGCGTTAAAAAAAATTAATTAAGAATATAAAATTAATTATAAATATTTTATTTTATTTAATATTGGTTGAAATATTATTCCATTAATATTTTGTTCTAGAAAGTTTTGAATTATAGTATTAAATTTTTAAAAAGTTATTGTAAAAATATATCAACTCATTTTATTTTAATTTTTTGTTATAAATTTATCCGAAAATAAATAAATAAATAAATATTAATTAAAAATTAAATAAAAATATTGAAATAATAAAAATAAAATTGTTAAAAAAATAATTAATATTAATATTAATAAAAAATTAAAATTACAATAATAATAAATATAATGAGGATGGTGGTGGTTGTAATAATGGTGATGTTAATAATAATGGTGATGATTACAATTATGATAGTGATAAGAGGGAAGTAATAGAGATGGTGGTGGTAGTGATGGTTGTGTTAGGATGGTTGTAATGATGGAGTTGTGGTAAAATGGTAATGAAGATAGTGGTGAAGATGAAATAGTAGTTGTGTTTTTCAAAAGATAAAAAGTTTAAAATAAAAATTAAGTGTTAAGAATGAGAGATTTAAAATTATTATAAAAATATATAAAAAATAATTTAAAATTATTTTTATTAAACAAATTTTATTTTTAAATTTAGTTTAAAATTTAAAAATAAAAAACTGATAATTATTCGAAAAGTTTTATTTGGGATGACTTTTTTATTTTTACTTTAAAAATTTTTAGAAACTAAATCCAATTTTAATTTTGAATTATAATTTTAAAAATTGATTGTAAAAATTAGTCCATTCACTTTATTTTAATTCTTTAATCTTTATTATTAATCAATGATACATAAATAAATAAAATAAAAATAAAAAATATTTTACAATAAAAAAATATTTTAGAAAAGAAATAAAAATTAAAATTTTAAAAATATTATTATTATAAGATTTAGTAATATTAGTAATGATGGTTGTGATGAAGTTAGGAGGTGGTGATATATTGCAAGGAATAAATTTAAAGTTAAAATAAATTAAAAACAAATACAAAGAAACTTTTTTTTTTCAAAGAATTATGTAAAAATTATTTTGAAAATATGTGAAAAGTTAATTTAAAATCATATTAGTTAAATATGTTTATTCTTTAAATTGATTTAAAAACTAAAAAATTGTAACCATTCAAAAGAGATTTAAAATAAGTTTAAATTGATTTTCACAGATTTTTAAAATAGATTTGATTCGATTCTTGAAATAATAAAAAAATTAATACAAGTTTTCAACTTTAAAACATTTTTATTTTAAATTATAAATTTATTTCTTAAAATACATCATTATCATTATAACATCTATTTTGCTACTATTACTATTATAATTATCATCCTATCACTATCATTACAATCATAATAATAATCATCACCTAATCACCATAAATTTAACTATCACATTCTTATGATTATTTTAATAATAATATTTATTTTTATTTTGTTATTTTAAAATATTTTATTTTATTAATTTTTAATTAATAATTTTTATATATTTATTTTTAATGAATTTAAAGTAAATAGTTATAAAAGTTACTAAAATTAATTTAATAATAAAAAATTAAAAATTAAAATAATTTTATATAAAAATTTTAAATTAAAATAGTTATAATAAAATGAAAAAAAGTGTAATTGAAAATTTTTTAACTTTTGTGTTTTGGTGTTTTAGTTTTTAAAATTGCTAAAGTGATAGACTTAAATATGCCTTTCTGATTATTTTTTTCAATTTAACCGATGTGTGTGCACCGTTATAGTGATTCTATACACTATTAAAATTATTCATCATTTAAATCAATTGATTAATATATATATATATATATATATATATATATATATATATATATATTACAAACTACCGTTTAAACAATTTAATATAATATTTAATTTTAATAAGTTTAGATTTGAGAATAAAAAATACAATTTATATTATATTAAATTAAATTGAAATACATATAAATATGGACAATATTAATTATTAAACATCAGTTGGTGAAGATTTTATATTATTCAATAGATTTTAAATAAAAATTTGAATAATCTAATTAATAAATTATCTTATATTATATTCATAATTATATATAGAAAATAGTATATAACTTTAAAATCTTTAAATATATTATTTACCGTAGATGTTTATTTATATATTAAATGATATTTTTATATTAAAATAAAATAAGATAATAACATATTAATAATTTTTTATTTACAAAAAATTTGATTTATGTTTTAAATTTTTTTAATTTAATAATTATATTTTTCAAATTTACATATTAAAAAATTAAATTATGCAAGTGTATAAATTTATCACCTTATATCAATTAATTTTATCATATATATATTTTATTCATGTGAAAATAAATGATAATTTTGAATCGTATAGCTATAAAAAATAATTAATATTAATAGTTTATTAATGATCACATAATTTTGATTATATAATTATAAATAAATAATTAAAATTAACGGTTAGTTAATAGTAATAATATATATACATATATTATTTTGACCATTTAAATTAAAATCTAATAATTATTTATAATAATTATTTTTTAATTAATCAAATATTTTGATAATATATATATAATATCATGTAATAACAATTGATTATAATAAAAAAATAACAACAATTATATAATATAATAAATTTTATGATTAAAAAATATTGTTAAAACCAAATTGTAAAAATATAAATTAATAAATATTTAGATAAATAATAACAAAAATTTTACGTATAATGTTTTATACTTATAGATATATAAAAGATTTAAGTGTCTTAACATATTTCAAGTATTTTATGATCTTAACAAAAATAAAACACATAGCATAAAGTAAATTTAGTTGGCGTTGCATAAAATAAGTATTTTTTAAATAATGATCCTTTAAAAAGAATTATTAAACTCAACTACATCAAAGTTTAAATTTAAAGAAAAAGAATCAGAAATATCAAGAAAGGTGTAGAAAAAAAAAAAAAAAAGCAAAAACACGCAAAAAAAAGGTTGACATATAAAGCAAGTTTGACAAAAAGAAAGTAACATGTTTTTTCTTAATTTAAGGTCATGCATTCAATGCTCATGCAAAAGAAGTTGTAAATTTTATTCGTTTCTTAACCATTATTTTGCCCATATCAAAATTTGTGAGCAAAAGATAACAAACATTAATTGAGTATTATTCTAAAGTGTCTAAATACTCATAACCAGTGTGAAATATCTTTATCTTTATTTTTATTTTTTTTAACCTTCAAAAAGTCTTACAAAGTATTTAAAAATTTTTGTAAACAAATTCAAAATGAAAAAGGCTTTTGTATCTCTTCCATAAGAAACGATCATGGAAGAGCATTCGAAAATGAAAACTTCAACAAGTTTTATAACAAACATAACATCTCATAATTTTTATACTCCTAGAACATCTTAGCAAAATGAGGGTTGTTGAAAGGAAAAATAGAACCTTATTAGATATGACAAGAATAATATTTTGCGAAGAATATCTTCCAAAACACTTTTAGGCAAAAGTTATAAACACAACCTGTTACATTTAGAATTGCATTTTGATAAGACCATGCCTTAATAAGACTCCTTATGAATTATGGAAAAGAAGAAGACTCAATATCACATATTTTCATCCTTTCGAATGTGAATGTTTTATTTTAAACATGAAGGATAATCTTGAAAAATTTGATTCAAAGGTAGATAAAGGAATATTCCTTGACTACTCAAACACATCTAAAGTCTTTCGTGTATATAATACAAGGATTCTAGTAGTGGAAGAATAAATACATGTTCATTTCAATGATGGAAAAATGACTAACAAAAATTTGTTAAATATAGAAGAGGATTTTGCAGGCATGGATACAAACGATAAAAAGGACTCAATTCAATCTACCTCCAAACCAAAGAATGAAACAACCTTTCAGCAAGTGTCTTAGCCTGTTCAGAATCATCCATCAACATCTAACCCATCAAGAAATTTAAGGTTTAAACCATATCATCCACCTGACATAATGATTGATGGACTCATAGAAAAGGTAAGAACTAGATCGAGCTTCAAGGATCAAGGAAACACTTCTCTTTTGTATAAACTAGAACCTAATATAATAGATTATGTGCTTATGGATGATGGATGGATTACTGCAATGAAGAAATTAGCCCAATTTGACAAAAATGAAGTATGGACACTCATTCTTAAATCAGATGGAAAATCTGTCATTGGTACCAAATAGGTATTAGGAAAGAAACTCGACCAAAGACGTAACGTATCCAGGAATAAATCTAAGTTAGTGACTTAAGGATTTAATCAGCAAGAAGGTGTTTATTACATTAAAACCTTTGCTCCTGTAGTTAGGTTAAAAACTATTAGGATCATGCTTGCATATGCTTTCCAATATGATATAAGTCTTTCAAATGAATGTTAAAAGTGTTTTTTCTAAATAGAATAATTGAGGAAGAAGTCTTTGTTAAACAACCTCTTGGATTTATTAATAAATCTTTTCCGGAACATGTATTCAAGCTTAAGAGAGATTTGTATTATCTTAAGCAAGTGTCTCGCGCTTGGTATCATAGACTAAGTCCCTTTCTCATGAAAAATAATTTTGTGAGAAGACAAGTAGACACTACTCTCTTTATAAAAACTTATAAAAGTGATCTCATTATAGTTCAAATATATGTGGATGATATTATTTTCAGTGCTACTAATGTCAAGTTGTGCAATGACTTTGCCAACATGATGCAAAATAAATTTGAGATGATTATGATGAGAGAACTTAAGTTCTTCCTTGGATTGCAAATCAAACAAGAAGCAGAAGGTATCCACATACATCAACAAAAATATACAAAAGAACTTCTTCACAAGTACAAGATGACTTGATCCAAACTCATACCAATTTCTATGCATCCCTTAGTTGTCTTATCAAAAGATGAAGACAATCCATTTGTTTACCAAAAAATCTTTTGAGGAATGATTGGATCCCTCATGTACCTCTACAAGCAGACTAGACATCATGTTTAGTGTTTGTTTATGTGCTTGATTTCAAATTTACCTCAAGGAATCCCATCTGAAAGCCATAAAACATGTTTCTAGATATTTGGTGGTAACCTCTTACTTTGAACTTATTTATAAAACCCAAGACTCCTTCAAATTTATTAGCTACTGTGATGCTGATTTTGATGGAGATAGAATAAAAAGAAAAACATGTGTGGAGGATGTGATTTCCTTAGTGCCAATCTTATCTCATGGCCAAGTAAGAAGCATAATACCATGTTTTCTCCACTACAAAAGTTGAATACATATTCATTTCAGGATGTTGAAAGTCTCAACTAATATGGGTAAAGTACCAATTAGAAGATTATAATATTTTCAAACATAATATACCTAGTTTCTGTGAGAATATTTCTACAAACAATATTTCTACAAACAATCTTTCTAAAAATCCTATTCAATAGTCTAGGACTAAGCATATTGAAATGCACCATCATTTTATTTGGGATTATAAAACAAAAGATATTTTAAATATTCAATTTGTTAATTCAAAACAACAAATTTTATATATTCTAACTAAACCTCTTCTTGAGTATTAATTGGTTTTCATAAGATCCCTACTGACAATGACTAAAATTTGTGTTGAATAGAAAATTGATTGATTTTATAAGTGTCTTACTATAAAGTATCTTATAAAATTTTAGTGTCTTATAACTCAAGTGCCTTATCACTACTTAAGTGTCTTATGACCTAAATATCTTAAATCATCATTTACTGCCACGTAGGCACTCCTTCACTCTATTAATTTTTGAGTTGCTATCACTTTTCAAAATTGACAAAAATCGTTTCATCATGACCTAACACGACTAATTCATTAAAGCTGCTCTTGTCTTTCTTCTGCTAATGGTTGTGTTCCCATACACTTACTACCTATGTCCCTCCAAGTCGTTTTATATTCTTTTTCTTTTCCTTCCCTTCTCACTATCATCTTTTTCTTAACATTCACCTACTCTGCACCTTAATTTTTCTACCTTGTCTTCCTAAATCCTAATGGAACCCAAAAATTCCTCCTCGCACCAAGTCAACCGCAATGTTATTCCTTGAAAATCGGTTGTTCTTAGCTTTCTCAATGAAGAAGGCATCCCTATTAGTGACCACTTCACCAATCCTCGGTGGGCCCTTTTCTTCATAATGGTTGATGCTAAGTGGTATGACTCCCTAACACAGGAGTTCTGGACCAATTCCTTCATAAAAAACACCATGGATTCATCCTTCCTGGTAACAAACATTCTTGGAAAGTGTTTGAGTTTCTCCCAAGATTTCCTTTACATTCTTACCAAATGATCAACTAAAGATATCGTCTACACCCACGAATAAAAAAATCCTTTGGGCAATATGGTCGATGCTTCCCTTTACATTGATCCCTCCAATGCATTTTGTGCCAACTTCTACATGAATGACCTTGCTCGAGGTCCTTCATGACCTTCTTCGCAGTGTCATCCTTCCTAGGGTTGGCTCCCAAAATCAAATGATCACCATTGAGCAATTGTGTCTACCACTTTCTGCAATGAAGTAAGATAAACCTCCTTAGTTTTATATTTTTCCACTTTCGCAAGGTTGTGGATGAGCGGATGAAGAATGTTCCTTATAGAAACCTCATCACCCGTGTTGTGGAATGATTCTTGTTCAATCATATTGAGCCCCTTCATCGCTTGGCACACTTCCCAATCGCCTACTTTGGCCTCTATTAAGTCAAGAAGATGAAGATTAACTCCCATCGACCTATCTTCACTGAGGAATCCTTCCAATAGGAGCTTTGAGGGATGTTCAACCAAGGGGTCGGTAGAAAAAATAGGCTCACCTGAAACTGACCAAACTGAAGCCTGGTTATGGGTAAAGGGTGGGTCGAGTTGAAATTAAGTTGGGATGAGTTAATTTAATATTTAATGATTTGTATTTGTGATTATGAGTTATGACCCGATTCATTTTTTTTTTGTTCTATTGCATGTGTCTAAAGGGAAATTAGTGAATTTGCCTTTTAAAAGAGCCAAAGTCTTCACCATTGCATCTTGCCATCTTTCATTGCCTCAGGTTCTATTAATTTATATATTGATATATTTTGATGAATATATGATGATGACATGACTCTTATTCTATTGCTTATTATTGTAATATGCAATAATGACTTGATTGAGATTGATCTATGCTCTTAAGTTACACGTTTCCCAATACTTATTTGATTTTTTGAGGTCAATGCATGTTTAATGAATAATGTTTGTCGAGATTCTAAGATTAATTTTTTTGAAAATATTTTTCCTCTTCTTCTCTGATATCAATGAAGTATGTTACTAAGATTATATCAAGTATGATCTTGTGTAATACTAGTTTCTAGTATATGATACTTAAATTGATAATTTTTATTATCCCTCCTTTTACATGATACTAAATTATGGTATATGTTTCCTAAATTTCTATGATGTTTGTTTTGAACAAGATTTTAATATCCCTCTTCTCTGTATGATGCTTGATTTTGTTAAATTTTTCAAAGTCCCTCTTTTCTGTATGATGCTTGATTTTGTTAAATTTTTCAAAGTCCCTCCTCTTCCATGGTGCTTAATCTGAGAAAATATTTAAAGACCATCATCTTCTATGATACCACATTCTTGTCTATGATCTGATATATTTTTTATTAACCTTTATTTTACATGATATTTTTAATTCATTAATTTTTAAAGACTCTCTTATTCTATGATGTGTGATATGATCTCTTGTATGGAGATCCTCCTATCTTTCATGATGTGTGATCTGAAAGCTCTTCTTGTTCTATGTCTTCTATGTATGATTATTGACTGAATTTTTTTTTAAAGTTTATCTTCTTAAATGATGCTACACTCCGCTCTGTAATTTATGATGCTTGAATGAAAATTTTTGAATCTCTCTCTTCTTCTTTGATGCTACACTCTGATCTCTAATTCTGTGATACTTATCTGAAAATATTTTTAAACTCCCTATTCTTCTTTGATGCTACACTTGAGTCTTAAATATGTTATACTTATGTGAAGTTTTTTAAAACTCCCTCTTTTTCTTTGATGCTACACTGTGATCTTTAAAAACGTGATGCTTATATGAAATTATTTTAAACTTCCTCTTATTCTTTGATGCTACACTTAGATCTTTAATGTATGATGCTTGACTGAAATATTTTTTAATCTTCATCTTCTTCTTTGATGCTATACTTGGATCTTTAATCTATGATGCTTGACTGAAATTTTTTTTAATCTCCCTCTTCTTCTATGATGCTACACTTGAGTTTTTAATCTATGATGCATATCTACATTTTTTTAATCTCCTACTTTTTTGATGTTACACTTGAGTCTTTAATTTATGATGTTTATCTGAATTATTTTTTAATCTTCTTCTTCTTCTTTGATGTTACACTCTGACCTCTAATTTTATGATGCTTATTTGGGAATATTTTTAAACTTCCTTTTCTTCTATGATGCTATGCTTGGGTCTTTAATCTATGATGCTTGACTAAAATTCTTTTAATCTCCATCTTCTTATTTGATGCTACACAATGATCTGTAATTCTGTGATGCTTATCTGGAAATATTTTTAAGTTCTCTCTTCCTTTTTGATGCTACATTCTGATATCTTATTTTGTAATTCTTATCTATTCTTTTTTAAACTCCCTCTTCTTCGGTGATGCTACACTTAGTTCTTTAAACTATGATGCTTATCTAAGAATATATTTAAACTCTCTCTTCCTCTTTGATACTACACTCTAATCTCTAATCTATGATCCTTGACTGAGAAATTTTTTATCTCCCTCTTCTTTTATGCTCCTACATTCTGAGATTAATTCTGTAGTGTTTAACTAAGAACTTTTTTAATCCCCTTATTCCTCTTTAATGCTACAGTCTGGTTTTTCTTGTATGATCTGATCAATAATGCTTAGGCAAAGATCAATTTTATTTCTTTTTCTGTAAATTGATCAAGGATGCCTAGGTTGAGATCAATTTTATTTTCTTCTTCTATTATCTGGTCAAAGATGCTTAGATTGAGATCAATTTTATTTTCTTCTTCTATGATCTATTCAAGGATGCTTAGGTTGAGATCAATTTTATTTTCAATAACAACATTGTGATGAATGAATGAATGATGATGTGCATCTGGTAATTCAATGAAATTCTTATTAATTGTTATGCACTTAGATTGAGCTCTGATTACTACTTATGTATGCCCTTGACAGTGAAAAATGTTGATTCAATATTTAGATTTTTTGCTAATGTTCATTGTTGATTCTATTTCCATTAGTATGTTAATTTCTTATCATAATAATTTTTTATTTATTATATTATTGTAATATATAATTAACTAATTTAGTTTTATCTTTATTTTGTAGATAATTTGTGGCTATACCCCACAAAGATGTAACTATCAACATTCAATATTTGTTAACAATTTGTAATTTGTAAATTAATTTTTAGGTTTTTTTGCGTAATTTTCTTGTGTGATTGTGTTTATTCAAAAATGATGTGTAATATTGTGTATTATGTAAATTAAAACTCCAGTTGAGCTAAATTTAAGTTTATTTATTTTTGATATTCTGCATATGGATAAATGAATAATGAAATTATAGTTTAAGTATATTTAGAGTTGATTCAAAATTAGAGTTATATATTATGATATAAGATTTTAAAAGTTAATCGGGTGAAAATTTCAACTTTACAGCTTTATAACCTTTTAAAGGTTACTCATGTGAAAATTCCAGTTTTATAGGTTCAAAATTTTTGAACATTAAAATAAAGGACCAAGTCAATCACATGTCAACCATTTTTAAACAATAAAAAAATTGTTCAAAAAAATGTTAAAATTCGACATTACAAAAAAGTTTTGCTTAACCCACAACATAAGCCAAATTCGATTGACCTGATTTTGTTACTCGCTACCCGCCTAACTTAAAAATTGAATAACCTAATTATCTTATTGGGAGAAAATGAACCATAAACATGAAATGGGTGGTTTTTGATGGTTCTAGGTTTTGCTATCCAAACCAGCCTAATAACCACCCCTAGTTCGACCAGTTTCAGTAAACCTCCACCTCATCCTCCAACACAAGCCCCTCCTCATCTTTGTCCTTGAGCTTCAATAGTGCTTCTTCCTCCTCAACCAAACACTTCTCACCCTCTTAGGGGGAGCCCGTTGAACACTGCACCAAGACAAAGCTGGACCTACCTTCCACCAAATCTTCTTCACCGACTTGCCTCATTCCCTATGGAAAATGAATCGTTCGCTCTCTACCTACCATTGTTCCATCTAAAAGACCTGTCTTATCATCCTTGATGAATACTTCTCTCCTTCTCCGCCTCTAATTAACCTTATTCCCTTTTAAATTGTCCTTAGCCGTCCTTGCCAACCACCTACCCCTACCTAACACCCCTCCCCACCTCCCCTTTCACCACTAGCTTCTATGCCCTTTTCATTACAATTTCCTCTCACCCTCAGTGTTTTCTCTCCCCTCACCTCAATCACCTCTCCTTCCTCTTTCTCCTACTTCTCTATCTCTTTTACCAATCACAAAAAACCAACCACCTTGTCCAACTCTTAAGAAAACCCTCATTGCCTTTTCCCATTACTTAGAGTTTCCCAATGCCCTTACCGATGCCTCCTCTTCCTGGCCTGATACCTCCCTCGGCTTTCCTCCTCCCATCTCCATCGCCCTTACCACCTCCTACCCCATATTAACCATTCCATTCTTACCTTTTCACCTTTTCTCATCACCCACGCCCATTGGGCTTTTCCTAGATGGAAAGCTTCACATTTGGTTTAAGCCTCTCTCTTTCTACATTTGTCTTTGAAGACACCTCCATCATTGACGAGATTCTTTGTTGGATCTCTTCCTTAAAAGCTTGAACTTTATAACCGTGTTATGATGGAACAAGTGTTGACATGATTGAAGGTACATCGTTACTTCACCATGCTTGACCCCTCAGCTTGCATGACGTTGTTCACTCGCATCAAACTTTTCCCAGATCAAGCCATACTCAACATCCCCCAAGCCTCCTCCACTGCCTAAGAATTCCCCGTCATCCCTTTCGACACTACTCCAGTTCTTGACCCCATGTTCCCTCGACCTATAGGGACTCTCTCTGCTCAAGGAGGCTTTATTGATTTTGTGAGAACTTGGTGGCTTCGCACCTACCATGAGCACCTCAACTCCACTTAATGTTCTTCATCTAGTCTTATTCCTCTGCAGAAGGATCGAGAAAGTCGTCACTAGTTCCGCCTTCCAACCTAGACCATTCTCACTCATCCATCCCTTCACCACTGCCCTCACACATACCTATCACTTGTTGTGTTATCTCCAATTTATTTTGTGTATTTCTCACATTCTTTCATTGTTGTGTTTACAACCTTTGTGTTGTTTCTGTTCACCCATGCTCCTCCACCTTCTTTGACCTCCTTGTCTTCTGCCATCAATTTCTTTCCATTGTTTGTTATCCTAACACCTCAACTCCTGCACTTCATCCATCCCTCCTTTGATCTTATTCCTCTCTCATTTCGGGGAAACTCACTACCCTTCCTCCTACTTTACCCTACCCTGACGGAATCCTTTCAAGATTGTTGGAACAAAGTTATAAAAATATGAATTGACAAACATTTTGATAAATGGCAAAAAAAACCTATGCATACAGTATTTTACACTCTCAAACAAGTATAAAAACTTAAGCATCTTAAGACACTTCAAGTGTCTTATGGTCTCAGCAGAAATAAAATAAATGACATAAAGTAAATCTAGTTGGCGTTGCATAAAATTAAGCCTTTTTCTAGATAATGGTCTATCAAAAATAAGTATCAGACCTTGCTACATCAAAGTTTAAGTTTAAAGAAAAAAAAATCAGATGTGTCAGGAAATATCCATAGCAAAAAGCAGAAGGGTGTAAAAAGGATTCTAACACACAAAAGAATTAAGACAAAAAAATGCACCATCTTCTTTTAAAATCTAAGACCATGTATTCAATTCTCATGCAAAATACGTTGTAAACCTCATTCATCTCTCAATGACTACTTTATTCCTTTCTATATAATGATAGAAGCTTATGAGCAAAAGATAAAAAGCATTAATTGAATACTATTTTGAATTGTTTAAATACTTATAATCTGAGCAAAATCTTTTTGTTTCTATTTTTATTATAACTTTTAAAAAGTGTTTTGTTAAACGTAGGAGTGTCTAAATCAATTTTTAAAAATTTTTGGTAAAGTAAAAAAAAAGCTAATATAAAATACTATGATAATATTATCTGTAAAAGTATTCGGTGATACTTATCATTATATTAATTTTTATCATAATTTTCTATTATATGATAATAGAAACTGAATATGATCTTTGGTTGATAAAAATAAATCAGTATAAACTTTTAGTATAATTATCTCTTTACTTCTCTTTTCATATTTAAGTATTTTAAAGATATTTTGTAAAAAAAAAAGTTAAATTTTTTTTATAACATCACATTCAACTTTTTTAAATGTTTTTTTTCTATAAATATATATATATATATATATATATAATATTTTAATATAATTATAAATTATATAATTTAAATTTATTATTTTATAATAATTAAATATTTCCACCGTATATATTATTTCTCTCCATATAAAACAAATTATCTGGGCCCGCTCATCCCTCGACTTAATTAGTTGATTTTGACACCTAGACTAATGCTCACATGGCCCTTGGATCATGTGTTCTGTTTGAGCATTTATATTTGAATCTCAGCATTAGTAGTTCTCTTTACATAAAATAAAATAATGGAACTTTCAAGAATCACAGCGAGATGTGTAATTTATGCACATGGCCAAGCTAACAACGGTACCATGACAGCCTATAACACTAATCCGTGAATTGAATTCGAATCATCACAGAGCTTCAATTGCTTTTTATTGCTGCTTGCCCACGACTTGTTTCCATTTTGTTTCATAAAAGTATAACTTTTTTTCTTTTGGCTGCGATTAAAATATAATGAAAAGCAACGTACTATTCTTCTATTTTTTAATGATTATTTTGATTATAAAAATTAAATATTTATACATTTTTAAAATATTAACTTTATATATGGATAAAATATTTTAATATTTTAAAAAATTTAAATATTTTATTTGGATTAAAAATTTTAAATTTTTATATTTAAAATTTTAATTTAGATGATAGATTTTAAATTTATTAAATTTTAAATTTTTTATTTAGATTAAATAATTTAATTTATACTATATATAAAATTTTACATTTAAATATTCATAATTTTTTTTTAATTTTGTTTCTACTTTTTATTTATCGAAAAATTTAAATATACAAATATTTTTATTATGTAATATATTTAAACAGAATAATAATTCAACAAATATATATAATTAAAAAAATAATAAACCATAATTATATTATTTAATATTAAAAATATTATATTAATATAAACGAATAATAAAAAAATAACAATAAAAAAATAACATAGAAAACTGTTCATGAAAATTAATTGAAAATATTTTAAAATTTTAAAATTTTATTTATTTTAAAAGAATTTTAAATTTTTATTTATTAAAATATTTTTTTAAAATTTTAAATTTTCTCAAAAACTATTTTCACTTTTTAAAATATTTCATCCAAATATAAAATAAATATATTTATGAAAACCTCTCCAGGTCAATATAGCGAGATGAAGAAACTTCCTTTCTTCAGAGGCTTGAGTGGCTTGAGTGCCAATTTGTTTAAAATTTCATTAGTGTTATGCTAAGTACCAGTTATATGTAGCCTTTAGAGATATATAGCACAAATAAAAAAATATGTAATTTTAATTGCAAATTCATATATGTAACAAAGTGCACTACACTTCAATAAAAATAACAAAACTTATTACATATTCATCTCCTTGTGCTATGACTTCCATTACAAATTTAAATTATTAACTTGAGGTTATTTATATAGTAACTCAATTGAGATCAATTTGAAATTTTAAGCACAAAACAACTGAATGTGGATGAATCCCTTCGAAAATATCGGAGATCCACTTATGTGAAATAAATAAATAAATAAAAATCTAATTTATATGTAAAAGAAGGAAATTATAAAAAAATGAAAACAATTTTTTTTTCTCTAAAACAACATATGATGTGATGGAAATTTAAGGTTGGGGAAAATCCCTGTATCATTTAAGTATTGAGCGGTAGCAAGGCACCTACCATTACACTTAATTCCTTCTGATAATTGGGAGTTATGTGTTGGTTAATAATTTACCTTTTTGGTGTATAGTTATTTGTCCTTTCTTTTCCAAGCATAAGTGTTTTTAACATTTCATATATAATTTTTTAATTATTCTTCTTGATAGTCTGATAAAATATCTTTGAAAAATTCTACATGAATATATTATTAATATAAAACATTTAATACAATTATTTAGTAATCTTCAATCACTTCAATAAATTAAAAAATATGTTATCCAATGTTTTGATGACATAAAAATTCCACGAAATCAATGTTAATTTTTTTAAAAAGAAAAATTCCTGCTACAAGAATGATAATTGATAATTGATAATTCTGTATTGATTCTTTTGTCAACCATGTGAAAAGTGGTTGCATACGTATTAGTCCATACGATACAGAGCATCTAGTTTTTTTTTTTTTAAAAAAAAAACAGTATTATAGGATTATATACTTTTTTTAAAAAAATATCAATAGTTTTTTTCGGTGGTTATTGATTTTTAATTTTTAAATTAAAATTAAAGATTACTAGATATAAAGAAAAATAACTGTGAAAGAGTAAATATTATAGTAATATAAAATTACTCTTAATTTTAAGAAATAATGTGCAATTTTAAACTAATTGTTTGATTTGACATTTTTGATAAATTCAAAACTTACCTTAAATTTCAGTTAATTTAAATTAAGTCAAATAGAATTATTTGAGAAAGTAAAATTCTTATAATACTCATTTATTTATTTGCAATATTTGAATCAAAGACTTAAAGAAAGGTTTTGGTTAAAGTATCGAGTTTGAGCTTTACTTAAAATTTATTTGCAATATGTATTGGTTTAATATGTTAGATAACGTTATATGCTTAAGTTGATTACACCACTTGAGTCATGTTTAATAGGAAAAAAATAGTAATTAACCAAGAAAGTTGTGACCATTAAAATGGTTTGTTAATAGAAATATGCTAGAGTACTTTTAACCGGAGGTACTTGTTCTACTCTTAAAAATAAACAATGATATCTTAAGTTAGACTATTGATGAAGCACATTGAATTACCAGTAGTGGTTATTTAAAAAATCATATATTAAGGAAAAAAAGAGGTCTATTTTGTATTGTTTATAAATTGTAATTTTAAATAAAAATATTTTTGATAAAATATTAAAAATAGGAAAAGAGCTTATGAAACCCATTTTTAACTTGCCTAAAGTTGCATAATTGAAAAGAAAAAATATTTAAATTATAAAAAGTAAAAAATATTTTTAAAATATAAATTAAACAGCTCAAAAAGTTGCGTGATTGAAGATAATCTTAATATTATTAGTTTGTAAGAAACTGAAGCTAGAGAGCAAGACCACTATGAATTATGTTCCCAATGAGAAATGATCGTTATAGAATAGTCTCAGGTATTATTGGATAATTGGTAGTCCACAACTCTACATTTTTTAATATTTTAAAATTTGCAAATTAAAGGACAACGTTATTTGAAATCACATTTTTGTCCTCCTCCTATCAAATGTGAGAAATATAATGTCTATTCTTGATTGGTAATTTGATAGTTTTCGGAATGGAATGACATTTCAAGTCATTTAATTGCTTGGGACGTTGAATCGGTAGACAATAAAATAAATTTTGATTTAAATGGCATAAATAAAGCATTAAAAAAATCAAATGTTAATATTTTTATTTAGAGTATTTGAATTTTGTATAGCATAATTTAAAAATAATGCCATTAAATTTCTAGGAAACAATTAAATGTGTAAAATTCTCTATATATTTTTATGCTTTGTTTTTTCATCTTTGAACAAATATCGTAACGAGTGACGTTTATTTATTCTATCTATAATATTAAAGTTCTTCTACTAAATTCTCACATAATTTTTTTTATTAAATTTCGTTCATTAATTTATCATATGATATATTTTTTAAATTCCTTCAATTTAATTATTTTATTTATTTTTTCAATATACTTTTATTTTATGTATATGTTTCTTAATTTTTCCTGTTAAAAAAATTTGGTTTTTTTTTATGGTTTCTTTTTTAAATTTGTAAACAACTAACAACTAAAGGCACGCAACTTTTGAAAAGATTAGAAAAATTATTTTATTAATTATTATTTTTACTTATTTGAAAGTTTTTTTTTATTATTCTCATATCTAATATTTGAATTCCTCTGTTAATTTTTAATGTAATGAAAATTTTCTAAATTAGTAAATAATAAATCAATATTTTAAAGGATAAAAAACATAAGAAAAAAAAATAAGAAAAATACATTAAATAAATAAATGTATAATTTAAAATATTGAATTAAAAATTTATAATTTATACGGTGTATATTGTACGGATCTTACACTAATCGCAGATAATTAATATTCATACAAATCTAAACTTTACCCGTAAAATCCTTTCCATTCCCCTCCTTTTTATCCGCTTTATCTTTATTTCTCTCTTACATTAATACCTGAGTTCCACACACTGTCTTTGCATCTATCTTTTTTCAAATGAATCTCTTTGTTATAGGAGAGAATCGTGGCTAACCTTACTATTTTAAGGAAAGTGATATTATTTTAAAAAATACTAAAAGACAATAATTATCATTTTAAAATCTCAGTGAAATTATACTGAAAAAAATTATTTAAAAAAAGGGTTGTACTTCTGCAGAATGAAACTATTTCTTTAGCCAAAATGGAACACAATTACATGAAATGGAATTACCGTCTTTATTTACTTATCTAAGTATAATTGAAATCATATTGATAATATAAAGGTTTTTGTATTGTTATCAAATTATTAATTGTTATATAAATTAAAAATTATTAAATTTTATAAATATTATTTTAAAAATATTTATGATAATTTTAATTGATTAGCGATATAATGTTTATATTAAAAACATAAAAAATAAATCTATTTTATAATATAATTTTGTTAATATTAGCTTTTAAGATTAATTTTAAATATTTTAAAGTAAGAGTAAATTTTATTTAATATAGTATATATTTATTTTATCAATTAAAAATTATCAATTTAAATGCTCAAAATAGGTTATAATAAATATTCTTCTAATATATTAACAGGCTTATAAACAATTAGACCTATTTTTTTATACTAATTAATAAATTTAAATACATAAATTTGAAAATTTAAAATAATAAAAATAAAATTCCTTCCAATTTCATATTTTCAATTTATTTAATAAAATAAAAATTTAAAAATTAATTATTTTAATTATAAATATTAAATTTATTATCAATTTTTTAAATCCTTAAAATCAGTCATAAGATTTTTATAATAATGTCATTCTAATAAATTAATAGGCTCATAAATAATTAGACCTAAAATTTTATATTAATTAATAAATTTAAATATTTAGCTATGAAAAAATAGTATATAACTTCGAAAATGAAATATTTAATTAATTCATAAAAATTATAAAATGTAATTAATTTAATTATAAATTTTTAAATTATATCATTAATGAGATATATTTTTAACTTTATATCTACTTGACTAGTTTTTAATTAATCAAAAAGGTGTAAAAAATTTAGGAGATATTTTAGGTAAAGATGTATAAAAAAACAAAATAAACTTTTTTGTTCTTACAATTACATAAACAAACTTAAACGACCTTTTAAGTGACTCAAAATGAAGCTTAATTTATTTAATAAATAAAGTTAGTTAGAGAAATGAAACTTACTGGAAGCTGGAACTGACCCGAGGGTATTCTTAACAGGAAGTGACAGGAGGGAAAAGGGCATAAAGCGGAATCAAATAATACCTGAAGGCTGTACACGTATTTGATACGGTATACGGTCCCACCCAACAATATATAACAATTAGTTAACAAACTTCATATTAAAAACAGATAAAATGAGCTGGAAAGGAAAAAAATATGATATGAAATAAGCATAATTAAAAATATAAAAAAATAAACAAAAATGAAATTTCATAATAATAAAAATTGATTATTTGTTCGTAACAAGTAATGAGCTGTGAGGACCACGACTCTTGTTCTAAATCCACCCTCTTAACCTCTTCTGTTAAAAAAAATAAAATAAATATACAATTTCCATAGCTCACACCCCGACACCCCTTACAACCCACAATGAGTTATTACAACCAGCAGCAACCGCCGATCGGAGTTCCACCGCCACAAGGTCCATCATCTTTTCCTTTCTCTCCCCCTCTTCTCTTCTTTTTTCTCTCACGTCTTTGCATGTGCATGGTGCTGGATTGATTTTGTTGAATCTGACGGGTTTTCTTTGGATTGGGGATGGATCTTTGAGTTTGTTATTCTAATTTTGAATTTGAATTTTCTGAATAGGTTATCCACCGGAGGGGTACGGAAAGGACGCATATCCGCCACCAGGATACCCTCCGCCCGGATATCCGCCACAGCCGGGATATCCGCCACATCCAGGCTATCCTCCGCCACCGTACCCAGCGCAGGGGTACCCTCCGCCCTATGCACCTCAATACGCTCAGCCTCCGCCTCCTCAACAAAATTCATCGGGCCCTGGTTGCTTCGAAGGCTGGTGCGTCTCTCTCTCTCTCTCTCTCTCTCTGTGACTGTGTGCGTGCGCGCGCGTGTGTTATTCCTGTTGTTTGGATCGGCGAGTCTTGTTCCCTCAACTCAGATCTGATCCGGGTCGATTTCCGAGTTGACTCGGTGGCCGTTGCTGGTGCACCATTAGACATTACAACTGTAGTGCGCACGATGCATAAGTGGATGGATAGATTCTTTTCTTGGAGTCTCCGTCACCCACGGTGTGCACTCCTAGTAGATTATTTGGGTGGACCACGCCATCGTTGGGTAGACCGTACACCCAATCGTTTCCTTATTTCACCGCACTTTTTTCTATCTATTTTTGTTTAAAATACCTTCCTATGTCAATAACATACCGGGAGATTTTAAACAAACAAAGGCAATAATTATGATTTGTGACACTAATTGAAATATATGTTTTAATTTTTAAAGTCACATTTCCTAATAAAAAAGTTTCAATCATCAAATTTAAATTTTGTATTTTTCATTGCTAGTGTTATTCAGATTTAGATAAGGTTTCTATTTTTTGTTTAAAACACCGTCCTTATTTTTTGGTCGAAAAAAAATACTGTAATATATGAATATGAACAGCATAGCAGATATTTTAAACAAAAGAGGGAATAATTGTGATGCTAATTGAAATAAATGTTTCATATTTCATTACTGGTGTTCTTGTTCATATTTGACAGGGAGAAATAGGAAACATGCATGAAGAAGACGTTGTAGCTTTCTCTGATTTTTTTCCCCACTGTTTTCTACACTGATATTAATTTGTTCGAATTTGTAAATACGTGCAGTTTGGCTGCTCTCTGCTGCTGCTGCTTATTGGATGCGTGCTTCTAAGAAGACATTACTTTGGACAAATTGGACTGAAGTGTGTTTTAGCATTGAGCTCAATGAGAAATGTCTCCAGTTCTTTCCTTTATTTTACCACTTGTTGACTACTGTTTATTTTTATATTGCTTCCGAAGATGGTCCTCCTCCATCACACTCCGTTATCAAATCATAACCAATTAGCGATTAAAAAATAAAGGAAAACAAAAATGGGTTAAATTCCAAATTGATGACTGCCGCCAAAGTTTATAATGAAATTGCATTTACTGTCTTTTGGGAATTATGCAAGCTTGTTGCAACCCAGTTTAAATGGATTTTATTATACCACCAACGGGCATGCAGTAAATATTGGTGATTGTTACACCAATGCTTAATTCTCATGTGTTGGCTATTGTACAAAAGAAACATTAAAGGATGCTGTGATACTCATCGAACATTTCACTGTTTTGGCTATGACCTTTGCTGAAATTATGCTTCAAGTTATATTTTTGTCTTATCAAGCCAATTCAATCATTATATCGGGTATCAATTGAGGAATGGATCCCATTAAAATATCAAGTCAAATTTAAGTTGAGCTAAATTCAATTTTACGGAACCTATGAACCCTCACTAAGAATTATGAAAGAGAGTAGAATGAAAATCGTTAAACTTCAGCCTTATTCTCTTCTTACCTTTATCTCGATCTCAATAACAACAAACCCTTATGATTAAAGACAAAAATGTAATGTTTTAAGTTGTTTCATCTCACACTTCAATTTTGAAAAGGAGAAAACGAACACAAGGATAGAATGAGTATAGTCTCTCTATTTCATTGCAATCCATGTTATTTAACCACACTAGTGCCACAAAAAGAATAATTAAGTAAAAAAATTTTAATAATGAGATTGACCCCCAACCTTTGCTCATGCTCGAAGGTGTATTTTAGAGAAATAGAAAAGTACAGACGTGTCTCCTCATGAGTAGTGAGCAAGTTTGATCTCTTGATATATGTTCCACTTTTTCCCTTTTTCATTATTCTTTCTCTTCTCTTTATAAGAACACTAATTATGAAAACTGGATAGGCCATCTCTCTCTCTCTCTCTCTCTAAGAACGATAATTATGAAAGCTGGGCCATTTAAATCGGTCGGAACGGAAATCAAGTGTATTTGTAAATTATTTGAATCATAAAAATATTTTAGCATAAAATTGGTAAAATCAGTAAAAAATATATAAATAAATGAATCAGTAAAATTAATAAAAAATTAATATATATATAAATATATAAAATAATATTATTTTAATATTAAATAAATAATAAAAATATATTATATTTTATTGGATAAATTATATTGACATTATATATTAAAAAACATTTAATATTATAAAAAATTATATTTCTTTTATAAAACTGTAAAATAGAGAAAGGTATATAATATTATTTCTTTATATAAATTAAGAAAGGTTAAAATAAGATATAAAACAAAAAAATACAATCCTTTTTGATAAATCTTAAGGGATATTAATGTATTTTTTATTTTATTTAATCTTACATATGTAATTTAAATTGAAAAATTTGAATAATATGTAATTTTTAACTTTTAATCATGTAAAATTATAATATTAATATATTATATGTTATTGATATATTATATATTAAAAATATTTAAAAATAATATTTAATTAATATTAATTCAATTACGATAAAATTATTAAACATTAAATCAGTATATTAATTGATTTAGTAATTGGTTTGATTTTAAAAATTTTGGTAAAAACTACTAAAAAATTTGTCTTTTTTTTTTTTTTTATAAATATGTTGCACCTAAAATATGAGATATTAAGATATTTTGAATTAATTTAAATAAACTTTTCAATAAATATTTTTAGAAACAAAAATAGATTAATTTTGTTCGTAAATTAAAATCATTTCTATCCACATTAAATTTTAAAAAATTTAATGAATTAATTCTAAAGATCCAATAAAAAACTAATATTTGTAAGAATGTTAATTTATGAAAAAGTTATTTATTTTATCTTCTTATTTTTTATAAACATTTATCAAAACATTTATCTAAATTGAATCTTATCTTGTTCTATAAACTCAACAAATATTCAACACCTCACATTTTGTGTATGGTTAATTTTATTATTCAAATAATAATAACTATTATTACTATTTGATTGTCTTATATCACTTGCAAACATTATATATATATATATTAAATATTTTATATAAATATTATATTCAATTTTATTAATTTTAGTTAAATTGAATGAACATTTAAAACTCTTTAATGTTTATTTAATTATATATATATTTATATCAGATCTTAAAAAAGGTATTTAAGCCATTAAAATTGGTTGAAGGATTGAAAATTAGAATAATTTACTTAAGAATTTGAAGTTTATAAAATAAAAAAATATCTTAAGAAGAAATTTGATAAACAAATTATTTTAAATTTATCAAAACTTTCAACTGAAATGTTAATTTTTTATATTTGATATCAATATTTTAAAACTATTATTAAAAAACTACCAATTTTAAGAATGTTATATTAAGTATATTTCTTACTAAAATATTTTCATAAGAGGTGAGAATATAATTTTTTTTATAAAAAGTAAAAAAAGTTCTAACAATAATTATTACATTTTTTTATGAATTATTTAAATATATCAAACACATTTTTTAATATTTTCAATAATTATGATTCCCGAGAACATAATTTTTTTAAAAAAAAAATATGTATACCAAACATTCCCTAAATATTATTTAAAAATAATTAATTTTTTTTATCATTTATATACATTTTTAGCATGTGCCAATATTGTTTTAATTATTGGCTTTTTTGATAATATTGTTTATTTTAATAATTTATTTGTTTATTATATATTATCTTAAATTTATGATTGTTACATTTATCAAGAAAAAATTTAAAAATAATATATATAAGACAAATTACATATATATACAAAATTATTCATAAAAAATTTAAGAATTATGATCTATCGCAATAGTTATAAATAATAAATAATTATTTAATTAGACTAAAATATCTGTTAATAAAAATTTAATAATATTCTAACTAAAATGAAAAAAATTAAGAATCTTTTGTTAATGAAAATATGCCAACAACGATAATATCCTTTACATTTTTATTGTGATAACTTCTGATTCATTTGATGTTAATTTAAATTCGTGTTTTTGCTACATTTTATAACAACAACTACTGCTACTACGTTTCTATCACGATAATTGTGACACATTTGATAGAAATTAAATTTTTCTTCATGATTCCTTTTGATTTATGATCTTATTAGTTAAAACTTTTCTTTTTACTCTCAATTTATTTTCAAATCCAAATAAAATATAAAATGAAAAAGAGAAATAAAAAAAATATAAAAGTAAATTTCTCTTTCCATTTTTTACGGATATTCAAATTATGCTATTCTTTTTTTTTTATATTTTAAAATATACATTCTTCTATCTTAATAAATATGTATTATATTTTAATTTTTTTAATGTAAATAAATTTCTAACCATGGTAAACAACTAGTAATGTATCTTTAAATGATATTTTATTTTACTCTTTTTACAATTGTTGGTATCATCAACAACTAATTTTAAATATTCATTGTTAATTTTAGTTCTTTATAAGATATAATAATATTTAAATACTTTTTATTTTTATTTTCTAAATCCTTTAGGTATAATTTTATCTACTAAAACCATAAAATTAATAATAGATATTTAAAATTATCTACTAATCATATTAAAAGTTACTGTAATAGAAAATATTATCTAAAAATTTTATTTATATTAAAATAAATTCAAAGTAACATATAATCATCTTAAAAAATACATATATTTATAATAAAAAATACATCTTATAAGAAGGGAGTGTAATTTACTCTTAATATAACATTTGCGATACAAGTAAAAGACAAGTAATGTAATGAAAAATATGAAAAGGATACAAAAAATGAACGTGCGAAAAGATACGAATATTTTCTTATAATATTGTTTTATTATGTCCATAATTTACGAAACGACATCAAATGTGGATGATTACAACTACAATGGCAAATAAATATAACATTTATGTGAAATTTTTAAACAGTGCATATATCGTCAAGTCGTCGTGTTGTCGCCTGGCTCTTTACCATTTACTGTAGAAACCCTTTTATCGAAGTTGATAGAATTTCAGAAAGCGCAGCGATTCGATGAACTTATCGTCTTTTCTTTGAAGAATCTTATTTCAATTATTTTTTGGGTTTCCAATTCAAGGTGAACTCGATGCTCCCATCTCATCTTCGTGTACACATCGTTTTATGTTATTATCATACATATTTTATTGTTGCAATTTACCTTTGCTTTTGTACAATTATGGTTCGTTTTTATTTTTTATTTTTTGGGAGGGGGGTAGAAATAGATGGTGAGTTGTGCTTTTTCCTTGGATTTCCGTTTCCAGAAGAAATTACAGAATTTGTGTTTTGATTTTCACACAGGGTTTTCACCACCTTTACCCCTTTTATATAGTAATTAGCGAACAAATAGTGCTCTCTTTTTGGGGCATTCTTTAGATTAAAGGAGTCATCATCTTCAATATAATTTGTATTTGGCAGGTTGTTTTCAATGTCATATACTTTTCGACTTAAAAGATATGTATAGGAATAGATGCTCATTAGCTCTTCATTGGAATAGAAAAAGGCTTTTACGGAGTTATATCTTGTCTGCTGCAATCTTAGTGCTTAGTGCTTTGCGTTTGGTTTCATATCCACGTGAATCTTTTATGTTTATACTTTATACTGCTAAGCTATATGTTATCTGATGGTATATACTACGAGCTTTGGGTTTCGATCTCAACCCCGCCCCCTTTTCAAATTATTAGTTTGATGGTAGATTTTTTTTAATTTATTTACAGAATGGCCGAGAGTACGAATGATGAGTCATTGTTGGTTCGTATCCAACAACTGGAACAGGGTATGTGTATTTTTTTTTACCTGTACAAGTTAATTTAACTCTGTGTTATAATGTAGGGTTGTAGGCTTAGTTAGAACATTAGATCAATGTTGATTTGTTTGACTATAGTTTATTATTCTATTATAATTTTGTGGGTGAAGTTAAATCGGGTTATAAGTTGAAATTTTATAATATATTTATTTATAGAGATTAGGAGTGTCAATAAATCATTGGATGAGGTCATTTTTATCCCAATGCTGAAACATTGGGCTCTATGATATTATTGCCCACAATTCCTCCATTTCTGCAAATCTAAACAAGGGAAAGCCTCCTTCTATTGGTTGCTTCATCCCCTACCCTATAGTTGTTTCATACAATGCAGATTGCAAATGATAGTTCAGAAAATCATTTTACATATGAGACTATTGTAAGTTGTAAGACATGCTTCTAGTTCTAGGCACCATATACTTGGTTTTTATTTGACTTTAGAGTCATTTTTTTATACATATTAAACTTTCAGAGTATATAATTTTGTAGAGCGTGATGAATTACACAAAGATATTGAGCAATTATGCATGCAGCAAGCTGGGCCTGGCTATCTTGCTGTGGCTACTCGAATGCATTTTCAAAGGTATCTATTTATTTTCCTTTATCTGTTAAGCAATCTACATGCAATGGGTATCTATTGTCTTAAGCCCAACAAAAAGTATCCATTGTATTGAAATCCATGCCCAATTAGGACAGCTGGATTGGAGCAGGAGATTGAGAACCTGAAAAAGAAGTTGGCTGCTTGCACAAGAGACAATCTAAATCTACAAGAGGAGCTTTCTGAGGCTTACAGAATTAAAGTAAGTTATTGAGTTTCTTTTGTCTCCGTTGCTTAAAAAATTCCTTCTATTATGTTTCCATACTTACTTTGCTGTATTCAGAGTCAACTGGCAGATCTACACAGTGCTGAGGTTTCAAAGGTTGGTTTCTCTCTCTTTCCCTCCCTTTCCCTCTCTCCCTTTCTATCCCTGTTTTCATTTTGCTGCGCCTCTAGCATAGAGATTGCATAGTGAACCTGTTATGCAGCTTTAGCAACTTGTGGAGAGTTGTCGAATACAAAATTACAAATAGATGTACTTGTCTGAAGTTTTTTATATTTTGCTAGAAAATTTTTTAATGGCTTATGGCAAGGACAGGATGGGATGGGTTTTTTAATCCAATTTATAAATTGTTTGTACAAATGCTAGAGTTTGTTAAAAGATTCAACATACTTTTTTACATTGTGATTTGTGAGAGGTTTATGGTTTTGGTATGTGCCTTGACTTAATTGTACAGGAGGACTAATGTGACTAATGACTTCAAATTTATGTGTTCAGAATATCGAGGCTGAGAAGCAGGTCAAATTTTTCCAGGGTTGTGTGGCTGCTGCTTTTGCTGAAAGGGATCAAGCAATAATTGAGGTTATGATTGTTGCAGTTTTTCATTAGAAAAATCTCATTTTCAATATACTACTACTCTACTAGTATTACTTAGTTTTGGTTGTAGTTGATATTTTCAAAATTCTCCATGATACTAACAGGCAGAAAAGGCCAAGGAAAAGGAGGAGACAATGTTGCAACAAATAAATGGCATTCATAAGAGGTATTCTCAAAATGAACTACAATAAATTATCCAAGACTGAAAGAGGAAGGTAGATATTAGATGAATAACATGATGCACTGGTTGCTTGATTATGTTTGGTATAGCAAAGAAGCTACAAGACAAAATACTGTCATTCACCGCAGAATTATCTTTTCCTCACCAACAGTTCTCTTTTGAAATGATTTCTTAATCTTATCTTATGTGGCAAATTGTCAGTGCTGTGTTTTCATTGTCTCTTCTCTTCTACATTTGCTTGTCTCAAAAACCTTTTCTACATTTGCTTCTCTCAAAAACCATGCTTGCAACTATGTCTGTTCTCCTTAGAATTGATTTCCAAAATTTCAATACCTGTGCTTGTGCTCTACTTTTTTATATGGAGGACCATATGAACTCTATTAGAGAAATTAATTATTTTTTCTACATGGTAATTTCTTAAGAAAAGTTGAAAGGTTGGAACTTATGTCCATATTATATGATTACTTATACCATTTTTCTGTTTTATTTTGTTTTTTTATTACATGTAGGATATGGTTTACCTGGGAATTTTTTTTATGATTTTAATTGTAATCTATCTTTAACACAGGATAGAGGAGCTCACATCAGATTGTCATAAGCTAAAGGAATTTAATGATGCTCTGCAGATTGATCAAGCAGTGCATATGCAGCAAGATGAAAATTTCAAGAAGGTAGTGTTCTCTCTCCCTCCTTCCCTCTCTTGAGTCAATTCCTCTTCTTTAACTCTCAAAGCTTGTTTGGAGGTTAGAATAAGAGGACAAGATAGGATATTCTATCCACTATTTCCAGTGATAATTTATTTGTTGAGTACTATTCTATCCTAAAATTCTTATCTTGAGGGAGATGTTATGATAAGATAACTTTCTTATTTTCTTTCTCTTCCTTTAGACCATATTATTTTTAATATTTTATAAAAATAATTTAATTATTTGTAAAATTTAGTTTTTATAAAAATTATTATATGATTTTTTTAATATAGCACAAAATGAATCGGAATGTGAAAACATCAATTTGGAATATCTTGAAAATAAAGATAGAATAAAAAAATCAACACAAACCACGACCTAAGCCCTATTATATGGAAAAATCTAGTTGGCCTAAATTGAAAGAAAATTTAATAATAAAAAAAAATAACAAATCATAAAAAAATCCTAATTAACCCCAATCAATCTAAAATCTTAATTTGATCTATAAATAATTAAAATAAATCATTCCTATATTAATATTAAATCCTTATATAATCTATCGCAATTCAATTTTAAATCTTAATTTGATTTACATATAATAAATTCAAACATTTGGCTATAATGATTTAATCATGATAACTCTTTATGATGCACTCTCGTCCTAGGTCTTCAATTATTTGAACTTGTGCAAGTAAGATCAGAATTTTGTTTTCTGCTTCTTGGATTTTATTTTCTCATAGCAACCTTTTTTGTAGAACTAAACCTTCATACTTATATGCTGCAAACTATTTGCAACATAAAAGAATGTAGATCTACTATCATTACCATCAAAATAGGCAGCATTTCATTGGTGAGGTCAGATAAACAAAGATTGTGATTGACAACTTTTTTTGTGCCAAAATTGGATACAAAGAATTTTTAGGTAGACCAATTGGATCTCTATCAGTGGTGTTCTTGCTTCTAAGCCTATCTCTACTTTTCCATTTTTTTCTTGGTCCTATGTGACCATTCAAGTATCACTCATTGCATCTCTTCAAACCTTTTTTTTATCCAACATTAGTTTTTGCAAAATCAAGATTATCTGATGTCTATATGCTCACCTAAACACACTCTTCTATGCTACGAGTATTAGTATTCAGGTGCATTTATAATATTTGTTCTCATTGTTTGATATTTCATGGCCCACTGAATTTATTGTGGCCTTTCTCATTATACTTGTCATGAACTTTTCAGGTAATTAATAAGTTCTTTCAGATCAGGCAATATTCTCTGAAAGAATTTGAAGATACAACTTGGGATGAGAAATGTGCATGTCTATTGGGTGACCCTGAGGCGGTGTGGAGTTTCAATGATGATTCCACTTCTAAATACATTGTAAGATTTCAAAACCCTGATGTTCTGTTTCCTTGATTATTGGGTGATGTGTTCCTTATGCTGGTTATTCAGTATAGTGTTCAGTATGACACATGCGAAACTCTCCACATCCTTTTAAATCTAGTTTGATTTGGCATGCTTTTTGCTTCTGTGATGACAGATTACTGTTGTTACATACTTGGGAAATTATTGCATTGAGATTCTATGTTCTGTACATATTGTGAATAACAATTTCTCAGACAGAGTGCATTAGAAGAACAGCTGGAGAGACTGAGGAATTCCATGGATTTTCTTCAAAATAAACTAAGGGTGGTATGATCTAGTTTACCTCTGTTATCCCTGCCATGCTAACCTTATTTTTCAATCATTAGTTATTTCTTTTCCATTTTGAATGCTTTAGGGTTTGGAAATTGAAAATCATTTGAGGAAGAGAGTCAATGTACTGGAAAAGAAACAAGTGAGTTATTTCAAAATTTAATAGAAAAAAATGTCATTCTAATACATTTGCTTACCCTGGATTCTGGTGATTCATTTGCAGATTTCTATGGACAAAGTGATTGAGAATGGCATAGCAGACTTGAAACATTATCATTCTAAGTGTAGGGATCATATTATGATTTTACTTAGTGATGGAGAATCCAGTATTAAGTCCATAATCAGTGCAACTGAAGAAAGAGTCAGGAGGTTTGATGAGAGTACTGTACCAAATTTGATGCCTCATAGAGATGCAGAACTGGAAGAGCATGAATGTCGGGATGTGCATATAAGCCCTCAAGCTAAACCTGTCTCCGAGTCCAAGGTTTGAAACTGCTTGCTAGTACTGCATCTCTTTCTCAAAGGGACATCTCATATTTGTTAATAGCAAATAGTGTACTTGTAGCAATTGTTTAGAGCTGTAGTTAGTAGTGCACAGTGTAGTAAAAGAATATGATTTATTTAATATTATTCATAATTTCAGATGTGCAGCAACATGCTTTTCTTGAAGGCTTACACAATTGAGAATTAAAAATATTATATTTATTGTTAATAAAAAAAAGGAACTGAAAGAAGAGAAGTAGAGGAAAAGGAATAAAAATCCCTGTAAAATGAGTTTTTCTTTTTACCCCTTGGACCAGCCTGATCTTTTTCAAGCTGAATTGGGCCAGTTACTTTCAGCATAATGGGGCCAGCCCGATCATCTTCAAGTGATATTCGGCCAGATTTATTAGTCTCATGGTCACTCAATTATTTCCAATCTGGAAACATGCTGTCCTGATAATAAAAAATGCCATGGATTTCCTAAGGCTGTTACAATGTATTCTATCAGTAATATACACTTCTGTTTAATACAATTAAGAAATTTATGAGGACTTGTTTTTTAATTTAGATGAGCTAATCCTGTTGGTATAATAATGGGAGTGCTCTTCCTTATAAAAATGTTCTGATAACTTTGAGCTGCAATGTAAACATGTCCTAACTTGGTCTAGATTAGAGTCTGGTTTTATGTTACTTATCTGTGCTTGACTGTTACAAGATCAATCCTTGGAATTCATTAAGTTGTTTCATTACTCTTTTACAGAGGAATAGTCCTAGCTCGCTGTCAGCAGATGTTGCTGGAAAAGGTGATGCATCTGATGTTTTAGCAATGGCGTTGCAAGAGAAGGTGTTTATACCATGTTTACGTTTATTAAAAACCTTCATTTTTTGGTTTCTCTTTCCGTCAGCACTAACCAAAGTATTTGTGCTTCCAACTTATTGCAATCTAATTTTCTGATGTTTATCATGATTTCTATTTCAGGTTGCTGCATTATTGCTTTTATCACAGCAAGAAGAAAGACATCTATTGGAGAGAAATGTAAATTCAGCCCTTCAAAGAAAAGCTGAAGAACTTCAGATGAACTTATTGCAGGTAATTTTCTGTCACATCATTGCTTCAGATGCTTGGAACACTGAGAATACTGAGATGCTAGTAGCTTGGTGCTGTATACATCTGGAAATGGTTTATAGTTGGGATAAGTATTCTATATGGACTGTAGGAGAAAAAATTGGTTGTATGTTTGCAATATCTACTTTTTTGGCTTACTATGTTCATATTTTGCAACCACATGTACAAGGATAATTGATATTACCCATTGTTTACAAATAGTTTTTTATTTGTAAGCTGTTATTTTTCACTTCAGGTTACTAATGAAAAGGTGAAAGCTCTCATGGAATTGGCACAATTAAAGCAGGAGCATCAGTTACTTCTAGAGTATGATTACTTTTATGTTGATGATTATTATTACCAATTCAAGACTTTTGCATCACTGTATAGTTTTTTACTCAGTTACTTTGTTATTTTGTAGTGAATTTTTTCCTAAGCATGTCTTTTTATTCAATAAAAATATCCATAGAAAAAAGTAATATTTCATATTTCTGTTGTCATTTTAAAGGTTAAAGTTGCACTAACTTGATTTGTTATTTACTACTTTTTCATAAGTAGATCCTCTAAGGTAGGGTTTAGCCTAGCTTTTTTGGACTTTCCTTAAAGCAGAAGCTCCTCTAATTTGCTTTCGTAGAAGCTCTATTTTTTGAACTTTTTCTCAAATGCTACTTGAGTTAATGATTTTGATTGTCTTCATGATCAACAACTGGACATCATGTGAAAAACTGAAATATGCACCACAGAAAATAATGTAGTAGATTTTTGGGTTAGAGCAGTACTAAGTAACTTTAAGATACTAAAGTACGAAGCTCAAAGGATTTTTTTATCCTGAACTTGTATGAAATCTTCATGATGTTTAATTGGTTTTGATTGTCCTTCCAAGTTCCAACACCGCCAACTTCCCTCCAAGTACCCTATTGGTATTTCATTTTTAATCTTTTAAATTTTGATAAAATCCAATCTGAAAATATGATTTCTTGCATTTCGTGTCCAACAAAGTGATAAAATATGTTTATGCAATAAATAAGAATACACCTCTCTTCCTCTGATCTCTTGCTTTTAAAGAATTTACTTTTTTCTTTACCACCAATTTGATTCTTAATCATCAGCTGTCAGTTAAATTTTATCATTCTCCTTATTTGTGTTTCTTTTTCCTGCTAGCTCTAAAGTTTCTCCTTCATCACTTCTAAATGCCATTTTAAATAATAAAGATTTCATTCTAATGCAAATGCAGAAAATTGGGTCATGAAACTAAACAAGGAAAAGGTGTGGTTGACATGGGAGAAAGAAAGCTTGTTACTCGTGAAAGGGATGGAACTTTAAAAAACTTGCTGAAGAAATCATATTTGAGACGAATGGATGCGCTGGATGTTAGCCAAAATGAAGTTGACAGTAGCCCAGTTAACGAAGGGAAATTCTTGAATCAGAGATCCAGCAGTATGGATTTTGCAAGGCATGTGGTAATTTTTGGAGTTTGTTCTGATTTTATTCCATCAATAAATGATTGTGGCTGGATAGTTTTTTCTTTTTTTTTGGTAATGAAAATTTTGGGGCAAGGAGATAGCGGCCAAGTCTGAGGCAGGAAAACCTTAAGGCTCAAAGAGCACACTACTTATGGAGGATTAACATTTACCTCACCCTAAGGAAACAAGGGTGGTTTCAAACCTATGGCTTATCAAATGCAAGACTTGTCTAACTTGACTAACAACTCCTTGGGCTTCTGAATAGTTTAAGCTATGTCAGAGCTATCTGATCTGTTTGAAGATACCACTTTGACATGTAGTGTTTCTTTCAGCCTTCTGTTACTTAGATAATTTACTTATGTTTATCAGAATGAAGATTGAAATTGCAACTCTTAAGGAAAGCATGGAAAGCATGGAGCATTTAACTTCGTCAATTCATAGGCTTCGTCTTTGTCTCTTGAAGGTATCATGGTATTTTTTTCGACAACTAAAATTTTTATATTTGAAGGAGCAGCCCTCTCGTGGGAGGGATTGCATGACTCAAGTCATAAATAAAAATTGTTTTAACTTCAGCTGCTAGCATGGAAGTAGCAGGAAACCATGTAACATTTAGTTTTTGAAACTTGAAAGCTAAATTGTGTTAACATGGGTTGCTGCTTCATATGATTTTTAGGCCAAGGAGTCTGTGGCTTCTGAAGCTACAATTTCCGGTGTTTCAGAAATCCTTAATGACGTTATTAATGAGGCAAAACTTTTAAGGACTGCTCTTGGAAGCTCCTTACCCATCAGTTGGTCAATTGAGGCAGATGTTGGTTACACTGGAGATAGTGTGAGCAGTGACACAGGGCGTCAGGAATGCAGTGATGAGAAGATGGATGCTGTTTCTGCTGCAGGGCTCGAAATGGTGGAGCTTTTGATTTTTTCGGCCCAGATTTTGAGGGACCTGCAAACCAAGATGGTTCCTGATGTAGAAGTTCTATGAATTGTTCCTTGTGTGATATTATGCTTACTGATATGGTGTTCCCTATAATATGGCATCTTTGGTGCTTCAAATTTACAGGTGCTCATTGAAGGCCTGCTGTCCCGCTCTAATCACGCAGGGTCATGATGTAAAATTCAGGGAGAGATTGATAGAATTTGTTTAGAGGTAATGCATGAAACCATGTGTATACCATATTACTAACCATGTGTATACCTTGATGCTGTGTTAGTGTATAACCCTCATTGTTTAGTTGAACAGACTTGCCTAAGATCAGTCGTGTGTCAATTGTTTTGTTTGTCTCCGTTTGATTAATTGACTACGGTTTCTATGTCTATATATTCGTTCCCCTTATTTTCATGTTTATATTTTAAAGATAATTTTGTCAACGGATTGCGTGTTGATTTTAGCTTAATTTTCGAACTGTTTGAAGGCTCTTTGAATTTTGATTAAAAAGTATTTTGAAAACATAAAATAAAATAATCTAAATATAAAATAAGCAGTATTTTCTTTTGTTGACATTATATTTACCAAATTAAATGTTTATATTTTAATTTTATAGGCTGAACTGTCAAGATTTTTTTTGGTTAAAGTTTATTATGATTTAAAATTTAAAAAATGTATAAATCTGTTTAAAAGTTTACATTTTAAATAAAATTAATAAATAGATTTAAAATTTATATATACAATTGATTAAAAAAATTTACAAGTTTAAATTTATAAAATAAAAAAATTATTAAATAGATTTAAAATATGTATATATATATATATTAATATTATGTAAATAAAATATATTAAAATAAATATTATATAAATATAATATATTAAAATAAATATAAATATATAATATATAAATATATATAGATTTTTTAAATTTAAATAGATTTTTTATAATTTTATACTTGATTTGTTTATCTAAATTTTTTTTTAAACTTATTTATTAAACAAGTTATTGAATGATCTTGTTTATTTTTATTTTTAATTAAAAATTATTTTTAAATCTTTTAATCTAAAAATCTTAATTAAAAAATATTATATATTTAAATTTGGTTAGTATGAATTTTTTGAAAAAAAAAATTGTTAAAAAATCAATATTTTAAAATTTTATTTTTCATAATCATGTTTCATAACAAAACATTCTTATAAATGCAAAAAGTTTAAAATTTTGGTGAATAAGAATTTTAGATATATTAATGAAACATTGATCAATATTTTTAAATTTTTTAAAATAAACTAAAGTTAATATCATTGTTAGAACTCATAATTTTTAGAATACATGATTATTAAGAAATCATAAATTTAGAATAAAAAAATTCTATATCAAATGTCTTAGTAGAATTATACTATTTTGCATGAAAGAAAATAAAAAGAATTTTAGAAATTCAGATTTTTTAATAGTACCAGCATAGAAAAAGTGATTTTTTTAAAAATTGTTTTAAATCATTATATTTGAAATATTTATTTATAGATATATGAAATATTTGAAATAATACATTTAAAATGTTCAAGTTAAAATATAATGTTTAAAATCTTAAAAAGATATTTACAAAAACAATATTAACAAATTAAAAATAGTATAATAATAATTTTTATTTATAAAATATTTTATTGTAATTACCTTTTATTATTTATATAAAATAGTAATAATGATATTTTTTTAACAAGAATATGTTCTAATTCTTTATTGATTTATGAATTAATTTTTATAAAGATAAATAAATATAACTTATTTTATAATATTTATTTATTTTATTTTTATTCTTTTATTATTATAATATAAAAAGTATAATATGTACAAAAAATATTAATTTTTTAAATCAAAATACTACTTTTGATTAAAATATTTATTAAAATTAATTTAGTATTTCAATTCTTTTTAACATCAATTTTATGTATTTAATTTTTATTATATTTTAATTTTTTTAAAAAATTCACTTGAATATAAAATTTTCATTGATTGTACAAACTACGAAATTTTACACTGTGTCAAACATTTATTATTAAAATTAGATTGGATTGTACCGTTTTTCTAGTCGACTAATCAATTTAAAAAATTTATTTAGACAATATTTTTATTAAAATAAATATTTAAAAAATGTTATTTTTAAAAGAATTAGTAAGATAAAATATGAACCATGTTATTTCTGTGAAAGGCATCAAAGTGGGTGATATAATGTGTTCTTTCTTACAAAGAGATCACATGTATTACTCATTTTAGGAAAGCACCACATGTGTTACTCTTTTATGCTTTGTTTAGGTAATGGAGGAAATAGAAAAAAAGAAAAGGAAAAAAAAGAAAGAAAGAAAAAGAAAAGAAAGAAAAAGGAAAGAAAGAGAGTAAAAAAAAAAATAAAAAAATGAGTTGTTTGGATGTGTTGAAATAGGAAAAAAGAGAAGGATTTCTATTATTTGGATGAATGAAAAAGAGAGGCAAGGAAATATATTGGTAGTATAAAATTTAACTTAAAAAAAATTTAAATTTTTTATTATATTTTATATTAATATATTATTATATTTGTTATATTTTTATAAATATATAATAATTTTAACAATTTAAAATTAAAAAGATTTTTTTTTACTAGACTAGGCTTCAAAAAAAATATATTTACGAATGTAAGGTTCGAAAAAAAATATTTACTACAGAGGGTTCAAACAGTGACTATGACGTATAAATTTATGCGTCATAGGGTTTAACGTATAAATTTATACGTCACTCATTAAAATGTTATATTTAATGCACCTGTGACGCATAAATTTATACGTTAAAGCATGTGATGCATAAATTTATGCGTCATAGGTGCATTAAATATAATATTCTAATAGACGAAGACTGTGACCCATAAATTTATACGTCATAAGTTTTGAAAAAATAATATTTTAAAAAAGAAACCATTTGACGCATAAATTTATGCGTCACAGACCCCTATAAAGCATAAATTTATGCGCCACAACCTGTGACGCATAAATTTATGCGTCACAATAGTATTTTGAATAATTTTTTTATTATGTGATGCATAAATTTATGCGTCATAGACATTAATTTATTTTAAAAAATATATAACGTAATTAAAAATGCATAATAATCATATATAAATTGGTATGTGCTGAGTGTTTTATCAAAGTAACGAAAGTGAAGAAATTTATGCCTGTGGAAGAGTTTTTAGCAAGTGGTGTTTTGAAAGGTTTTATTTTGCATTTTTTTACTACTTTAATTTGTTTTAAAATTTGTGAAATTTATTTTTAAACTAGTATTGTGACTGAAATTATTTTTTTAAGTTTATATTTTTAATTTTCTAATTATAGATGAAATAATAATTATTATATATTTTAACGGAAAAATATTTGAAGGTGAGGAGGGCTTAACATTTGAGGGAAAAAAAACCAATTCAAGTTTCTAAAATTGTTAGTTTTATTAAACTAAAAGAAAAAATTAGCAAAAAATTAAAGTTGTCATGTACCTAAATTATTTCAAATTTAATAGGAAGATTTTTGGTCTCATCTGAAAGTGTAGAGTATAGAGGATTTGAAATTAGGGATAACGAAGATGTAAAATGCATGATTAATGCATTTGAGCAACGTTTGATGCGTGTGCTTGAAGTGTATGTGGAAATTGAAGTTGTTAACGAAGAGACTGAATCTGCACTAAGTGGTAAGCAAACGATGCTTAACATTAAGTTATTTGTTTAGTTTATTAAATATTTAATTAAATAAATGTTTGATGTAAATTTTTCTGTAGGTGGTATAAATGTTTGTAATGATGATGATGAAGCTTATTTTTTATCCCCATGATGAGCTCAATGAAGAAGAAAATGATGATTTAAATGTCAATGAATTAGAATGGTAAAATTTAGGTGACACTGGTGATGATAGTGATGGTGATGATGATAATGATGTTGATGCTGATGAACATCGTATGGTGAGCCATACTGGAGGTGTGGTAGAAGTTCATTTCAAGTTCCATCTTCATCACATGGAACATCTATTCAACGAAGAGATCAATCAGGTAAAAAAGTTGATGTTAATGTTGTTAAAGAAATTAAGTTTTTATATCTAACGTTTAACTATGTTGTTTAGTTATTTTGAAAAAAGAGTTGGCATTCTGGAGTAGCAGTTCTCATTACAGCAACATTAATTGGGATTATCCAGATGAAGATGCTAACTTTTCAACAAATGTCGGACATGATAAATGGGTGGTTAGTGATGAGTTGTACGTCGGTTTACAATTTGAAAGCGTACAAACTGCATTGAAACATTATGCGATGAAGGTACACCAAAGTTTTGTTGTTGTTGAATCAAAGTGAACTCATCTTTCTGTTCGTTGTCCTAATTATAGTAGTGGTTGTCCATGGAGAATGAGAGCTTGTCTATCTAAACGATCCAATGAATGGGTTGTTAGTAAATGGGGTGGTCAACATAGTTGTGTGAATGCCTGTTTATCTCAAGACCATAAAAAGTTGGATTCTGATTTCATTGCTTCGTGCATATTGGGTATGCGGTTATCATGAAACAAATATCTTATTTTCTATATTGCATTGCATTTTTAAATTTTCTTAATTAATTTTGGTTGTTTATTAGGTATGATAAATGGAAAATCATCTATATCAATTTCGTTGATTCAAGAAAGAATACTCAGTGAGTATGAGTTCAAAGTATCATACAGGAAAGCATGGATTGCAAAGCAGAAAGCAATTGTCCGTGTCTTTGGTGATTGGGATAGTTCCTATGCTTTATTACCAAGATGGTTACATAAAATGATTCAATATGCTCCAAGTTCTAGGTACAAACTTGAGACAAAAGATGCCATTATTGGTGATCAGGTTCAAAATGGAGTAAGAAAATTCTTTCGAGTTTTCTAGTGTTTTAGACAATGTTGTGAGGCATTTAACTTTTGCAAATCACTTATTCAAATTGATGGCACATTCCTTTATGGAAAATATAGAGGTACCTTGCTAATAGCCACAACTCAAGATGGAAACAACTCTGTATTACCTATTGCTTTTGCTATTGTTGAGGGTGAGACATGGGATGCATGGAGTTGGTTTTTAGTTTTGTTAAGAGAATATGTTACTCAGAGGAGTGGAATATGTTTGATATCAAACAGACATCAAAGCATTAAATCAGCAGTTAATAACCCCTATTTGAGATGGCAACCTCCACATGCATATCATGTTTATTGCATCAGGCATATTGCAAGCAATCTTAATCATCGATTTAAAAACCAGAAACTGAAACAAGATTTGCTTAAATTAGGTAAGGTGATTTTATACTTTATATTTATTTATATACTTCATTATTATTTTGTTCATGGTTATGTGTTTTGAATGAACTGTGCAGGTTACACAACATGTAAAGAGATATTTGATCAGAAGTTAGAAGAGTTTAGAGCAACTAATGCAGACATGGCTAGGTGGATTGATAACATATCAAAGGAGAAATGGAGTATTGCGTATGATGAAAATGGTAGACGATTTGGTCACATGACAACCAATCTAGCCGAGGCAGTTAACAAAGTGTTAAAGGTGCATGAAATCTTCCAATCACGACTCTCGTTAAATGTACTTATAGCCGTTTGGTTGAATATTTTGTGCAAAGGGTGCAAGCGCTAAGGCCGAGATTGAAAGTGGTCAACATTTTTGTAAATAATTGATGGATGCAATTAGGAAAAATCAAGAAGCAGCATGTTCTCATCAGGTTAGAAGATATGACATACAGTCTTCGTTATTTGAGGTTGAGGAAGCTTTTAATCCAATAAGTCAACAACGTGGGAATAAATGGTCGGTAAGGTTATTTGATCGTTATTGTCAATGTGGTAAATTTCAACTGCTAAGGTATCCTTGTTCTCATGTAATAGCTGCTTGTGCGACCGTTAGTATTGACTTTTATCAATTTGTTGATAATGTCTATTCACTTGAAAATATCTTTAGAGCTTACTTATTTGATTGGTGGCCAATTGGGAATGAAAGTGATCTTCCTGATGTTACCAACTAGGTTCTCATTCCAGATGAAGATAAGTTGAGAGGAAAGGGTAGACCGAAATCAACTCGAATAAGAAATGAAATGGATTGGGTTGAATCACAACAAAGAATCAGATGTCGCAGGTGTAAGGAGTTAGGTCATAATCAGTCTCGATGTCCTCAAAGAGACCAAGGTTAATTATCTATGATGACGATTCATGCTTTGTGTGAAGTTAACTTGGGTATTTTAAGGTTGTTAATGATATGTATTGGAGAGACATTGTTACATTTTTGTGTAAGTGTAGACGTTATATTCAACTATTTAATTTCATAAATACGTCATTTCAATTTGAAAATAACTTCCTAAAAAAGTTAATAAGTCAATCTCAATTCCAATTATATATGTTCATCTACCATTACTCAGGAGTATAAGGAATCTAATTTATGCTAAGTAAATCGATTAAATAGTAAAAAAAATCTATATATGTCATGTAGTACCCATAAATAGCATAAAGTCAAATATAAAGTCCATAAGAAAAGTGTCATATAGTGCATGTACAGTGAATAAAATCAAAATACAAGGAAAATACATAAAAATAATCAAACGCCTCGTCCCCTAGTAGTCCTCATACTCTGCCGACGAGGAATTTGTTGTGCATCCTGATCAGGCTGATCTAACTGTGCTCCTATGTGAAATGCAGCTGACAAATCTGCATTTAGATCAATGCCTTGTCCATCAAACTGATGATGCATGTGTGGAGGATGGACATAGGCATGCATAGGAGGATCGGGAGTGACCAACGGTGCCTGGAAAGGTGATGGAGTGTGAAAAGACGCTCCATCATGGGATGATGACGCTCCCTCTGTCCCCTGAAAGGCCGCTGGTACTTCAAGCTCAACATGGTCAAAAAATGTTGGTGATGGCAAGTCCGACGAGGTAAACAGCCCAAAAGTAGCGTCAAACTGTAACTTAGCTGAAGTACCTACACGACCTACATCTACAAGCATCACATGAGTCACATGTTACTAAATTCACAACTAAAAAAAATCATAAATTGCTTAATAATGATAATATAGAGAGAAAGTAACAAACCAGATGGATCATGATATCTCTGGGATGGAAATGTGTACATAGGATGCGGCGACGGTGGCACATCCTCAGTCGAGACAAAGTACTGACCCTTCTGTCTAGGTGGAAGCTGGGGAATGAGGGGTGTCACTGCAGCTGACCTCCGTTGACGTTGCTGCAGACCCTGCCTCTCGACTTGCGTGGGGTCCATATCCGCCCTCGCATTAGATGGAGGAGCCTGTTGAGTTGGTTCAGGTGCATTGAACTTAGCCTTGACAGGGCGATCCTCGATCTTCTTCAAGAGCATGATCCTTTCCACACGACCACGAACCCTGTCTATAATATCAGCATGTGATATAGACCCATCAGCAGCAACCTCTGTAGTCAAGTAGTGTACGATCTCCCACTCATCAGCCTAAGTTTAATGTAAATATTAAATAATAATTAAGTGTAAGTTAAGTATTATAACCAAATAAGTTAAGAGTTTGCAAACTTACCACGCGTCCCTTAATCGCAGCTTCTTATGTGATCCATCGATGTGTATGTCGAATGTACCACCTCATATAATCAGAGTTGTGACTAAGCAACTCGTGTGATGGTACACTCAGATACGCACGTTGATGTCTATGCTCCTAGATGGCTAAGAAAGGCCGAAAACTCTCCGCCAGTTCTCGTCAGTCTTCCCCTTCAGTGTCATGCCATGCACATCCTCTGGCTGAGAGGGAGGCTGAGGAATATGCTAAGCCATACCAAACTGCCTCATGCATTGGTCAGGTTGGTGCCACTCTAATATGTTAAAACACATTAGAGGCACCACAACTGTCCACATGTCAGAGCCAGTTGTACAGGCATCAGACAAATCATCCATGATCGCTCTATATGGCTCCCATGTGATCTGTATATACAAGTTAACTTAAATTAAGTTGAACATTGAAGAGAAAAAATTAAGAACTTAGTCCATAAGAAGTATGAACCCAACCTGCTGTCGATCCAATGAATCGAAGATATGCCTATAATACGCGATATCATGGTGTCGGCTTGGCCTGAGGCATCCTCGTATCCATCTATAAAAGGATTGAGAAATAGTTAAGACCTAAAAATTAAATATCTAAAGATGTAATTCATAATTGTCGAAGATGTTTGTTGCATACCTTGCACCTAAAGGCACACTATGGTCATCATATGCAAAGCGTCCAGGAGATAACTTGGGAAAATATTCCCAAGTCCATAACTGCAGTAAAGAGGTGAATCCGCATATCTCGTTCTTATCGTAATCTGTGCAACCACATAGCTTACGATAAAGATATGCAAGTATTGCTCCTCCCCAACTATACTGACCACATCTATCGAAGTCTGCAATGAATGAGAGGTATCTCAAGGGAACTCTGGAACTAGAGTGGTCGCAGAGAATAACACCACCAAGCAGTCGCAGGATGTAAGCACGTGTAAATCTATCGAGCTGCTCATCACTACCCATGTGGTCATCTATGCTGGCAAAGTGCTGAAGCAGCCAACTCATCTTCAAGGGTAGCTGGGCTACACCTAAGAAGCCTGCTCGGTGTAACCTATCAGTAATAACAGCAAGCACCACAGGTATATCGTCACGCTCGTGATGAAACTTCGCCCTCCGTATCTTCAACTCTCTGTCGAGCTCTCCGTTCCATATCTGCTTAGAGATATGGACGCTTTGAAGTGTCAGAAGAGACGCATCATCTGGTCGTGGTCGGATAATGCGTGACTGGGATGACTAACTCGATGATGTCATACTCTACGATAAATTTGTATTTAAGTCAACCTTGCTAAATGTATATGTATTTACTAATTTAATTTCTAAACTTAAATTTATATTTTAAATTTTATGTAAACCTAACCTACTTATGCTAAATTAATCTAATTTAATACTGAATTTTTTGAATGTTAAATTTTTTAAGTATATTTATGAATTTTATAAAGTATATAGTATTTTTTTTAATCTCTAAACTTAAATTTATATTTTAAATTTTATGTAAACCTAACCTATTTATGCTAAATTAATCTAATTTAATACTGAATTTTTTAAATTTTAAATTTTTTAAGTATATTTATTAATTTTATAAAGTATATAGTATTTTTTTTTAATTTCTAAACTTAGATTTATATTTAAAATTTTATGCAAACCTAACCTATTTATGATAATATAATCTAATTTAATACTAAATTTTTTAAATTTTTAAGTGTATTTCTTAATTTCATAAACTATATTGAATTTTTTTTCATTTCCAAACTTAAATTTATATTTTCAATTTTATGTAAACCTAACCTAATTATGCTAAATTAATCTAATTTAATACTGAATTTTTTAAATTTTTAATTTTTTAAGTGTATTTCTTAATTTCATAAACTATATTGGATTTGTTTTTAATTTCTAAACTTAAATTTATATTTAAAATTTTATGTAAACCTATTAACACTAGATTAATCTATCTTAAACTACTGATTTTGTTTTAAAATTTTAACTTTACTTAATAATTTTAGACAATCTATATTCTTTTAAATTAAATTTCTATACTTAAATTAATATTTAACATTTTATGTAAACCTATTTATCATATTTATTTTTTAATCTTTATTTATTTTAAAATTTCTTAAATTTTATGAATTCTATTAATTCAACCCTATAACAACAATCAATTGAATAATAAATTAAACATACAATAAATATAAAAATGTCTAACTAAATAATTAAACCATAAGTATAATTAATTAAATAATTAAACAAATTACATAAATAAATAAATAAATAAAATTAAATATTATTCATCATATATCAAATATCATATCCTACGACACTAAATTAAACTAACTAAATCACATTTAAATAACACAAAATTAACAATTACATTTATTTATTAAATCTTATTATTAATTATATTTTTAACTTAACTTTAATTTTTTAATTTTAAAAAATAATTACAGTTTCTTCTTATTATATATATAAATAAATAATAATATGTAAATCTACTTTTTAAAACATAATGTTAGAATTTAATTTTCAATTATTACATAATATTTTAGTTCTTATATTTGTAAACTTTTTAAAATATATACTGTTTTTTCAAAAATTTAATTTGTTCAATAATTATTTACATTATATATGTTTAAATATTTATAATTAATTCGACCAAATATTATTTTTAAAAATTTTCATTTATAATGTTTTACTTTTTTTTTCCTATTTCTTTATTCTGTTTTAAAATTTTTAAAAACTGAAATTATATTAATTAATATTATATTTCAAACATTTTTTAATAACATATTTAACTCTTTTCATTAAATTTTTTTTTAGATTCCTAATTTTTAAAAAAATTATATTACAAATTTTAATATTAACATTTCTATTTTTGTACCTCAAAATTTTTGAATTAATTAATATTATAATTATTAAAAATATTTAAAAACATATTTAACATTTTTGTGTTAAAAATATTTTTTAGATTGTGAAAATTTTAAAATAATATTTTTTATATTTTAATATTTACATTAATATTTTTTATTTTTACTTAAAAATTTTCCAATTAAGTAACATTATTTTTATAACAATATTTTAATCATATATTTACCGCTTTTTTTAAAAAAAATTTTCACATTCGAATTTTTAAAAATTATATTATCAATTTTAATATTAACATATTATTTTACTTTAAATTTTTCGAATGAATTCATATTAAATTTAAATCAAAATGTTAATAATATATTTTTAACTTCTTTTTATTAAATTTTTTTTCACATTCTGATATTCATTGAAAAAAATAAAATTATCAATTTTAATATTAACATATTTTTTTACTATTCATTTTTTGAATTTAGTAATATAACCTTTATATTTCAAATTTTAATAATATATTTAACGCTGTTTTTATAAAAAAAAAGTTTTTTATTTATATTTTTTTCGATATTATTAATATTGAAATTATAAAGTTTAATTAATAATATATTTAACATTTTTTTAAATTACAAACTTTCAGATTCAGATTTTTTAAATAATTTTATATTTTCATTTAAATATTCGTATTTATATTTTTTCTGTTTCTCATTTTTTTTTCTGTGCAAAAAAAAGTTATTTTAAAATTTTAAATATATTTCAAATGTACTTATTACAATTTTTTTTAAATCTTTCCTTTAATATTTTTAAATCCTTTCTTCTTCTTCTTCTTTGTCCAACTCAAAGACCCCAAAATCATACTCATTAGTCCAAATCCAAATCCTATACCAAAATTTTCTAAACTTATCTTAATCACATGATTTCTAAACCATTTCAACATCACTAACCTTGTTTTGTTTTTCAATATTTAACTCTACCTTCTGCAGTGGTCCCAAGTTGCCAATAACTTCCAAAAGTCCAAACACTTTCTCACCAAAATAGCAAAATAACATCAGAGATATAAGAGGAAAGGAACATGTGGACCATAAAAATGGTCCCTAGTTGCTTATTTAAAGGAGGAAAGGAACGTTCGAACTTTGTGATCCTGTGACGCATAAATTTATGCGTCACACACCCAATGGATACTTTTTTGAACGTTTAACGCATAAATTTATGCGTTACAGAATAAAAAATTATTTTCAAAAACTTATGCGTCATATATTAAAATATATTATTTTTAAAAAGATATGACACATAAATTTATGCGTCACAGGTTATAGCGCATAAATTTATGAGTCACAGGTGCATTAAATATAATATTTTAATGTGTGACGCATAAATTTATGCGCTACAGCATGTGACGCATAAATTTATGCGTCATAGTCATTGTTCGGACCCCTATGTGATAAATACTTTTTTTTGAACCCTACATTCGTAAATATTTTTTTTAAGCCTAGTGTGTAAAAAAACCTAAAAAAAGGAAAGGATGCAAGCTTTTTCCTTCCATTTTCTTACCAATTCAGGAGGGAAATAAATCTGGTAGGGCCCGTTGAATTTTATTCCTTCCCTCCTATTTTGCTGCGCAAACAAACAACGAAAAACATTTCCATACCCCCTATTTCTTTCTTTTCCCTTTCCTTCCCTCTTAGAGATGGCGCATGTGACTAATATGACTCCTTTCAGAGAGCCAGTCTACTAGTGGCGTTGTCTTCTCTTGGAAAGGCATCACTACCTTTGTCAGCTCCTTACTATGTGCATGTGATGACTTTATCATGCATGTGTGATCATGCTACTATGAACATGTTAAATAAAAATTAGCTGAAAAAAATTTATTATTTATCTATATAATCTACCAAGTAATGGTAACTAGAACACTACCTAATTTGAACGCTTTTTAAAATTTGAGTGAGATTTAAGTTTTAAATCTAAGATTTAGGTTTGTATATTTTTCATAAATACTTCAGTTAATTATGATATATTGTTTTATATATATATATATATATATATATATATTTGTATTTGCATAATTATATAGCAAGTTTTGAATATATAATATTATCTTTTTTATTATTGTTTAATTTTAATTTATTTAAATATTTTATTTTAACATAATTATATAGACATATAGATTGAAATGAATTATATAATTATTTTAATTTATTATAATTGTTAAGTGTTTGAAGGAATTAAAAAGTAACTTTTTAAGAGAATAAAAAATCAACATAAATTAAGTAAAAAATAAATCTAAATCAATTAAAGGAAAAAATTTATATAAAATTAAAACTTCTATTAAATTAATTTATTTTGGATTTAATAAGTAAATTTTTAGTTTTTAATGATGAAAATAAATATTGTAAATTTTAAGTTTGTGAATATGAAATTGTAAAATACATGATAAATACATTTAAGAAATAATGATCTATGTCAATTCTTGAATTTGATGCTAAGATTGATGTGGTTAGTAGTTCAATAATAGTTGACCAACCAAATTGTGGTGATGGTAGAATTGAAGAAAATATGTTTGCTAATCGTAAGTCATAAAATTTGAAATATATTTATTTCATTGTTTAAACTTTTGAACAATATATGTAAACATGGATAATTTTTGTTTTTGTTTGATGTAATGCTTGTGAAGTTATTTGTGATGAAGTGTCAACATATCAGATGACGATTGTGCATATTATTTTTGGTCACATATATGGAAAAGTAATGATAATGATATTGACGAAAGTGAAATTCCTCACATGCATAACCATATATAGATGATGGAGAATATTCAAATAGTTTGGAAGTGAGGAGTCTAATTTCATTTGCCAATCTAAATGAGTCATTTGCTCTTATAAATCAACCACAAAAGGATGGGTGTCAGTTTTACTCTCCAAGAACAACAAAACTTTGATCATATTACTAAACCCATGGTACAAGTGAGATTGGGAAAACCATAGATGGATAATATGAAAATGGTGTGACATAATTATTAGTAGTTCCGATTTATAAATAATTGTTAGTAATTATGTTATTTCAAAGGTTGAACAGTTTCAGTTTTATAGAATTGATCATTTTAATGAGCATTAGGGTATGAGTAAATGGTTCACAATGGTATAATGCCTATTTATAGGCTCTTTGATATAAGAATAACTATAGAGTACCTTTCAGTTTCAATATTAGAGATTCATTTAGAATCCTTAAGAGTAAAATACTAAGGTGAGACATAATAAAATGACCATTGGAGCATGATAATGGAGAAACTTTTACGATCAAAGGAGTACTGGTCAATTATTGAATCTGGTATTCAAGAGCCACCAACAGGCATGACTTTGACAAATGTTCAAAAAGCAACATTTGAAACCAAAGGGTTGAAGGACTTGAAGGCAAAAAATAATCTTTCCAAGTCATTGGCCGCTCAATCTTGGAAACTATTCTTTGCAAAGAAACTTCTAAGGATACTTGAGATTCTATGAAAAAGAAATATCAAGGCTCGATAAGGGTTAAATGGGCACAAGTTCAAGCACTGAGAAGGGATTCTGAGACATTAGCTATGAAGGATGGAGAATTTTTCACTAGTTATTATGCTAGAACAATGGAAATCAAAAACTGTTAGTGTCACTACAGTATTTAGGAATTAAAGAGACACTTGAAGCTGAAAGGTACTCTAGGTTTATTCTGATATCAAAGAGCCTATAAATAGACATTACATCTATGAATTATTTACTCATACCATTAATGATTATTAAGATTATTAATTTTATAAAACTAAAACCGCTCCACCTTTAAGATAACATAACGCTACAATTATTTCATAATTTTTAATAATTATTTGTAAATCATAACTACTAACATTCCCTCCCATAAAATTGATATTTGTAGAAATTAGTTTAGAGAAAAAATTCAAAAACTTCAATTAAGCCAAGAATTTGATAACATCTTTTGAAGAACAAACTCCAAGCATTTTTCGAAACTTCACAAATGTTGCTTACTTGAGCGGCATGGTCAAGATATCAACTACTTGTTCTTCAGTTTTGCAATGATTTACCACAATTGTCCCATCTTTGCAAAGATCTCTTAGAAAATAAAACTTCACGTCTATATGCCTGCTTCTTCCATGTAACACAGGATTTTTGGACAAATTAATTGTTGAATTTTTGTCAAAAAAAATTTTAGTAGCACTCAATTGCTTGAATTTCATTTCTTCAAGAATTTTTCTTAGCCATATGGCTTGAAGGGCACAAGCAATTGCTACAACAAATTCAGCTTCTGTACTTGATAGAGTAACAATAGGTTGTTTTTTAGAGAACCAAGAAATTGGACCTATACCAAGCATAAAAACACACCCCGATGTACACTTTCTATCATCTTGATCTCCTGCATAATCACTATCAGTAAAACCCATTAGATTAGTCTTTTCACCTTTCTTGTAAAACATACCAAAATCTCTACTTCCTTACAAATAACGAAGAATCCTTTTGGTAGCTAGCAAATGCAATTCTATGGGATTCTCCATGTACCTACTGATTAAACTTACAAGATACATTATATTAGGCCTAGTTGCAGTTAGATACATCAAACAACCCACAATTTGCTTATAAAGTGTGTTATTTATCTTCTTTCCTAAGGGATCTTTGTGTAATTTCAAACCATACTCAATGAGAGTATTTACAAGATTACAATCCTTCATTTGAAATCTTTCTAGAATTTCTCCAATATATTTCTTTTGACAAAGAAAGATCCCATCATTTTATTGCATTACCTCTATGCCAAGAAAATAATGCATCATACCAAGATCAGACATTTCAAATTCATCCATCATACATTTCTTAAATTCATCAAACATGGTAGCACAATTTCCAGTGTATATAAGATCATCAACATATAAGAAAACTATGAGTAGTTCCCCCTTTTCTCCAAATTTAACAAATAACGCATGTTCATAAAGGCACTTTTGAAAAACAGCTTTTAAAAGATAAGACTTAATACGACTATACCAAGCCCGAGGAACTTGTTTCAACCCATAAAGTTCCTTTTTCAATTTGTAGACTTTGTGTTCATTCCCTTTTTTCACATACCAAGGGATTGATCAATAAATACATGTTCCTCCACATATCCATGTAAAAAGGCTGATTTGACATCTAACTAAAAAATAGGCCAAGAATTTTGTGCTGCCAATGCAATTGCTAACTTGATTGTGTCATGTCTTGCAACTGGTGAAAATGCTTCAGTATAATCAACCCCACACTTCTGCTTGTAACCTTTAGCCACCAAGCGTGCCTTGTACTTATCAACTTAATCATTTACTTTGAGTTTTGTTTTGAAGAACCACTTTACATCAATGGTTTTGTTCCCTTCTGGAAGATCACATAACTCCCAAGTGTCATTCCTTTCAATTGCATCAATTTTATCATCCATTAGTTTTCTCCATTTTTCTTCTTTGACGGTATTTTCAAATGTTGTAGGATCACATTCTGAAAATAAAGCAAAGTGAATAATAGGATCTTTAATTCCAATTACCTCATAATCAACCATCCAAGAAGGTCTTTTTCTAGTTCGTTGGGGGTCTCTCTTCTTCAGGTATAACAGGTGGAATAGGTCGACGCTCATGATCATTTCACTGCTGCATTTCATCTTCATTTTCTTCATCAAAACTCGTGGAAATTTGTCCTATGCCACCATTATTATTTTCCCAAAACCTGTCTTCATCAAAAACAACGTCGCGACTAATAATAATTTTCTCAGTATTAGGATTATAAAGTTTGAAGGCTTTTGATTGACCACTAACACCAAGAAAGATACATTTTTCTCGCTTATCATCTAACTTTGATCCCTTTTGGTCAGGAATATGAGCATAGGCAACACATCTAAAGACTTTGAAATGGTCCACAATTGGTTTTCTTTCATTCCATGCCTCTTTTGGTGTCATATTTTATACAACAAATGTGAGACCTATTTAGAATGTGCACACTCTAATTAACTACTTCAGGCAAAAATCTTTTAGAGATATTGTTTCTATTCAGAAGGCTTCGAACTATGTTGAGAATGGTTTTATTTTTTCTTTCTAATACTCCACTTTGTTATGGTGTATATGTTGTTGTCAACTCCTTATGGATTCCATGCTCTCCGCATAAAGTAAAGAATGCACCAATTCTAAAAAGCCTTTAGCTATCCATGACTTGCCTTTAGGAAATTTAGAATGATGTTGTTTGCTAACAACACATTCTTCATAAACTTGGGAAAGAGCTGTGATTTGTGGAAGACCTATTGCCATATTTTTTTGTTGTAAGGTCCTTAATCCGCTAAAACTTAGATGCTTGTATCAATAATGCCACAACCAAGAATAATTTGTAACTATAGTTATCAAGATTGAATGCTTTCAATCTTCAATGAAAATAACATGTTTGAACTCATTTTTCAATTGCAATGACACCTCTAACAGGATCAAGTATTTCATAAGAACCCTTGTTAATGGTGATTATATATCCTTTTTCTTGTAATTGACCAGCACTTAACAAGTTTTTAGATCAGGAACATAAAGTACATTAGAAATAGTTTCCGCAAATCTATTTTTTATTTTAATTTTTATATCACCTTTTCCCATCACTTTTTCATGGTAGAAGAATCACCAAAACTTACAGTAGAATGGAAATCTTCATCTAGGAATGAAAAAGATAACTTACTTCCACTCATGTGATTGCTACAACCTGTATCAACATATCAGATTTTTGATTCATTGACTTTTGCATCATGAATAGTCATCAACAAGGTTTCCACTTCTTTCTCCTCAACAAAATTTGAGTTCTCCTCCTTTTCTTTATAATTAGGCAGTTTGGTATAACAATCAGAGGTATAATGACCAAACTTATGATCTCTGAAGCAATCTACCTTGGACTTCTCAAGGTTCCTACCTTTTCCTTTTCCTCGTGACTGGTTATTGCTACTTTCAAAATTTCTACTAGAATCTATGCTACCACGGCCACGACCTCCATGTCCTCTACCTTTTCCTCTAAAATTATTGGAATAAGTATAGGTAGAAGCTTTCAAAGTTTGTCCTTCCATTGTTGAAATTCTGTCCATCTTTTGTTCATGGATCAACAAGGAACTTTGAAGCTCATCTAAGGATAATTTATCAATGTCTTTGAATTCTTCAATTACACAAATAACATAATCAAATTTTGGTGTCAAGGACCAAATATCTTTTTCATGATCATGACATCTTGCATATTCTCTCGATGAAATCGCATCTTGTTGCTAATTTCCATTGTTCTAACATAATAGCTTGTGATAGATTCCCCATCCTTCATAGTTAGTGTCTCAAAATCCCTTCTTAATGCTTGAAGTTGTGTTCGCTTAACTCTTAGCGAGCCTTGATATTTCTTTTTCATAGAATCCCAAATATCCTTAGAAGTTTCTTTGGAAAGAATAGTTTCCAAGATTGGGCAACTAATGGCTTGAAAAAGATAATTTTTTGCCTTCAATTCTTTCAACCTTTTGGTTTCAAATGCTACTTTTTAAGCATCTGTCAAAGTCGTGCCTGCTAGTGGCTCTTGAATACCAGATTCAATAATTGACTAATATTCCTTTGATCGTAAAAAGTTCTCCATTAGCATGCTCCAATGGTCATAGTGACCATCAAAGTATGGGATAGCTGCTTGCATAAAGCTAGAATTAATGGCCTTTTTTTATGTCTCACATCATGTGTTTTTACTCTCAAGGATTCTAAAGTGGCTCTGATACCACTCTTAGTGTTACTACGATATTTAGGAATTAAAGAGACACTTGAAGCTGAAAGGTACTTTATGTTTATTTTGATATCAAAGAGCCTATAAATAGGCATTACATCCATGAATTATTTACTCATGCCACTAATAATTATTAAGATGATTAATTTTATAAAATTGAAACCACTCAACCTTTGAGATAACATAATGCTACAATTATTTCATAACTGTTAACAATTATTTGTAAATCATAACTACTAGTAGAAACAAGATACAATTTCATGGAGAGAATATACAAGATGTCAAGATCATGGAAAAGATATTATGGTCTTTGACACTAAAGTTTGATTATGTTGTTTGTGTAATTGAAGAATCTAAAGACATTGATATATTATCCTTAGATGAGCTTCAAAGTTCCTTGTTGGTTCATGAACAAAAGATGAATAGAAATTCAACAATGGAAGAGCAAGCTTTGAAGGATTCTACCTATACTTATTTTAATAATTTCATAGGAATGGGTAGATGTAGAGGTAGAGGTAGAGGACATGGAGGTTGTGGTTGTGGTAGCATGGTTCTAGTAGAAATTTCGAAGGAAGCAATGACCATTCATGAGGAAAAGGCAAAGGTAGGAACCTTGAGAAGTCCAAGGTCTAGTGTTTTAGATGTCATAAGTTTGGCCTTTATGCCTCTGATTGCTATACCAAACTTCCTAATTATAAAGAAAAAGAGAAGAGCTCAAATTTTGTTGAGGAGAAAGAAGTGAAAACCTTGTTGATGATTGTTCATGATGCAAAAGTCAATGAACCAGAAATTCGGTATGTTGATAGAGGGTGTAGCAATCACATGAGTGGAAGTCAGTTATTTTTCTCATTTCTAAATGAATATTTCCATTCTACTGTAAGTTTCAATGATTGTTCTATTGTGAAAGTAATGAGAAAAGTGATATAAAAATTAAAACAAAAATGGATTTGTGGAAACTATTTCTAATGTACTTTATGTTCTTGATCTAAAAAGTAACTTGTTAAGTGCAGGTCAATTAAAAGAAAAAGGATATATGATCACCATTAACAAGGGTTCTTATGAAATACTTGATCTTGATAGAGGTGCCATTCTAATTGTAAAAATGAATTCAAACAGGTTATTCCCGTTGAAGATTGAAAACATTCACTCTAGTTTGATGACTATAATTACAAGTTCTTCTTGGCTGTGGAATTATCGATACAAGCATCTAAGTTTCAATAGATTAAAGAGCTTACATAAGAAAGATATGGTAATAGGTCTTCCACAAATCATTGCTTCTTCCCAAGTTTGCGAAGAATGTGTTATTAGCAAACAACATTGTTCTAAATTTCCCAAAGGAAAGTCATGGAGAGCAAAAGGCCTTTTAATTGGTGCATTCAGGTATTTGCAGACCAATAAAAGAGGTAAAAAATATTTAATTACTTTCATTGATGATTTTTCTAGGAAAACATGGATATATTTTTTGTAGGAAAAATCAAAAGCTCTATCTGCGTTTAAAAGCTTTAAAGCTCAAGCAAAAAATGAATCATGAATGGTTATTAAGTCTCTTCGAACAGACTGTAGTGGAGAGTACTACTTAGATGAGTTCTTTACTTTTTGTGGAGAGCATGAGATTCCAAAGGAGTTGACAACAACATATACACCGTAACAAAATGGAGTATAAGAAAGAAAAAACAGAACCATTCTCAACATGGTTCGAAGCCTTCTGTCCAGAAGTGATATTTTTAAAAGTTTTTTGCGTGAAGTAGTTAATTGGAGTGTGCACATTCGAAATAGAAGTCCCATATTTGTTGTACAAAATATGATATTGGAAGAGGCATGGAGTGGAAGGAAACCTATTGTAAACCATTTCAAAGTTTTTAGATGTGTTGCCTATGCTCATATTCCTGACCAAAAGATATCAAAGTTAGATGATAAGGGAGAAAAATGTATCTTTCTTGGTGTCAGTGATCAATCAAAAACCTTTAAACTTTATAATCCTAATACTAAGAAAATTATTATTAGTCATAATACTAATTTTGATGAAGATAGGTTTTGGGAAAATAATAATGGTAACTTAGGATAAATCTTCACAAGTTTTAATGAAGAAAATGAAGATGAAATGCAACGGTCAAAGGAGCATGAACATTAGCCTATTCCATTTGCTACAACTGAAGAAGAGAGACCTCAACAAACTAGAAAAATACCTTATTGGATGGTTGATTATGAGGTAATTGGAATTGAAGATCCTATTACTCACTTTGATTTACTTTCCGAATGTGATCCTACAAAATTTGAAAATGTTGTCAAAGAAGAAAAATGGAAAAAAAACAATGGATGATGAAATTCATGTAATTGAAAGAAATGACACTTGAGAGCTATGTGATCTTCCAAAAGGGAACAAAATCATTGGCTTAAAGTGGATCTTCAAAATAAAACTCAAAGAAAATGGTTAAGTTGATAAATACAAGGCACGCTTGGTGGATAAAGGTTACAAGCAGGAGTATGGGTTGATTATACTAAAGTATTTTCACTAGTTGCAAGACATGACACAATCAGGTTAGCAATTGCATTGGCAACACAAAATTCTTAACCTATTTTTCAGTTAGATGCCAAATCAGCCTTTTTACATGGATATTTGGAGGAACAAGTATTTATTGATCAATCCCATGGCTATGTGAAAAAAAAAGGAATGAACACAAAGTCTACAAATTGAAAAAGGCACTTTATAGGTTGAAATAAGTTCCTCAGGCTTGGTATTAGTTGTATTGAGTCTTATTTTTTAAAAGCTGGTTTTTCAAAGTGTCCTTATGAACATGCGTTATTTGTTATATTTGGAGAAAAAGGAGAACTACTTATAGTATGCTTGTATGTAAATGATCTTATATACATTGGAAATTGTGTTGCCATGTTTGATGAATTTAAGAAATGTATAATGGATGAATTTGAAATGTTTGATCTTGGTATAATGCATTATTTTCTTAGCATAGAGGTAATGCAATCAAATGATGGGATCTTTCTTTGTCAAAAGAAATATATGGGAGAAATTCTAGAAAGATTTCAAATGAATGATTATAATCCTGTAAATACTCCCATTGAGTATGGTTTGAAATTATACAAAGATCCTGAAAGAAAGAAGATAAATAACATGTTTAATGTATCTAACTACAACTAGGCCTGATATAATGTATCATGTAAGTTTAATTAGTAGGTACATGAAAAATCTCGTAGAATTGCATTTTCTAGCTGCTAAAAGGATTCTTCGTTATTTGCAAGAAAGTAGAGATTTTGGTCTATTTTACAAGAAAGGTGAAAAAACCAATCTAATAGGCTTTACTAATAGTGGTTATATAGGAGATCAAGATGATAGAAAGAGTACATCAAGGTGTGCTTTTATGCTTGGTAGGTCCAATTTCTTGATTCTTTAAAAAATAACCTATAATTACTCTATCAAGTACAGAAGTTAAATTTGTTGTAGCAACTGCTTGTGATTGTCAAGCCATATGGCTAAGAAGAATTTCTGAAGAAATGAAATTCAAACAACTGAGTGGTACTAAAATTTTTTATGACAATAATTCAACAATTAATTTGTCGAAAAAATCCTGTGTTACATGGAAGAAGTAAGAATATTGACGTGAATTTTTATTTCCTAAGAGATCTTTGCAAAGATGGGACAATTATGGTAAATCTTTGCAAAATTGAGGAACAAGTAGCTGATATCCTAACCAAGTCGCTCAAGTAAGCATCATTTGTGAAGTTTTGAAAAATGTTTGGAGTTCGTTCTTCAAAGGATGTTATCAAATTCTTGGTTTAATTGAAGTTTTTGAAATTTTTTTCTCTAAACTGATTTTTGCAGATATCAGTTTAAGGAAGGGTGTTTGTAGTTATGATTTATAAATAAATGTTAGCAATTATGTTATCTCAAAGGTTGAGCAATTTCAATTTTATAAAATTAATCATTTTAATTAGCATTGGTGGTATGAGTAAATAATTCACAATGATGTAATGCCTATTTATAAGCTCTTTGATATCAGAATAAGTATAGAGTACCTTTCAGTTTCAATTGTCTCTTTAATTCTTAAAGACTGTAGTAACACTAACAATAATTACATCTAATATTGAGATCAAGGGAAAGGTCCTGATGTGGTGACAAAGTAAGAAAACGGTGAGGGTAGACCTTCGATGGAGAATAATCCAAAACTAGACATTAATGAAGATCTATGCTGAGGGATATCATACGATTATGGTATATATGATGTACCAACACTAACTATTCCAAATGAAGGTCCTTCACTAGATGGTTCAACCCTTACATAAAAAAATTAAAAAGATAAAAATATGTTAGAGCAGACGATGAGGTATATCTTGAGGGAGTACAAAATATTCTTCCTCTTGATGTTATGGGAATGATGAGATCGTGTTGTTCATATTTCATCTGTTGTTAACAATATTGCAAGCCTTGACATTCCATTCAATTCTCTAGCATTCTAGCTTAAACAACCTCATGAGAAGCCTCCTCTATCAAATGTGTAGCAAGCATTCTAGCATGAATTACATGATCTTTTTGTAGTAATCTACGGAGGTTCTGACATATTGTGGAGTGATGCTACAGGTGTCAACCAGATTCTTCATGCTAAAGAAAGCTCTCCTCTATCAAATGTGTAGCAAGCATTCTAGCATGAATTACATGATCTTTTTGTAGTAATCTACGGAGGTTCTGACATATTGTGGAGTGATGCTACAGGTGTCAACCAGATTCTTCATGCTAAAGAAAGCTAAATGATTCTCTTCCTTGTTAAACGATTTTCACAGAATTGTGGGCATGACTATATCCTTTATAGACATGACCAAATATTACTAAACAATTTCATGTAGTTGTAGAAGTGACCAAATATTTTGGTGCATGGAGTAGTAACATGACACATAATAGAGATGAAATAATGCATGCAGGTTAGTGTAGTTGCGTGATGAAAGGTCTAATAAATAGGCCAGTGTAACAATGTGATGAGAGATGGTAACATGTCAGATATTTAGGCATAATGATGGGATATAATAATTTAAGATGATGCACGAAAAAAATAATCTCTAATATTATTTATATCCTAAATAAATTAATAGTTTTTAAACAATATTATTTATATATTTTATTAATTATATTATTATAGTAAAAAATTTTAATTCAATTTACATAATCTTTTAAATTAATTATATAACTTAAAGTTTTAGAATTAATTTGATAATGGTAATAAGTGAAAATTAGAATAATTTAATATAAAATTTTGATTATAAAAAAAAATTATATCACTTTGTTCCATGTTATTAAATGAGGAGAGATACTCCAAACCAACAAGTCATGTAGAACAAGCAAATTAGTTAGTTATGTAACTAAACCAGTGCGAAGTGGGTCTAAATTGGGTTAAATATAACTTTTATAAGTTTTTTGAGGATCAGAATTAAACTTAGAATTAATAATTAATTCAAGTAACTCCAACTACTATGTCGTTATTATGTTTGGGTTTAATTTTTTTCATGTACAGATATGCGATTCAGTCCGTGACCACACCTTTAATTTAATTTATTTTATTTTGGGTCAGGCTCGAGGATGCATAGCAACTAATAAAGAAAAAAGTGCAAAACCTAAAAAATAACAGGAGAAGGGCAAGGCCAACAGATATGAATTCAGCTTGTGAACAAATTGGTAACGTGAAAAAATAAGGATGCATTTATAGTTAATTTTAATTAAAGTACTTAATAATTGTAATTTATTTTAAATCAACGATAACGTACATCTTATTTTTCATTTTATAAATTTACTTACTTTAAAAGAACCAAATCTCACAAATATATAAGGCAGCCCAAACAAAAAAATGAAGAGGATTAGGATGCTAGCTCAAGAATTTTTGCACACCTTTAATACAAGGAACGGTATCAACAGAATCTTTTCAGCTTACTTTTTAATATATATTTTATAATTAATCAATTTTTAAAATTAAAAATAACTTCAAAAATAATTATTCATAAAAATATATTAAAAATATGTTCAAAAATATATTATTAGCATTTTTTAATTTACACGGTCAATTACCAGACCAACTTAAATATATCTTTTGGTCAAAAGATTAACTTTAGTAGGATTGGCGTAAGTTGTTATATTTAATTATTACTGTATTTTTGTCTTTTTTATCTTGTTTATTTTACTTGTCTGAGATATTTATTGTTATTATTTACATCGTTCTTTATGTAAGTATAATTAAGGGTATGATATAAGAGTATAAAATAGTTGAAGTAACTAATATTAAAGGATCATCAAAATTTGGAAGCCTCATAGTTGTTAAGCTTTGCAATTATGTTTAAAAGTTTTATTTTAAAAATTAAAATTTAAAATACAGTATATAGATTCTGATATATAAAAATATATTATAAAAATTAGATTTTAGAATGTATTTTTTTTTCAAAAAATAAGATTTCAATATGTAAAAGTATATTTCAAAATTTTATTCTAGGAATGTAAAATTATATTTTAGAAATTAGATTTCAATAGGTAAAAATGTATTCCAAAATTAGACTTTGGTATGTAAAAATACATTTCAAAATTTTATTTTTAGAATGTGAATATGTATTCTGGATATAAAATTTTGATATGTATTTTTCTATGTTAAAATTCCTATTTTCGAAAAATATAAAATGATATTTTAAAAATTAAGTTAAATATATTTTTAATCTTTAAAATTTTACTTTCAATCCCTATTTTTAAATGATCTTTTATTCTTTCAAAAACAAATTATTTTATATATTTGATATATCAATGATAAAAAATTAAAAACAGTTTATTTTAAAAAATAAAAAATTATAACGAATTATTTTAAGAGTAAGATTAAATTTAAAATTTTTTAAAAGTTAAAAATATATTTAATCTTAAAAATTTAATAAGTTAAAAAAAGGTGTTTAAAAAGCAGGAAAAAAGGGGTGTATATAACATTAGCCATTGAGCCTATTTATATTTTGTTTTATTTTTTTTTTTTTTCTGGGGAGAGTGTTGGGCTTGTTAAGAAGAGAAGACCCAAAGAAAAATTGGCTTGAAAATTTCATGCGCAGTAAAGCGCCGCGGAGAGGAGGGCGATGGAAGGAACCGAAACCGAAACGAATGGGGATGGCGATCGTCCATGGCAGTCCTACCACACTGTTTACACAATCGCCAAAGCAGGTAGGTCCCTATTACTTAACTATAACTATGCACTCTCTTTTTTTCCCTTTCTTTTTTTGGTGTTTAATTGATATTGATAAATAATTATTCTGTTCTGCTTCTGGCAAATTAAATATGAATAATGGTGTGTTGGATGTTATTGTTTTTGTCATCGTCAAGGAATGGAAGGGGTTGACAAGGAGAAAGTACAAAGGATTGTGTATGAAATGAGCAAAGGATCCAAATTTTTCCAAAACGAGGAACGGAAGGACGCTTTTATTAAGCAGAAAATTGATAACTTGCGAATTCAGTATGCAATGCTTACGCAAGCAGATTTGTCCCATTATCAGAAGGTAATACAATCATCTAACGGGTTCTTATTTTGTTTGATAATTCATGTTTTTCAACTAACTGATTCCATGTTATTATAATGCAATGCTAGTAAGCTGACTGAATTTCAATGCTTTTCATTCTCCATGTTTGCAGGTTACTCATCTTTTTACCTGCCAATTCCTTAAACTGGGCGGATTTTTTAGTCATAAATATAGTTTGCTTCACTTGTTACTTGTTGCTATGGACTATTGAGTATTTTCCTGCTTCAACGTTTTTAAAATCATATGCATTAATTTAATGTAATGGTTTTTCCAACAACAGGTGGCTGATAGAAGAATTCTCGAGCTAGAAGCTTCACGTGACCTTTCAAGAATTTGGTTACATGTAGATATGGATGCTTTCTATGCAGCAGTTGAGACCTTAAGTAACCCTACATTAAAAGGCAAGCCAATGGCTGTTGGTAGCATGTCTATGATATCCACTGCCAACTATGAGGTTTCCTATGTCAATTCATTATAAGATTGATTATTTTTGAGTATTCTGGAATCTGAATTGATCTGATGGATCTTTGAAAAATTAATCTGCATGAGCTCTACTGAATCACAGAATTCCTGATCCTGATTTGGTCTTTATTTAGGCCCGTAAATTTGGGGTCCGTTCTGCGATGCCTGGGTTCATTGCACGGAAGCTATGTCCTGAATTAATCTTTGTCCCAACAGATTTCAAGAAGTATACTTATTACAGTGATTTGACCAGAAAAGGTATTCTTTGTGTGATTGACTTTGGATCACAGCTTTCCTTTTGATTACTGATGGTATCTTAACATAAACTTTTTATTGTTAGTTTTTCAGAGGTATGATCCCAATTTCATAGCTGGTAGCCTGGATGAAGCATACCTTGATATAACTGAAGTTTGCAAAGAAAGGAATGTCAAAAGTGAAGAAGTAGGTTGACTTGTGCTTTCAATTAGATTAACAATGAAAGACCTTTGATGTATTAAATCGCTTCTTTCTGCAAATTGATATATGTAGATAGCCCAAGAACTAAGAGTCAGTGTTTACGAAGAGACTGGTTTAACATGTAGTGCTGGAGTGGCTCCAAATCGCCTACTCGCAAAGGTTCTGGATACTATTCACCAAACATATTTCCCATAGCTATGTTATCAGTACATTTGTTGAAATAAAACCTTTAAAAGCACCTTATCATTCTTGTTATTTTTAAGTATACTAACCTCTGTGCATACACTTCTGTGCTTGCCAGGGGAAGTTTTTTTTTTTTTTTTTTTTTGTTTATGTCTGAGCAAACCAGTACGTGTGTTTTTTTTATAAGGAATGCACTTCTATGGCATCAATAATACTTCTTTTAGCTCTTTTTATTTTGTATAAACTATAAAGTAGTAGAGATGAAGTGATTGTTTGATCTTCCAGGGAAATTTCATGCTATGAGCCTATGACTTTATAATATTGTCCTTTTACTGTCACATAGGTCTGCTCAGACATAAACAAGCCAAATGGACAGTATGTTTTGCCAAATGACCGCATGGCTATTATGACCTTCATATCCTCTCTTCCTATCAGAAAGGTATGTTTGAATTCATTGTGTACTGATTTCATCAATTGTTGTGGTTTTCTGATTCCAAATGATTGGTTTTCGCCTAGTTGTGGGCAGGACTGTTTATATGCATTTGTCTTTGAAAGAGGTGTCTTAATAATGGATGGATGGTGTTGACAGATTGGTGGCATTGGCAAGGTCACCGAACATATTTTAAAGGATGTTTTGGGAATTAACACATGTGAGCAGATGCTGGAGAAGAGTAGCTACCTTTTTGCTCTTTTCTCTCAGTCAACAGCAGGTTAGCCTTCTATTCAGATGTTACTGCTTTCTTGATTAACATGCCAAACTAATATGCAAGTTATATTTACTGTCCAGTAGTTTTCCTACATTTACATGGCAATTTGACTGAAGTTCATACAAGTTTTTTATTTTTTCAATTGTTCTAATGTCTCTTGAAAATTCTATCTTCTGCTCTCTACAGACATTATTTGGCAAGTTTGTAATTTTGAGCCTCTAGCCTAAGGTTTTCTGACCATAATTTATGTGTTCTAATCATATGCTTCATTCTAAATGAATGTGTTTCATTTATTAACATGTGACTTGTCAATATGCTGCAGACTTTTTTTGCTCTGTAGGTTTAGGTGTTGGGAAGACAGATTGTCCCCAAGTAAGATTTAGGAAAAGTATTAGCAATGAGAGAACATTTCCTGCCACTGAGGATGAAGTGCTGCTGCATAAAAAATTGGGTATCTGTCTTCCCTATTGTTGTTTATCTTTAAAGGAATTTCTTTGGGTTACATATTTGCAACATAGTCATCATAATTTTCGTCAACTCCTTGGAATTTGGAACCTCATAGTTGAAACTCAAATATCTGGCATTCCGTGGTTTGAATTGCAGCCTTAAATTCATTGCACATGCCTGGTTTTTCAAAAAGTTTAGTTAATGACTACGAGATGCTAAATTAGATAGGACTTTAGGTATATTGACTCGTATCAACATATGAGTCCTGCAATGCTTATTTTTGCAGTGGAGCTTGCTGAAATGCTATCAATGGACATGCAAAAAGAGGGTCTGTGTGGGCGAACATTGACTCTTAAACTGAAAACTGCTTCTTTTGAGGTATTACTGATGACTTGACACTTTTCTTTTTGATCAAGAATGATTCTCTAGTTTGGTTTGTCAACTCTGGATAAAACTTGATTAAAAAAACAAGTGACTTATTGAAGAGCCATGTATGTGACTTCAAGGATATTATGATTTGTTGATATTTCTTGATTTTAGTTCAAGTCCCTTTGGTGATATTTTATTGTCTCCCACCCTCCTTGCATTTTGCTATCATGCTATACTTATCTTGCAAGTGCTAATAGATATGCACAATCTACAGGTTCGGACTAGAGCTGTAACTTTACAAAAGTACATCAGCTCGGGTGAAGATATATTGAAGCATGCTTCAAAGTTGCTAAAAGCTGAACTTCCTATTTCAGTAAGATTGATAGGTATGTGCTCGTTAGATTTATTTTTCTTGACAATTACCAAGATGGTGGTCAAGGCATTTACTGCTCACGGATATAGACCATTAGAAAGTTCACATTTGTGTCTTATCTGTGTCAGCAAATAACACAGATTTTTTTCTCCTCAGGCCTTAGAGTATCACAGTTTAATGGAGACAAGAGTAGTGCTACATGTGATCCTACACAGAAGACCATTACCAACTTCATTACTTCAGGAGATGCCAATAGGAATTGTCTTCCTTTTCCCGATGTTACAGATCATGACTTTGTGAGTGATACAGAAACTGATTTTTCAGTGGGCAGTCGGCAGACAAGTCAGCATGATTGTGGAGATCATTTTTATGGTAATCATTCGTCAGATGTAGATTACCAAGGCTGCACTGTCCGGAAAGATGATGGTGCTGAGGTTTCTCTCTCTCTCTCTCTCTCTGTCCCCTCATTTTGCCGTCTATTCAGAATTTGATTGATTAGATTTGACTGATTGAGGAGTGTGCCTGTGTTTTTCTGTTTCTGCTATATTTACCAGGTGCAAACATCTGGTAATGATGCTACAATTTCTAACTACAGTGGATCCACTGAAGTGCTGGGATCAACTTCTTTCCAGGGGCAGTTTGAAAGCATAAATGTGAAGAATGGGTCTGATCTCCTGGAGGATGGGGGACTTGGTTCTTGTCAGGAAAAAACAATGCTGTGGTTGAATGACTACAAGTGTTCACTCTGTGGAATCGAACTGCCTCCAAGTTTTGTTGAGGAAAGATTAGAGCACTCTGATTTTCATCTGGCTGAAAAGCTTCAAAAAGAAGAATCTAGTATTCACCAAATATCTGTTCCGAGTCAAAGGTAAAATCTTTATTTTGAACAATTTCTTTTGCTTTTACAATTGCAACAAACTAGTAGATATGAATTAGACACAGTGCCTCTTCGCAATTTGGCTTAAGGTGTTTAGTGTGATTAATATATATTTTTTCAGTCGGGATGAGAAGGATCGAAGACAAACCAAATCCAAGAAGCGGAAATTGTCGCAAAAAGAAGGCAGATATACGCCCATTGATTATTTTTTTGTTAAGAAGTGATCAAAGCTACCAAGTTACTTTAATGATGTGTATGCATCTGTACATCATAACTCGAAATTTGGCAGTGTTGTATAATATGTACGTTATTTTATTTTTTTCTTGTAACATGTATAAATAATAAATTCATTTATTTGTTATATAGGCTGTGATACGAACCTTGATGATGATTAATAATAAAATAGTCTCATTCATCGATTCACGTGACATGCTGTCCGGTCAGTGAGTATTGTTATCCGTCCACAATCTGCTTTAAATGATACACTATCTCCAAGTATTAAGGTGCTAACTTAAGGTTTAATGATGTAATTGTAGATTTATGATTAGACCGTATTAATTAAATCTTAATTTTAAAATATTTATAATATATAATATATTAAAAAATATAATAGTATATAATAATATAATATTATAAATTTATATAATTAAAAAATTGAAAGTTATGCATTATTTTAAAATTTTAAATTTAAGTTATATTTAAATTTTAAAAAAATAAAATATAATTTTGATTTTTATAAAAAATAATTAAAATGATATTATTTTATATAAATTGATATCAGTTGATCTTATTTACGAGTTTTTTATATGTCAGTTCATTATTATTATTATTTTTTGTCTGGGCAATTTTGGGTTTATCCGGAAGATTTTTTTGTTTGAACAGGTGGGTGGTTCAATTGATTTAAAGGGATATCTAATTTTTTGGTCCGAAAATCCAATTTTTAAAATTATATTAATTAGTAATAAGACTTTTCCAAAAGTTTAAAAACTGCAGACATAATAGAAAGCATGATTGGTTAGGATTAAGTTTGCGGCAGCTTTATTCTCACCAACAAATTTTAACTGCTCATTAAATGCCTGTGTTTTTCTTGGGGTTGCATTAGAAGTTTGGAATACCCAACAATAACAAAGAAGTCCAAACACTAGAGTTGAATCTTTTCTTCTATAAATTATGTGAACATAAAATCTTAGAAGTTAGAATAAAAAATTGAAGTTGTAAGAATGATATGGAGTTTTGTACGAACTGGTCCGCGAATTCTACTGGCATCTTAACAGTCTTACTCTTAGAAGCATGGTAAACTGAAAACTAATTTCCATATTTGGAACATTTCCAGTGACATCTTAACAATCTTACTTTTAGAAGCGTAAACTGAAAACTAATTTTCATAGTTGGAAATTTTTTTTGGATAAGAATTAAAATAAAATTTATATATAAATATATTATATAATAATTTATATGTTTAGATATGAAACAGAAATAGTTGTGTATATGAAAAGTACAGTATATTTAATGAAAAAATATAAAAATACGTCATAACTAGTAAAAACATTTAAAAATGTATCATATACACCACAAGGTGCCCTTAAATTCATCAACCGCTTTTGTAGCAGGATTTGTGCAATATGCTTTCATCTCTCAAATAAGTCAACAAACAACTCTTGTGCAGTGTGCCTCCATCCCTCAAATTAGTCGGTCTATGTTCATTGTGCCTCCTCTTGAAGATGTACTACAAGGTACTCTTAAATCACAATAATCTTTTGCGTCAACGTGTCTCCTCTTAAATGCATGCATATTTGGTAGTTTCTCGTGGTGTGTCATAAGCTTATGTTTCCATTGCAAAATTTGTAATAGTTGCACAAAATCACTATATATTAACCCTTTGGTGTAAAAATTGTGAATGTATAAATTTTAAACACCATGAGTTAAAACTTAAAAAAAAAATACTTAAAAAACTTATAGGTTAATGTATATTTAATTTTATTAAAATATTTTATATGAGATAAATTATATTTATAATAAATTAAATATGTATTAATTTAAATAATTTAGCGTGTATAATATAAATAAATAAATTTTTAATAGTATTTAAAATAATATTTATTAATAATACTTGAATTAATGATAAATTTTAGAAAATTAAAATAAATAATTAAATTTTAATATAATTTATTTATATTTAAATTTAAAAATAATAATCATTTTATAAAAAATATATGATATTGTAAAATTATAATATTAAAATGAATGTTAACGTTTAATAAATTTTGTTAATATACCAATAAATTTATAATATTAAAATAAATGATAATGTTAAATAAATTTTATTATAATTTAATTAAATTAAATATTAAAGTTTTGTTAAAATATATAATAATGTTTAATTAATATTTTAAATATTTTTTTAATTTATTATAAATTAATTTTAAAAATAATATTATAATATAAAAAAGTAATAAAAGCATATATACAATTAGTTTATTAGGTTAAATTTTTTAATATTTTATTATAATATTATTATATTAAAATATAATTATGTTAAATATATTAAATTAAAATTAAAATTTACATTTTAATTTATTTTAAATAATAATATTTAAATTATATTATATTTTTAATATTAATATTTAAATTATATTATATTGAAATATCAATTAAATAATAATATTTAGATTATAATAACATAGTGTAAATAATCATATTTAAATTATATTATATTATATTTAGTATATTTATTATTAAGGTTAAAAATATTAGTTTAAATTATAGTATATTTAAAATTATATTATATTTTGTATAATTGTGCTTAAATTATATTATACCCTATAGATTAAATTTGATTATTAATTAAATATTAAAATTTAATATTTTATAGTTTATTATATATTAAATTAAAATATATTTATTAACTTTAAGTTAATACTTTTATTTTTATTATATTTAATTAAAATATATTTGATAATTATAGTTATAATAATGATATAGTAAAAAAAATTATAATAAGATAACTTAATTATTATTTATTAATGATTAACTTATAATTTTGTATAATTTGTAGGAGAAAATTTAATGACATCTTTATCATAATTTAGTTGTGATATTAGATTACAGCAATCTATCACTCCTAACATTGTAAAACCTAAATATATCTTAACAAATTTGGAATGGAGCACTGAATGGAGACTTTAAAATTCAAAGAGCAAAATTATTTCATAAAGAGATAATATTCCATAGATTCTGCTATAGATTATTAAGCATCTAAGAAGAGCTGACTTTTTAAGGATTGCTCAAATTTAATTATTTCAAATTGATCCTCCTTTGATTGAAGCTTTGGTTGAAAGGTGGAGACCAGAAACACACACGTTTCGTATGCCTAGGGGAATGTATAATCAATCTTCAAGATGTTGCAGTATTAATTGGATTACCGTGTTCCATTTATTGGAAGTACTTTGACTCGTGTGTAGGAGACTATTGTGATGGAATTTTTGAAAATTTCTCCACTTGAAAATGAAATGCATGGAGCCTTTGTAAAAATGACCTGGTCGAATCAACATTTTTCCATTATACAGGACTATTTGGATAATGAAGTTCAGTTGCACAGATATGTTTATGCCTATATTCTTCATTTGATTGATGGAGTAGATATTTGTGATCATTTGAGCAGTACAGTACCACTTAGGTACATTTTATTATTGGCTGATTTCAATCAATGCAATAATATTGTTGGGGATCAGCTCCTTTAGCATATTTGTATTGTGAATTGTGCACTATGACTAACTACGATAAGAAAGAAATATGCAAACTTAGATTGTTATTACAATTATGGGCTTGAGATAGATTTCCTCGTATTGCTCTGATTGATTGTACCATAACAGATTTTACACATTCATATGGAGTTAGGTATAATAATTGTCAAGTTTTTTTTTTCAATTAAATATTTAAAAATTGTCATTTAATACATTTACTTTTATAAATGGAGGAGACTTTCCTTTAAAACAGTTAGACAGGATTTGCAATTTTATAGGCCTAATTTTAAAACCATGAAACAAAAAATTTAAATAATTTATTTGTATCATGTGTAAAAATTATATGATAAAAATTATAAATTTATATACTTACTTTTACATTGTTTTAATGTGTAGATAAAATGGCAACCATATGCAAATGTAATTCACCTATTGCACAAAACATGCAGAAACAGACATGATTTTTGGACAACTGTTGTGCCATTATTTTGCTTTCATATTATAGAGTGGCACCAACCATATTGTATTATGCGACAGTTTGAAATATGTTAAAATATTCCCCAACCCCCAAGCTAACTAGAAAATATTCATGGGTTGACACTAAAAGGGAAGACAGATGATAACTATGTTCGAATTTATGCTCCATTTATAGATTTATGGAATAACAAGCAACAATTTGTGTGCTTAGTGATGCCTGGTAATGGTGTGATGAGTGTTAATTTAGAATATATAAGATGGTACATATGTCATACAAGGAGATGGATCATAAGGGAATATGCAATCATGGGTCAAGTAGTAAGTTTAAGAAGAAGATATTTGGAATCTCCATAATTATATAAATATGATTCAGTAATTTATTGTTATCTTATTTGTAGATCAATTAGACAGAGTTAACATATTACATTGGAACGGACATGGCTCATTCAGGAAGAGAGTCCTTGCTTCTCCTTATGGATTTCATCCAACAACATGTAAAAAATATGCTAATGATGTTCGAAGAGGAGGATCATGTTGTGACCGCTCGAATGGCGCACTAGTTGCTACACAAGATCCACCTCAACAAGAGGTTCATGCGGACATGCCAGATAATAAAGTTGAGCAGCAAGGTCTTCAACATTGTTGTAGATGTTTGGAGCATCAAACTCATACTATTCATTCCCTTCCAACTCAACAAAAATGACAATATTTTGTGTTATCGTAGGATGTATCACCATCACCATTGCCAACTTATGTATTTCCATCACAACAATTTAGTGATAATATAAGTTCGTTATTTGTAAGGCCTTCATGAGAAGGTTCATCCGTTGAAAGCTTCAATTTTTTTAAAGTTTATTAATGTTTATATCTCTTCTAACATGAATAGTTTTTTTACTCATGTTAACATAACTTTTTTAAACTACATATACAACACAATTATTTTTTCTATTTTTTTTAAAATTAAAACAAATCAATTAATATTTAAAATAAAAATAAGACAACAAAATATGATTTCATACTTTTGAATCATAGCATAAATAAATTTAAATTTGAATAAAAATGAAAATACTACTACATTTTTTAAACTAAATACAAATTATAATATCTAGAGTACCATCGAGCCATGAATGGTTTAATAAAAAAAATTGAAATATACTAAATCATTAAATGTAGTGCAACATAAACCGAACAATATTTGAGAGAAACTTTAATTCATTCAACAATAGGAAGTAGTCATTTTATACAAGTAGAAATTTTAATGTGGCACACTCTGAAGTAAGATGACAACGATGTGGCGCATGATGGACCTGGTGCAACACCTATTATGGCGCCTCTCCAAATGCTCACACATCTTGTGACATATCCATGTACTAGCCCACTAGGTAGAATGAGGGCATATGTGGTGTCTCTCCAAATGCTCTCATACCCTGTGACACATTTCTATGCTGTCCTATGGTCAAAGTCACGTGGGGTCCATATATGGTGTCTCTCCAAATGCTCCCACACAAGACTATGATGCCTCTCAAAATGCTCCCACATCCTGTGACGCATGTCTGTGTTGGCCCATTGTAAAATCACATGGAACCGTAGATGATGGCTCTCCAAATATTCTCACATAAAACTGTGACACCTTTTGGTAGTGTTCCACATATGGTGCATTTTCAAATAATACAACATAAAACAACACGTGTTTTTATCATTCTCTACATGTATGATGCATCTTCATATTGCTCCACAATCACTATATATACCCCAAATATGTTAAATGTATTAAAACAACCTCTTTTAATAATTAATTTTAATGGTAATCCTAAATGAGTCAAAAAGTTCATTTCCAGAAATGATACATTCTTGGCAAAATATAAATAACAAAAATAAAAATATTCGAGGTAATAAATCCTTTATATCAAAATGTGCTAAGTACATGTTTAAAAATAATTATTTTAAATTTTTTTATTAATAATTATTTTTAAAGTATTATTTTAGAAAACTAAAAAAAAATAAACAAAATATACACAAATTGTCAAAAAATTATCCTATATTAAAATAAATATAGCCAAAGGATTAGACAAATCAATATTTTCTCATCCAAGTTAAGGTCTTATAAATAAATTTTCTTGTTACTCACAGATGAAAATATCAGTTACAAAATAAAGATAGGAATTTTATTTATTATATATATATAATAAATAAATTTCATAAAATGTTATTAAATGAAATAAGGATCTTTTAAAATTTATTTTAAATTATTATTATTATTATTTATTATATATATTTATTTTTTTCATAAAAATTAAAATTTTATTTTAATAATATTTATTAATTTTTAATATTGATGTTTATTATGATGAAATTTAAGATAAAAATTAAATTTTGTTTAAAAAGAATATTAAAAATATTTATGATCCTTCACTTAAATTTTGTTCTTAATAAAATATTAAATACAAATATAAAAAAATATAATCATAAATATGTGATATTATCTTAATTTATTTTTTTTAAAAATGCTTCATTTCTAATAATAAGCTTATTCTCAAAAATAATATTTTTAGAATATTTTTAAAAATTTATCAAGCTCATATTTATATCTTGATAGATTTAAAAGTATGTTCCAAGTTGATTACAAAGCAAAAATATCTCTAGAAGTAGGTGAAAAATTCTTTTTTTTTTCTTTTATTACATTATTTATTACGTATTTTATAAAACTTGAATCATTCTCGGATTTATATATTATATCCACACTTTTTAGGATGAATTGGCGATAATAGTACTTAAAATCTTAGAATAATTTTAAATGAATTTTTGTTAAAACTTAAAATTAACATGAAATCAATGTTGTTACACTCAGCTTGATTCGACGAATTGAACCAAAAATGGGTCAACCGATCAGTTTGAATGGTTTATTGGATTGTATTTATAATTGACTGATTTGATCCAATTTGATTTGATGGTTTTTTGCAAAATTCGGTGAACTGATCAATTTGGTTGAATTGACCAATTTTTTTAAAAAATTAAAAGAAAATTTAAAATAATATTATTTATGTTAATATTAATAAAGTTAAAATTAAAAACATAACTTGAAAACCAAATAACAAGAATTTTATGTTTTTAATAATCTTAAATTTTTAATTTTATTTCAATTATCAAACTTCAATTATTATTTATTAAAATCTTGTATTAATTAATTGTTATTTAATTTTATTTAAATTTATGATTGAATTTTTTTAAAATATTAATTTCTTGGTATAAATTATATATAATTTTATGTTTATTTTTTATTTTTGAATGTGTATTTTAATAAAATTTTAAAATATTAATTATTTGATTATATTTTAAATTTACATTTTAATTTATGTCGTAACAAAATTTTAATCTTAATTTGTTTAATTAAATATTTATATAATGATATTTATTTTTATTTTTAAATTTAAACTATTTTAATTTTAAAAATATTATTAATTTATATATTTAAAAAAATTAAATATAAATTTTACAAATTTTAACTAACATCGGTTCAATAATCGAATTTTATAATATTGCATAAAATTATTGTACCCCCATCTTAATAATTTGGAAATTTAAATCTAAACTCTGAAACAAACACGTTTAAATAAATTAAAAAAAATTATAATTAATATTCATTTATGTTCTGATAAGATATTATATTTTATATGTTAAAATTAAATTAAATAATAAAATGTTAATTAATTTTTAAATTATATAAAGTGTTATAAATTTAATGAAAAGTTAAAATATAATGGCTGAATTAATAAAAATTACTAAAATAAAATGTTATTTGGGGCGTGCAAATCTACGTCGATTTAACAATATGTTTTTCTTTAATCAGAATTTACTCCACATGCTAAGAAACTTGATACGTGAGAAGAATCATGACAGTACCACCTTGTAAGTACACAACAAAAAAATAAGATATGGAAAGCACTGTGTGGGCCATTCGTTTTGTTTCTGTGGTGAGTGTGGATAAAACGAAGGTGAAGCCCCAAAATTAACCTAATAATAACACTCACTCTTCTCTTCTTCTCTTCTTCTCATTCACCATGTCTCGTCGTCACTCCGATTCCAAGCGACGTCATTCCAGATTCGATCCACAACCAAGGTATGTGGCGTCTACACACAATCTTTCTCTTTATTCCTTTTTTTTTTTTTCCTTTTCCAATACTCAGAAAAAATAAATTTAAAAATAAAAGTAGGTTTTCGTTGCACCTTCATAAACGTTTTTAATGCTTTCTGTGTCCTTAATAATTAGTTTGATGATTAGCAATAATGCCTTTCGGACTTTTATGCGTTTAAGCTAATAATTCTTAATTTCGAATCTTACTTTGGAATGGATGCATTGTATTAAAATAATAATAGTTGGTAATGGTTGTAGCCCCAAGAGATATAGAAGAGATGGAAAACAAGAAAGAGAGAGAGTGACAAGTGGCAGTAATGTAGAAAATGGTGAGCAGAGACACCATCGCGATGATGCCTTGCCTCATGAAGCCCCTTTGTCTAAGCAACAATCTGGGTCTCTGCATAAGGATACGGACAACAAACCAAATAATCATTATGAACCACCCAAACATACACCTCATCCTACTCAAGTACCAAGATCTCTCTCTTATTTTCAGGTGTTGCGATCATGTTGTGTATAACAATTTTTTTATTGTTAATTTGTTGTACTTCTAACTTCTACTCAGTTGACCCAAATCAAAATGAAAAAACTTTGTAAGGACATAAGATTTCGTTCACCTGCTTTGTTTTAAAACTAATAATCTTTCATACGCTTGAAGAGCATTACGTACTGCTAGCTTAGCCGTTACTCAACATTTTTTCCTCCAGTTATTAACTTCGGTGTGCAGTTATTATATTTTCTTTGGATTACATATAATTAATCCTGTTGTGGATAGTAAACAATGTTTATATTGGGGAGAAAAACATTAAAAAAAATGTTTACCTTTTGCTTAGTATCTGTTAGCTGTCAAGCAGAAGTTGTAAGTGATTTCATTTACTCCCTTTTCGTCTTAATGCTATACTAGGTGACATACCAGTCAGAAGTGTTAACAGAAGAAAATGATTTGTGTTTACTTTGAGGGTTAGTTACTGCATAAATAGTTGATATATACATGTTGTTAGTTGATTATTTGAGCTGAATATATCTACCGTTAGAACATAATAATTGTTGAAAATGGTTCTTACAGCCTCAAATCTGTAAGGTGTTGGAGTATTTATAGTCATGTGTATTCCTATATCAAAGAAAATGTCTTCATTCAGCTAGAGATTTAAAAATTTGTGTATGCTTGATTTTTATTCAGTGTATGCAAACTATTTTTCTGGGGGTGATGTAATGGGATTCGTGTTCAGCCCCATGCCTTCAACTGCCTGTGTATATATAACCACCTTAGGCTTGCCTATGCATGTCTTATAACAGCATGATGAACGAGGTGGTGCTGGGCAGGCTGGCCAAAGCTCTGGTCAAAGGAAAGCTGGAGGTGAGTTTCTGTTTTTCATTTTGGATACATATTTTGTCATGACAGGATTGACTCTAATGACCCATGTGTAATATTCCTTGCATTTTATGCACAAAAAGGTGGTTTTTAATTGTAATGTGTTTTAGTAATTTTGTAACTCTTATAAATGTGGCTGAGAAGCAAAATTAAATAAAATAAATAAATAATTAAAGAAAAGATTAAGTTGGAATTTAATTGAGCAACTTGTGTGTTCTTTGCACCACTGGAAACATAAACATAACAGTTAGTTGTTCACAGAAAAGAATCTAATTAGTTTGTTTTTATTCAAGAGCGTGGATGGTGGAAAGACTCAAAGCATCAGCATAATGAAAGGGCGGAGACAGGTCACAGAAGAGAGCAGAAAGATGAGAAATCACAAGCGAAACAGGATGATAACACATTCCAGAGAAGAGATGGTTTTTCTGAAAGAAAAGATAATCCACCTCCTACCTCGAGGAAACGGCCTGCATTTAGGGAGAAGAAGATTACTGTGGATTCAGCAGATGCTAATCCAGCTGCAACAGTGGCAGTAAAATCAAGCCAGATCAACCACCCTCCTGAAAGGAATGGAAGGAAGGAGGAAAGAAACAGCAATCCACATCATTTGGATAGACCTGAGAAGCAATTTGCTGATAACAGAGTTCCTATCAAGGGTGAAGCTAGGAGAGATGGGTTTCCATCAAGAGGAAGGTATGGGGGCAATGCCAATTACAGGGGAAGAGATAAATTTGATGGAAGACTAGGTTATCGTCCTAGTAAGACTCAAACTGAGAAGTGGAAACATGATTTGTACCAAGAGGTAAGTAAAGATCCCATTCCACAGAACGAGGATGACCAGATTGCTAAGCTGGAAGCACTCCTGGCTTCATAAAGCAAATAACGGCCAGTATTTGAAAAATCTTCTAAGTTTTGTAAATCACCCCTATCAACTTGTAGGTTACAGGACAATTTCCAGAGATAGGTTACAGTATTTCATTTCATCAGGTTTACGTGTGTAATAATTTATAAGCTTATCATACTGCTCTAAGTTGCTGAGTCTGTTTGTTACAACATCAAGTTATATCACCTTTTTCAGCATGCCGGAGATTCAGTTGAGCAGAACTGTCAGTTTTGGCAGGGGTTAACTGATTTCAGACTGTTTTTTGAAATTGGAATTACCCTTGGCTTCATTTGAGCACGGAGGAACATGCAATTAAATGCTTCTATTATCTGTTTTTCCTAAACTATCAAGCCTTTTTGCTTATTTTAGACGATTTCTAGGACCTGTTCTAATATTTGAAGTTTCGTCAAATTAAGAATGTCAAGTTCGTGTCTGCTGGGTTGAGCTGAATTGAACAGAGGTGAGTGTCTGAGCTTTGCTTGGACAGTTAAAAGACTTTTCAACTTGGGAATATAATATACAGTGCAGAATTTTAGGTCTTTTTTCATGACCATTGGCACCTTGAGACGCAATTGGCTTCAAAGTAGATTAAGTTTGAAATTGAAACTTTCGGAGGTTCAGACCTGATCAAATATCCACACGATTGCTAGGAGTCAAAATTATGCATTGACATTAAGCGAGAAAATTAATTTTGATAAGATTAATTTTAAACTGTTAGATAAAATCAATTTACATACTTAATCTGAATTATATTTTTATTGAAATGTTAATTTTTCTTTAGAAGGTTAATTTTTAAATGGTATATAAACAAACCCTACGTGCCGTTTTGCAAGTATCTAAAACCAATTCCTTTCGCTGTGACTTGCTTTATTATAAAATTTGCAGTTAAACGGACATTTTAATTATGTTTGATTGTTCAAAACTTTATTTAACTGTCGAACATACGGATCTTAAAGAAAACTTACAGATAGTATTTTTATATTACTATCTGAACAAATTTAATTCTTCTAAATTCACATTTGAAATATTATTCACACAAGTCAAAAAAAATTTATCTCAATTTTTTTTCAAAACCAATCATTTTAACATTAATTCGATTCAAGATCAATTCTATCAAAACCTAGGATATACTTGAAAATTCAGATCAAGCATCTTCGTTGCGCCTCACCCAGTACTTCTTGACTTGTACCTCTAATTTCTGTAGATTTAAGCTTAAAAGCAATACATAAACTAGCAAACAAATTTAAAATTGAAAGCAAGAATTAAATTAAACCTATATGATATCAATTATCAAATAACGAGATCTTCTATGTCTGTTAGGGGGTTTGTAGTGCCAAGAGACTTGTCAGGTATGTTAACCACCAATTGTCCACATGCACCACTTATGTCCTGACCCATCTGCTTTCGAACTGTAGTTCGAATATTATAGGTACCCCTAAGAATTTTCTGAAAACTTGATACTTTCTGCTCACTGGTTGGTTTGAATTGACTCAACGTACCAATAGAGTTGAAAGGTATTAAGTTCACTACCTGTTTCGTGATTCAGACCATATGCAATAAGTTAATACTCAATAGCATTGGGCAACTGAGCTGGGAAAAACAATCACATTTAATAGGAGAGTGAGAGAGGTTACAAAATGCTAAAAACTATTAACAAATAGCAATAAATGAAACAAGTTAACGAAACTAAATGTGCAACATAAATGCTACAAACTTACTACAGATTCCATCAAAATGTATGACTACCAATAATGTTGGAAACCACTCCCCTAAAACCAGCTCTGCTTACAGTATTATACAAGTTTCATGATCTTTAATCAAATTATTTGGGAAATTTTTTGGTTGTGTGAATGTAATATTGGATTGATCATTGACAGCCACTTAATTATCAAAAAACACCACCATTCATCATTGCCTACATTTACAGCAAAAAACACCACCAATTACAGCAGATGAATTATTCAAAATTCCGAAATTTCCACTATATGCTACCAAGTAAATATTGAGTGTTTACCACTTGAAATGTCTCTAACAGTTTTCCCAATTGGTGGGCATGCTGCTCTTCATCATTCACCCCATCAAGCATTATGTATTCAATTAATATTTTCTGCAGACTATAATTAAGGATAAAATATTAATACCTCCAAAATCACTGAAATGGTTTACAAAATTTTACATTATACTCAAAAGCAACATGAATGCTCAATAATCACCTTTTCCTTTGATATTCTTGCAGTGAATCCATAAGTTTTTCCAAAGGGAAAGCACGGGCAGCAGGCATTATCTGGCAACGGATGTCTTGGGCTGGCGCATGCAGTGAGACTGCCAAGTTCAAACCAGGCAGGTCATTATGAAGCTTGTTGATAGCATGAATGATGCCAACCTATTAAAAATGAAAATATAGCCTTCATGAGCAAGAATTTCCAGCACTCCAGAACTTATGTAAAAGAAATTACTTAACAGAACAAAAACAAAGTTAAGACAATGTCCCAGATTCTCATTCTAAACATAATCTGCTTTGGAGGCTCAGGAAATTCTAAGATTTTACTCAAACAGAAATCAATATGCTTAATAAAGAGCAAATGCTTTAGCTGGGTAGTTAACAAAGAATAATACTCTCAAATAAAGGAAGTAGATTGTATGTCTTATTCAGTTCAGTCCATAGTTTTTGACATGAGATATAAGACCCACCTAACAGTGGAATAAAACTTCAGATAAAGCAATGCAAGTTCATAGAGTCTATTTTTACCGTTGAGATGGTGATCCTCTTCGATGACAGCTGGAATGGTGATCCAATCATGATACGAACAGCTTCTACCACAGCAGAATAGTTGTTCAGAGGCTCTCCCATTCCCTGTTGTAGGAAAAGTAGTAGATTAAAGTGCAAACTGAATATTAATTGCTATTAAAGAAGCAAGCGTGGCAGTTAATACAGCTTTAAAATAGAATAATAGCTATTAAAAAAGAGAGCAACAGACTAACAAGGAAACATTATGCCACCAAGGTTTCTGTTCAGTGCTGTGTTGAAATTATGAAGATTTAGGTACTGAGCGAATAGCTATTGAAAGAAAGAGCATAGGACAAACAAGGAAACATTATGCCACTAAGGTTTCTGTTGAGTGTAGAAATTATGAAGATTTAGGAACCAAGGCTGGAATAGAGAGAATGGAGACTATAAATGGAAGGATAGAGACCAAATATTCTGATATTTGATATTGACTTCAATTGATATGTCAAGTTAGATGTGCTTGATGATGTGATAAAAAAGACAAAAGGAAGATCACAATTAAATCTCTTGCTTCAGATATATGAAATGAGCAATATTTAAAATTTTATACTAACAGTGGTCAAGCTGAATAATGAAATACAGAACTCAAACTTATCACAAACAAGAAAACCTCCACTTGTGCACAGATATAAAAAGACCACCTCTAGACATAAACCATAATGGGAGCAAACATAATTACCATGAAGACAACATTTCGAATTTCTGAAAAACTGGAGGCATGAACCAACTGTTCCACAATTTCTCCGGATGATAAGTTATTTTTGAATCCCATACTTCCAGTTGCACAGAATTTGCAACCCATTTTGCATCCTACCTGCGGAAAAAGGGAGACATTAGCACTTTATTTGTGCGAACTAAATAGGAAGAAAAAGCTCCAACAAACAAGAAATAGATTCATCATTAAAACTAAATTAAAGGGGAGAGAGTTGTGGGAGAAAACCTGAGATGATATACACAAAGTTGCTCTAAAGACCACCAGGACGGGTTTACCAGCATATTTGCCCAACCGAGTATCATACCTCATTATCACAGCCTCCACAAAAGCTCCATTCTGAAAAAGTTAAAAAATAAAATGATTTAAGTACATAACTCCATATTTTCATATACAGCAGCAAGCTTCAAATCACAAGGAGTAGAGAACAAGACAAAATTTAGCATCATATACAAGTTAGGATAATGAAAGGTTATTTTGCTTCGCTCTCATCCTCCTTCTCTCAATTTAAAAATGTGAAGAATCCAAAACATTCCAATGCAAACCCTAAACCTCCAAAAAAGACTCAAATCCAAGTATAGCTCATTTGCACGTAAATGTTATAATTATATTTTAAAAAATAGGGAAAGAGAGGGTACATGGAGCTTGATGAGGAGCTTGGAGGTGAGGTTATCAACAGAGTGAAAAACAGAGTGGAGAGAGGAAGAGAGAGGTTTCGCCAAATTGGAACGAAGCAGAGGGTACGCTGATGAAGGCAGAGAAGGAACTTGTTTCTCCCACTCCCATTCGCATTCGTCCTTCTGATTGAGATTGAGAATCACGCGCTTCCATATGATTGGAATGAATTTTGTGTCAATTCCATTTTCCTGGAATTCCTTTCTCAGCTCGCCGCCGTCGAACACCGATCGGATTCTCATTCTCCTTTCCCCTTGCTCCCATTACATTCTGCAAACAAACGCATATATTCAATTTATTATTATCTCTTCTTTAATTCAATTTTATGATTTTCCACCTCCCTTACCCAAAAAATATGTATATAATTTTTTAAATCATGAATTTAATTAGAATAATTTTAAACAAAAGTGATAGTGATTATAAATATATGAGTCACAATAAAGTATAAACACTCTGCCATATATAAATAAAACTACAACTTAACATCATTATTTATCTCATATTATAAATTTAGGTTTTATATGATATTTAATTTCTCTGTTATTTATTATTTGTTTTAATATTTTAAACAATTTATCAAATTGTTATTTTTTTTAAAAATTATGCTAATACTTTTAATTATTTATTTTAAATTTTTGTATTAAATTTTGTAATAATACTTTATGATAAAAACAAATTTTGGTCAATTACAAAATGTTTGATACGCGTATTTTAAATTTATTGTAGTTCACTATTATTGATAATACTCTAACAGTTGAGCAATTTATTCATAATATATTACTATCTTTAAAGATTTTTAGTTATAAATATTAGTTTATCAAATGATATTTTTAGTGTATATTTGAATTGTTTTTAATTATTTGCAAAAGTATGTGAAATATATTGTTTGTTTTTGTTTAGTAATCAGTTTATATTTTTTTTAAAAATAATTTATTTAAAATTTTAAAAATTATGATTATACCTTTTATTTGAATTGATGGATAACAGAGTATAAAATTTCTTTTGGTGAAGTTTAAAAAAAGTATAATTTTTTATTATAATAAATTTGTTTTTAGTTAAATTGATTTTTTATAAAATAAAAAAATTATACAATTCATATTTTTTATTTTATATTTAAATAAATAAATAATAATATTTTTATCTATGTAAACTATATATCTCTTTTACATTATTATTATTATTAAAAATAAAAATAAATAAAATTGACTAAACTCGTTTAACAAATAAATAAATTAAAATTTATTATTATAAATCTCTCTAATTAATCATGTAAGTAGATTTTAAATTTATTTATTTATATAAATTTTAACTTTATTTAATAATATTTTTTTAAAATATAAATTTTTAAATAAATCTATAGATATTATAGATTTTAAATCATATTAGATATTAATAAATTTTTTTTTGAAAAACTAAGATTCAAATTTTAAAATTTTTAAATAAATCAAACTTCACTTAACTTAATTTAATATATTTTTATCTTTAATTACTATTTTTTTAATCTTTTATTTTTTTATTAGTTTATTATTTTTATTTTATCTCTTATACAAATAAAGTTTTAAAAATTATGATTTATTTATTAATTAAACCTTTTTTATTTTATTTTCAATAATTAATAATTACAAAGACAAAATCATTTAGTGTGATAATTTCATAACTATTTTTATAACTTTTATATTAAAATGTAATTTATCTATAATAAAATAGATTATATTAAAATTAATTTTTACTTAGCATATCCAAGTATAACTTATTTTTTATAATTAATCATATAATATAATTGATTATCTAAAATAATTTAAATTTTATTATTATTCTAAATACATACTTAATTATATAAATTTTAATATTCCATCCATCTATATTTGACTAATCAATGGTTATAATTTATTATTATATTATAGATTTTATCATAATTGTTAAACACACTATTATTTATGTGAGATCTTTTAATTTAGCATTATTAGAAAAATGAAGATAGAGACTTTTAACTGATAATAATAGTTTGTGATGCAAGGTTGATACAAAATAGAAAGAAAATCCAAGAAATAAATTACAATGATGGTTAAATCTAATAGGTATTTAGAGAAACAATATGGATCAAACATATAGTTGATCAGATACATGTGTAAAAAAAAGTAAAAAACTGAAAAGATACATCCTTTTGACACAATGTGTGAGTAAGAGGGGATAGATTAGCAAATGTTTTTTTGAAAATTGTATAATATTTCAGGCTTTAACGAAGTAAAAGTTAGCAGAGTAGGAAATTGATCAAATGGTATAAATGAGTAGAATAGGGCCTGAGGAGAGAATTTTTTTATGAAGCTAAGCAATTAACTATACTGCTGCAACAATTAGTTTTAGATATATATTTATAAGAAAATATAAAAGATAAGTGGTGTTAAAAAATCAATTCATCATAAATTTATTCGGTTAAATTAGCATATAAGCTAATAAAGAGTAATGTCTCAAATGGTGACAAAAAGACTTTCAATTGTTTTTGCTTTAAACAAGTTCCTATCAAAGTAAATGCTTTTGCTTGGAAGGTGGTAAGAAATAAGATACCTTCTTATGTAAATCTTGTTAAAAGAGGAATCCTTTCTAACAATTCTATTCTTTGCACAACATGTTATCATCAACAAGAAGAGACGCAACATATTTTTTTCAGATACGAAACAACATAAAAAATCTAGAAAGGTGCTTAATTTGGACTAGTTATGGATGTCTCTTCCAAAACAACACTAAAAAATACTTTTTACAATTTCATAGTGTACTAGACGATTTTAAAAAAGTAAAAGGTAGATGGATGATGATCTATTTCGCAATGATTTGGTCTATTTGGTTGGTAAGAAATGAAAATTGTTTTAACTCAACTTTTTTTATGTAAATGACATCATGGAGCTAGTAAAAATTAAAATATGGATATAAATAAAAATAAAAGATAACAACTTTATGTATTTATTTTTTTATTGAATTTATAATTCATTAAAATTTATACAAATGACAAAAAAAATTAAAATAAGATAAGGAAAATTAAAAAAAATTAAAGTTTCAACATTTTTTATATATTTACAGGTAATTGTTTGATTTGATGTATTTGAAGAAAAAATAAGTAGCATTTTTTTTGTCTAATTAGTAAATATCGGTTTTTTATGCCTTGTACTTTGAAGAATACTATTGATAGTCTTTTTTATTTAATATTATTTAACTTATAAAAAAATATTATTATTGCGGTTGATGTAAGTTGCGAATTGCGAATTGCGATGTCTGCAACTGCAATACTGTGGTTACATATATGATTTCCTTGTTCAATATTGCTTTCGATAAGTTTTCCCTGTTGATTAATTTCATCATATATACATGGCATGGTATCCAAGTTCCCACCAGCAGAAGAACTTAACGTTTATGAATTAATTAGAACATGAAAGTTATAAAATATTGGGGAGGCTGGTTTGCATTGAACATTCACCGAAGCACACAAGAGCAAGTGATATTCATTGAATTTTGAAATTAGCTAACCGATAAAATTAGAAATATAATATACAATTGCATTACAAATGATAGGCTCCCATCATGATCTTAATTCTTAAACAAATGAATAGAAAATTAAAGAAGATACATAATATCAAATATAGAACACCCCCTCTCCCCCAAAATAAAATGATTAAAGGTATCATCATCATTTATGCTTTCGAACATTGTTAGTGGAAGCATGAGAGGAAGTGATAGCAGAAGCAGTGGGGCTGAGCTGCTCCAAAAACTCAAACCTGCTGCTTCTTCTTTGAGAGGATCCATTGAAGGAATCGGATCCCAATAGCAAATGGTAGCTGCGTTTTGAACTATCTGAATGGGAGAACCCACTCTTGCTGTTCATATGGCCAGGCTTTTGCTTTCTGATTGCATCAATTATGTATGGAATTAAACCTTCCATTCCTTAATATTCTCTTCCTCTTCCTCTTCTTTCTCTCACAAATCGCAAGCCCCTCCAACTAAACTTTGGTTTTTGTGTTGTGTTAAAGCTTCTAATGGAAGCATATTTATACTCTTTTCATAGAATAAACACTTTTTTCTCCTTTTGACATAAAAAATAAACATATTGGGAGCAAAATGACATGCACCTGTTTCCCGCAATACTATTTTAATTTGTTATTTCGCCACAACTAGGTTCTTGATAACTGTTATTTATTTGTTTTTAAAAATATAGATTATAAATAATTCATTACGTAGTAATTTTTAATTATATAAATAATTTACAGGTATAAAGAGGATTCACACACATTATATAAAGAAATTGAAATTAAAAAAAAAAAGAGGACGTCAATTATTTACTTCATGTAATAAGTTTATCGGTGTTTGTTCTAAAATAATGAGTTTTGTGTATAAAAAAATGTAGGTGTTAAAAGAGTTTTATATTCTTCCATTAACTCACTGAACTTGATTAAAATTGTTGATATTCCTAAAGAGGAAAATTGTATCGAGGATTCTATGTCTAATTGAAAATTTGTATTATAATTGGAAATTGGAAATTGGACATGGGTGACAATTCTGACCCCGATTTTGCTTGATAAGGATATTTGAAACGTTGGAGTTAAAAAATCCTTGCTAATTGTATCTTAATTAATTAATTAATGAGTAATTGGATAGGTCTTTTGACTATATAATTTTCATCAGGCGGCTAAGACATTGTTCATAGTAAAATTAAGGTCACAGTTCATCACCGTTTTAAAAAAGCATATAGATGTTTGACAATCATGCAAGAAACAAACAAGCCCAAGGTAGCGGTCAAGAACTGCAACTTCGTCTGGAAATTGTACACGTGTTCATCTTAATTACATTCTTAATTATATTAACAATCACGTGAATTTTACTGAGCTTCCACGAATTAACGAGTCTTCTCTTTTCATATATCTTGGATAATGGATACAATGTCTCTTCCTTTTTATTCCATTACAGCGGTACACAGTATATTAAATTTGAAATTTGGGGATCATAGTTTATCTAACTATTGACTTTGTTATGGTCTTAATAACTTTCTGTATTATATGGCATTAAATTGATTTAATATAATCATTACCACGCATCTTTGCCGTTGAATTTGCTTGCCTCAGAATTCTGAATTGAATTTCCTATACAAACAAAAACCAAGAGTTTGACTAGTCTTTAACAAAGATTAATTAAGGTGCTATGGTTTGGCCGCATAATTACTAGATTCAATTTAATACAAATTGTATTGATTGAACTGAAATGTGAATAAACTAATTTTTTATTGGATTATTTTAAAATTTTAATTTAATTTTCAAAATTTGATTTTATTTTTTAAAATAAATTATAAAATTATTATACTATTACTCATATTTATATCAACAGATATTTATGAAGTTATCTACTAATATATTTTTCTATGGTTTTATTATCTAATTATTTCTTATTATTTAATATTTTTATGACTTTATCAATTTTGAATTAGTTTAAAATCCTATTTTTTTATCCTTTATTTTTTATTGTATAAATTTCATGTTTTTTATTGAAGAATAATTTTTAACAAAAAAATTGATTAAAAGACAAAATAGGATAAGATATCTTTTACAAAATTACAAAATAAATTACAACAAAAACAAACTAGTTTGTAACTTAAAAATGTTAATTATGATATTGTGTAAGTTATTTTTCAGCATTTTTATAGTAAAATTATATACATTAATTTTAGGTCTTATAGGAAATTTATTTACGGAATAAGATATTTAATATTTTAAATTAATTTATAATATATTTATTACATAGTTCAAAATTTATTTGCTGTTTCAAAGTAAAATCAATATTGAAAACCGTTTCAACTTGAACCTTTTGATTAGATTAGATTTGACAGGACTTAAATTTACGCTCAAATCAATTAAATGATGAAAAAAGAAGAAGAAAAATTGATAGAATTAGATCCATAAATATCTATACTATAACCATCACAATGATCAGCATGAACGACGGAAGGAAATAATTCTTTCTTTTTGTATTCCAAAAATAAAAAATTTCTTACACATGTAAACATAGTAGCACATTTTAATTTATATTAAATGTAGATAGTTGTATCTATTTTTTTTTTAATTTTTTAAAATTTATTAACATTGAGAAATATAAATAGGTGATGACACTGTGTATTAGTATGTCAAAAACACCTTAATGTTTCGGGTCTGCGATGACTCCATATTACAGGAACGTAGTGCCTCGTCCAATGCAAGGAAAATGTTTGCTTTTTCTGCAAAAGAAAGTGTTTTGAAGAAGGTCTAGTGTAGGATCCGTGATCTCATATATTAGTTATAAATTGAGATGTGTTACTAACATTTCTTGAAGGGAAAGTGGGTTAAGAGATTAAACTTGGCAAAGTGAACAAACTAGGTAGCCATAGAATTGTAAAAATAAAATGGGAATATTGTTGCTTAAGGTGAAAATATATTGCTCTGGCACATACACTTCCACGCTATGGGATAGTACTGATTCTGTTCCTCTTCCATTGTTCTGATTGACACTTCAACTGGCACACAAGGCCTGCATTGGTTGCACTTTGAATGACATGTAGCTGAAATGGACCCCAAACTTGGTTTTGCTTTCCTTCCTTCATGTGTGTTCAAGCTCCTTGTATATGTTGTAAGGTCAATACTTGCCTGAAAAAGGATTTCAAAATTTAGAAGGGCCATTCATTCATTGAATTTAAGCCACAAAAAAACAACAAATTAAAAGGGTAAAATAATAGCAAGTTTGATAGGAAATAACATGTGAACGCACAGGTGCAGGAGAAGGAGAGGTTGGCAGGTTTCGGGAATGGACTAGGCAAGTATGGGTGAGGATGAGGAAAAGGAGAGGAACAAAGAGTGGTTTAGGCTTTGGTGTTTGTTCCATTTCTTGTAACTTGTAAGAGATGGTTTTAGTTGGTATTTTTATTACATATGAATATGAATATCATCCTACTCTGCTCTGATACCTGTACCTCGTAGTTTGGTAATTATAGCAGTTTGGGAGCAGTTGAAAAACATCTCTTGTATAAGGAAATGGTCAAGATACCCCACATGTGTGACAGTGTGATCATTCTCTGGTATCTCCCTTCTCCACACACAATCACATTTCACACACATACTCATCTCAGATTCTGACTTCTCAATGTTATCTGCAAGGAGTTACTGATGCTATTTCCATTCAATTTTACACTCAATTATAGTAATATATTAAACATACAGCATTATATAATCAATAGCTGGAATAGCTCAGTTGGTTAGAGCGTGTGGCCCTTAACTACAAGGTTGAAGGTTTAAGCCCTTCTTCTAGCGACAATTTTATTATTTTACTCTTATTTAGTCATTTCACCAATGCCCTTTTACTCTTATTTAATCATTTCACCCATGAACCCAAAGTCCTAGACTCAGTTTGCTAATTCTGCGGGCAATCCCACTCATAGGCATGTTTGGTTTGCGCTTCATGTAAACGCTAGCGTATAAGAAAATCCGGTGGTTTTGGTGATTTACTTGATTCTTATGGAAAATGATTTTGTAGCTGAACAACTTGGTTTACTTGACAAGTTGAATGTTGCTTGGAGTGAAGGAAGCACGTAAGTTATTCACGGAGATTTTTCTCTTTTTTACAAATACGGTTCTATCATTAGATCGATTTAATCTCTCATACTCGTAGATTAGAATATCTTTATTGACGTAACTTGAGAAAAGAACTTTTATATTGACACTTAGATTAAGATGGAGTTTTTAAAATTGGTAGATGTTATATTTTTAGGAAGTGAATTCCTTTCCATGTTTAGAAATTTAGTACTTTTTCATCTCCAAAGCTCATTGTTTCATTAATGTAATGTGACTAAATAAGAAGTATTGATAATATCAATGATGCTTGTTAAAATTAGAGAAAAACACATTGTTTTAATAAGTTTTAACTAGGGAATGAGAATAGAACCTCTCTCTTTAAGTCATGGTTGTTAAGTTTAACTTGAAATCCAGTGCTACAATGGAAGAGGTGAAGCACAAAACTTACCACCAAATTGGAATCATTTATCAATTTTACATTGCCTTTAAGGTCACTCCTTTCTCTCTCTTCTCGTCTTCTTATTTAACCTAATCCTGGATAAATTTTTATATCCTTTCATTCAATAATTTGAATGATTTAGAAAGGAACAATCGAGAGTTCAGGTGAATTGAAATTGTAACCTAAAGATAAGTGGTGAATGGAAGATCAACAAGAACAAGTAGTGTCAATTTCGCAAAGAATTTAAAAAATTCTTCTCCCTAAACAAACCAAAGGGCTCTGCTTGATGTCAATGTTGACAAATACCAATTTGAATTTAGAACATGATTTTAAATAATATGGTTTATTAGTAATGACTATGTGCATTACTTTAGTTTATATGGAAGAGCAAGATGAGGTGGACATAAGGAAAAAAAACGCTTAGCCTTGGCATATGAATTATTTTTGCCCATCCGTTATATTTGGTGATGAACCCATGTTAGGTAAGCACACATTTGTAGAAATTGAACTTTGGGTACAATGAAGTATAGGTGTATGGTTGATAAAAACAATAATATCAATATAATGTTACATTTCCAAAGTGTATCTCTTGTGTGCATACTTCGAATTAAAATTAAGAAATAGTCACTATAAAATTTTAATGTGTTTTTAGTTTCATATGCACACTAACTATTTACCCTTGATCACTTATGTTATAAAAATTTTAATTTTTATATACTATCATTATGTATCTATTAGGAATTGATGGTGAGAATCAAGAAAAGAAAAGAATGATCTAATTTCTCAATTGAAAATGAATAAAAAAAAAGAAAAATTATTCCTCCAAAGGGTTCCTTTTTCACAATTCCGCACTTGGTCAGTTCTCTCCAAAGTACAATGATATATTTAGTCTAATATCCCTTTTCACAATTCCATACTTGCTCGGTTCTTCTTGTGGTATTTTTGGCATGATACTGCATAATTTTACATAATTCATTTATAATTTAGTATAATATTCCTTATTTTTTAAGAAATAGTCAAGTAAGTAAAGAATTCAAAAATAGGAAGATTTCAGGAGAAAAAAAAAAGGGAAAAGAGCATAAAAAATCAAGAAAGTGGAAAAGATAGAAATACCCCCCTCAATGGACCAAGCACGACCATACCAACGTGAAGCTCCATGGTTGTGCCAAGATTGGGAGCACTAGCAACAATGTCACATTATCCTTAATGATGTAGGAAGCATCCCAATCAGCCTTATGGCATTGCAAAGGACCTAGAACGATCATGATGACTAAGAGGCAACTAGGTCAAGCTCAATCTGCAACACTGAAAACCCTAATCTTTTTCTAAAGGAAGACTACATCACATCCTTTCACAGAACACCAAACAACATCTCTCACAACTTGAGATATACACATCTCTCACTCCGAGCACAATCCTACCTTTCCTCCATCTATCATTTATAGTCTCTCTATTCCTGGTTCCTCCACTGACATCCTCTCGTAGGATCTTAGTGGGAGTAATACCTGTGCGGTGTAATTTTAGAGCAGTTGTCAATGTTGTTGGTAACCTCGATTTTGTATTCTTTACCTGTTTTTGTTGTGGATACTCGTAAGTTATTCTTATTAATGAATAACTAATTTTCCTTTTTATCGAACTTTGGTAAGCTTTCTAATATGCACTTTTTGAATCTTAGTTTCTCCCTTTCCAATAATTCGAATGCTATTACATTGAGAATAGTAGTGTTTTCATTATTACATTTGTGTTATTCTACTGTAATTAATCCATTAATAAAAATTGATTAATTCTATTGATCTCTTGGTTGGTTGAGGGGGGCAGGTTAGGAAATTGTACCATTTCCAATCGATGGAACCATAGGATAATTAAACTTAAGGGTCTTGGAGGATCAATCGAGAACCTAGGTTTCTAACTAGTTAATTATTTGACATGTAGGTAACACCCTCTTAAAATTTATACCTCTTTTATTTATCTATCTTGCAGGATCAAAGAAGATAGTATCTAGAAGAAAGATTATTTCTTTTACTAGATCAAGGAGTAGTAATAAAGTTGGCGTAGGTGTTTAGCAATTGAATAAAGAGGGAGACTAAGGGTAAAAGCAAGTAAAGTCACAAGGGAACCTAAAACCCTATAAATTTTTTATAACTTGCACCACCTTATTTTCTTTACCATATAATAAAAAATTGTTTCTATTTCTTTTATTTTTACAAACCAATCCTTCTTTTGGTGAGCTAAAAAGTTAAAGTCCAAACTTCATACATGGATTGTTGACATAGTCATTATAGGATCAATAACAAAAGTCTAAAATATTCCATTTCTACACTAACAGGTATACTTGTCCCTTGAGTAAAATTTGGTAAAGAGTTTTATACTCATGTTTTGCACGCAACATACAATTTCCAGAATGATCCCCCATCCTTACTTTACCCTGTTTATTTATCTAACAAATTATCCTTAAATGATTATTTTTTTTCTAATTTCTAATTATCTTTTCTCCTTTGTCTTTCCCTTCCAATCAACCACACTTCAGTCCTAGTAGTATCTGATATCACTTAAGAACTGCTAAAATTATTAAGTTTCTTCTTAATTAAAAAATAAGTTAGTGTTTTGTTGTATAACTTGCAACCTGTTCAATATTCATTGATATCTTTGAACCTGCTCATAAAAGATTTCTTTAATAATGGTTTAACCTGATATTAAGTGATCATCAAACACTAGAAACCTTAAAATTTTGAAGATTAAACCTCTATCCTTTGTTTCCTTTTCATATCTTCTTGTCTCATTCTCATCTCAACCTCTCATCTCCTCATCTCTAACCAACCTTTTATATACCTTAGCAAGATGGAGTTGGAGATGCTATATATCAAATTTTCACAAATTGAAGTATTATCTTTCTGAAACATTACCAAAAACATGAAATTGATACTTTAAAAATTTATGCCAACTTGTTCTTGCATTAAACTATATTTTCATCTATCCCCTTTGTTTGATATCTTACCCGCTACACAAATTGTATTATTTTAGTGACAATAATTGTTTTTCATCATAGTGAACTGCTCTAACATCCTAAGAGTGATACATACAAGTAAAAAAAGTTTAAATGAAATCACATTATCTATCTTTTTAACATGTAAAGTCATTTGAGTTTTATATAATTTAAGGGCACTCCTAAACAATTAAGTCACAGGTTAATGGGGCAAAATTGTAAAACTTGTTATGCTTTCCTACAATGATATCATTTATGATTATGATTGTTTATTTGTTTCTTTATTTAGGTCCATATGAAGGAGGAAAGCTTGACGTATCTTTTTCATTTATAGATGAGGAGTTTGTTAAGGTTTCCTTGGTTAAGATGAATCCATAAATGCTAATAATTGAAGATGTTGAAAATATTCTTGCAATCATGAAGTAAAGGGGATTCATTTATCAACAAGTTATTTTGAAAATCATGGTTCACATTTACAACAAGGTTGACCATCTTCATTAGGTCAAGGAGTATTTTGAAAATGCAACATCATATAAGAAAATTTAGTCTTTATAGCTAAGTAGATATAATTGTAATTAAGTACAAAATAACAAATTAGATTGTAGACTAAGTCAAACGTAATTTTTATATTATATTAATTTCAAAATTTCAATACAATGTATTCATGAATATTTCAATGAAATACAACCATTGTTATCTCAAAGTTATGATTGTTTCAATGTGAAGTGTACTTTGATAGCTTTCTTAGCTCATTTAACCAACCATCTTTATTGCTAACATGTTGGAAAATCATCTTAATTGCTAAGAGTTTTAATGTCATAATAGAAAAATTATGTTTCAAGTGATTGTATAGGATGATCAAAAGATGCTTACAATATAACAAGGGTGATATTAAAACATCAAAATTATTATAAAGTAGAAAAAATATTTAGTATACTAAATATAGTAATCTTACCAATAACCATTACAAAAAAATTTGAATTTTACAATGGAAATCATAAGGCGGTTTAACTAAAACTACCCCATATACACTGGCCAACGATTTTAGTGGCAATTGGTTGTACTGCCTTAGAAAGAATAAAGACCGATAGTTTGAGGTTAATGACAATATTACTACACCTCTGTCGTAACACTTCTACAAGAACATGCATTTAGGTATTTGGAATTGTGTTTTTCTATTTAAATTTTGATTGTAATTCAAATAATATGTTTCAATTTTTCAATATTATTCTTTACAGGTTGAAACTCTTTTTAGTGTGACCTTTGATTGGAGCATTGGACTTGATGTTATTGATTATAAAATCCTCTTTTTGTGTGCCTTTTTTCTTCTTTGATTTCACTTTTGTCCATAAATTTTAGGGGTTATTAGGCTAATTCATATATTTTCCTTAGTTATTGTATTTTGAGTTGGTTTTGGTTTTTATGATGGAGCAAACTGTTAAGTCCACATAAGGAGAAGATGTTTACATTTTCAAATGGCATTTGCATTCTTTTTATTTTTTTATGGATTCTCAATTTCTTTTTAATAATAATACTAATATAGTAAATTATTGAAGGTAAATATAGGAAATATTTCCTATGTGATTTTCTTTTTAAAACTACAAAGGATCCATATTTCATCTCTACTTTATGCAATCTTTCTTTAATCAACATCAATTTGTCATTTATTAGATTTTAGCTTTGTCTAAAATATCTCGGTGTAGTGTTTATTACTTGGGAAAAAAAGGTCTTAATTGAATATGGATATTGGAGAATATTGTTGTATAATATCACGTATTGAGTACTATGTAAGGTATATCCTATATAAAACTGCTATATAATGTTGTTGTACTTAAACATTATCTATAGTTCGTAGTTTCTAATGTGTAATATAGTTTGGATCTTCCAAGTCATCAATTAATTGTCAAGTCACTTCTCTACAATATTTTAAAATATTGTAGGTTTAGTATTAAGCTTTGCTTATTCTACAAGTTTAGATAGTTTATTATGTTTTTAGTTTTCTTTTTTCTCTTTTGATAAATATTTTTACTTGACATTTTGAAAAAATTACAAATTACAAATATTGTTGCTTCAACAAGTCACATGTGGCTTGTTATCTAGGATAGAAATTTCATACATCATCATCCAAAAGCTTGCACCATCTTTTTTAAAATATGCTTCACTATCTTTGTTTGATAGCCTTTTAATAATAATTTTTCTTTCATTAATTTTCAAAATCTCATTATATATATATATATATATATTTCAAATTATCAACAATAAATTGTCAAATTTTACTAAAACTGAAAATTCCATATAATTTCTTTCATGATTTTTATATGATGCTAGTGAAATTATATGGTACGTATCATGATAATTATAAATTAAAAAATCTACTGAAAGAAGATTTACTTGGATATAAGAAAATAGAAGTGTAATACATGTATAAGGAAATGACACTTGACCTTGTTCAATGTGTTTGGCATTTTTAGGATTTCATAGTGCAATTTAACCTCTGTAGATTTTCTTCACCATTTTGAAATATTTTGCTACCTATCAGAAATTTCACTATCATATATAGTCAGTTCAAATATTTTGTTTTACCTCGATGAGAGAATGGTTGTTAAAACTTCATTTCATTCACCAACCATCTTAAATTTAGTTATATTTTATCTCAACTCTAACAATTCTTTTCTAGTTATATAGCATTTGTTTCATAGAGTACTTATAATGTTTAAAGAACATTTTTAGTGATTGATAGTACTTGGAATTTATGATGAACATGACAGGATTTGTTTAAATTTTGGACTTGTTTTATTCTTAATAAAATTATTTGAGTACTTTTTATTTTAGTCATTTTTAATCAAAATTCATTTTGAATATTTCTTTCTTAGTTCCTTAAATTTCAAATGGGCCAAAAAAAATTTTAATTACCAATTTTGAATTTTAAACTCCTATCGTAGTAATTTTTTTATGCAAAATCTTGCTTATTGCATTAGGCCACTATACGTTAGCATTTTCAAATTTTTAAACGTAACAGACCGAGAAAGAAAACGTTTATAAGCTACTTGAGGTATTAACACAATTTTTTATATTTATTAAAAATCAATATAAGTTTCTTAACATATTTTTATTTAAAAACTTTTTCTTCAAAAAGTAAAAACAGATTGATCCATATATAATTTTAGAGGTAGTGAAAGGCATGTATCTAATAACTTTTTAAACATTGATTCTTGTATAAATCTGCATATTAAGCTACAACTATATACATTATAAGTTTAATAATTATAAATTTTTTATTTTATTTTTTTAGAAAAAGGATCAAATAATCGTTCAAGAGAGTAATCCATATATATACACTGTGTAGTTGTGTGTCTCTTTTTTCCCGATTGTTTTCAAAATGAAATAAAATTAAAGTTAAAATTGATTTTGAAAAACACTTACCGGCGTGATTTGGCTATTGAAAGTATAATGTGGCATAAAAGTCAAGAGTTTCTACCAAATGTGAAAAGATAAAATGACATGTAAAAATCTAATAAAATAATTTATGAAAAGATTAATTGATAATGAATGTGTTTATGCTAAGTTCGATTTTGGAAATTCTTTTGATTGAAATCAGTAATGGGAACAGTAGTGTCACTTGGTCAAGCCTTCTTAAGTTCTTACTTGTGTTGGTTATCAAAATATAGTTGTCATTGTCCAAAATATATGAAAAGTTGAAAATTTGTTCTTTGATAAACTGATGACTTGTTTGATTACCCCTAAAATTAATTTCTCCTACTTTAACTCACATTTTAATATAAAAGTTATGACCTAAGTTAATTTAAATACATATGTAAACTAAGTTTAATAATTTAAAATTAAGTTTATTTAACTTTAAACCAAATTAAATTAAATCATATTTACAATTTTAGGCATGAAAACTTTGGTATGAAGGCTTGGATAAATTTTAAGGATAAACATAGATCAAAATCAAATATCTCCATTATTAGAATCTGTATATTCGATAGTCCCTTACCATCTTAAAATTTATTTTAATGAAATTGGAATTTATCTTTATTACTTTATTATTTTCTACTAATTTATTATTTAGATGCCGACATTCATTCAAGTGTTGAACTCCTACAGGATTACTTTGTTAATATTATAATATATTATTTAAAATTTTAAAATAATAAATAAATATAAAAAAAATTAGATAAATAAATAAAATAGTATTCATTATCTTTTAACTATTAATCACTTCTTACCGTCACTCCTTTTCTATTTTGTATTTTTTTTAGAATAACGATAACTAGTTATGAATGTTCAAATGCCACTTAAAGAAAATAAATAAAAAATATTTAATGAAATGTATAGTATAATTAAAATTTACAAATTATAGTTTTATTTTTTATTTTTAAATATTAGTCATATTTTATCTTTCTATAACTTATTCAACATTATTATGTAATTATTAACCAACCATGTAATAGTGTTCTGTTTTTGGACGATGTCTTTAATTAGACATGTATAATAATAATAATAATAATAATAATAATAATAATAATAATAATAATAATAATAATAATAATAATAATAATAATAATAATAATAATAATAATAATAATAATAATAATAATAATAATAATAATAATAATAATAATAATAATAATAATAATAATAATTATTATTATTATTATTATTATTATTATTATTATTATTATTATTATTATTTAAAATAGAATTCTTTTTCTATAATGTTATGTTTTGGAAGTATTAATTTTTTAATTAATATTTTGTATATTTTTTATTGAATAATGCATCAATATTTAAAAAAATAGTATATTTGATCATATTTTTTCTCAAATTTTTTATTAATTTTAATTTTATAATTTTGATTTTTTCAACACTTTTTTTTTTATTTCTTTATTCTCTAACCATCTATTTCAATCTTGCTTAACACCAATATCCATCGTCTATTTCTTTCTTTATTTATTATTTTTTTATTTTTTATTTTTTCAGTTAAATTATATTTAAATATTAGAAAAAAATAAATCTCACTTAGCTTTCACTTTCATTTAATCTTAAAACTTAAGAGAGATTATGTAGCATTCTTTTACGATCATCTTGTATTGAACTATTGCTTATCTTCTAATTTTGACTAATGATATAACTAATGTATTTAACTTGTGTTATTGTTGCTATTTCAAAGTACATTATCTTCCAGGTACTAATATTTTCAAGTGTCATACAAACATCATTCTAAATTTAAAGGTCAATGTAATACTTATTCTTTCTCTACTTAATTCTGCACCTCACTCTAATAAATTACATCCTATTTGATTTCTTATTATTTTGTTTTCTAATTTTGATAATTTTATAATCAAAACTAAAAAATAAATAGTGATATTTAATGATTATAATAAAAAATAATCAAATCTAAAAATGTGAAAAAATATTTTTTACATTTCAATATAACACTCGGATAGAGAAAATCCAAATTCTAACATTTCATTGAGCAAAATCTTGAAAGTATAATACAATCACTCTTTTACAGGTTAGCTAATAATAAGTAGCATTTATCTTATTAAAAATAATGTATTAAATATTTTACTATTAATATTTTTTAAAATAAAACAATATAATATTATAAGTAATATTTAAACTATGACAAAATTAAGGCAAATTATAATTATTAAAATATATTTAAATAAAACATTATTTTTTATATTTCAATTTCTCAATACACGAAGTAGCCATGCTTAAATGAATAACATAAATGATAAGTTCCGTAACTATTTAAACTAAGTCATGCTATCCTTTATTTACCAAAATTATTAAAAAATACTTGTTCATGAAACTTGAAAAAAATTATAAAATAATAAAAAACTTGAGATGAGGTTGTTAAGCAAGCCGGAAATTAATCATCCTATGAATTTATTAGTTTCTAATAACAAGTTCAGTGCAATCCAGAGTTTGGAACATATATATGAACTAGTGTATTTTACATGCATCTTGATTCCAAACTTGAATAGTGGAAGAAATCTTTCATTGAGTTAAAGGTATGCTAATATCTATTTATTGATTTTTAGTTGTTCAAAATAGTTGTATCATTAAATTTTCTTATAAGCGTAAATTGAAGTTACAAATGTTTTGCTTATTTTGAATGATGATTATATTATTCATACATGAACATATTATTGCAAATACTTTATTCTATCCATGTTGTAATGCGTAATTATATCAACACTTTTATTAGTATTTTCTAACTTGTTTTAACTTTTTCAAATAAAAAATAATATTATACATGAATGGATAAACCATGGATTAGGATGCCACAAAATTCTTCTCAATATGGTTAAGGAGTTAAGGGGTTTATCAACTGTGCATCTCAACATAGTGCCGTGGACGATAAAATATTATGTCATTGTGTTCGTTGTAGTTTTAGAAAGCGACAAACTAGAGATGAGGTATATGACCACTTAATTTGTAAAGCATTCCCGCAAGGATATACCTTTTGGTTTTTGCATGGGGAGTCATTGCCTAATAAAATTCAAATTCAAATATACCACAAGATACCATTGTTGATGAAGATCTAATTCAAAATATGATCAATGAAGCTTTTGGAGTTGATAGACATTGTGAAAACAAATAAAATGAAGATATTGGTCAAGGTGAAGAAAGGGTGCCAAATGTAAGATAAGAAGGGCTTTAAGATCGGGAGTTTTATGAATTATCAAGGGATAGAGAACAACCTTTGTATGAAGGAAGTATAAAATATTCGAAACTTGCATTTATATTAAAGTTGTATCATATCAAATGCTTATATAGGATGACTGATAAAGTTATGACCATGATATTAGAGTTGCTACATGACACATTTGAACATGAAAATATTTCGAGATTATTTTATGAGACGAAGAGAACTATAACTAAGCTTGACTTAGATTATGAAAAGATACATGCATATCCAAATAAATATATGTTGTACTGGGATGGGGATGAAAATAAGGATATATACAAAATATGTGAGATGTTTAGGTGGAAGCCAACGATAAGAGGTGGAGATAATAAGACATCCAATGTTGGAAACAATAAGAAAAAGGTACCTATAAAATTTATTTGGTACTTTCCACTGAAACCACGTTTGAAGAGATTGTTCTTTTGTTCAAATATTGATAATGTATAAGATGGCATCCAATGTTGGAAACAATAAGAAAAAGATACTTGTAAAAGTTATTTGGTACTTTCCACTAAAACCATGTTTAAAGAGATTGTTCTTGTGTTCAAAGATTGATAATGATATGAAATGACATGTTATGTCTCCTAAAAATGTTTGGAAGATGTTTGACTTAATTAACAACTTATTTGCATTAGAGCCACAAAATATTTGTCTTGCATTAGCTACTGATGGTTTTAATCCCTTTGGTACTTTGAGTGCTTCGTATAGCATTTGGTCAGTTATTCTCATACCTTACAATACCTCTCCATGGGTATATATGAAGCCTTCATTATTTATCCTTTCAATGATAATTCTTGGTAAAAAAATACTAGAAAATGATATAGATGTTTACATAGAACCTCTAATTAAGGAGTTGAAGGAGTTATAGGATGATGGAATAGATGCATATGACGCTTAATTGAAAGAGATGTTCAAATTGCATGCAACTTTTATGTGGACAATTAGTGAATTTCCTGATTTGGGAACCCTTTCTATATGGAACACTTACACAAGATTAGCTTGTCCAACTTGTAACTTTTCCTCTAGTCCTTGTTGCCTCAACCATAGTAAAAGAAATGGTGCTACGAACCATCGCCACCGTCATGACATGATTAGATTGAAACAAGGTTAATTTATGGAGAACAAGATATGCGTAACCCACCAAAAAAATTATCAGGCTTAGAAATTTTGAATAGGTAAGAGATTTTAAGGTCACATTTAGTAAAAGAGTTGAAACAAGTGGAAGAGGTAAAAGATTACATGGTAACAATCGCTCCTTGCAAGACAATGCTCCACAATTGAAAAAGAAAAGCATATTTTTTAAACTTCCATATTGGAAGCATAATTTACTACATCATAATTTAGATGTTATACATATTATAAAGAATGTATGTGACAATATTCTCTACATCTTACTAAATGATAGTTCAAAGTCAAAATATTGTATCTTTGCTCGACTAGACCTTCAAACCATGGGTGTTAGACATGACCTTTGGGTAGATGAAAATGGAAAATATCCATTAGCTATTTTTACACTATCGATGGATGTATCCTATAGAAAGGAAAATAAATTTAATTTTTTTCAATCACATTTTCAATGAAAATGATTTTTGATATATTTCTCATGATTTAATAGGTACTTAGGATAGTTAAAGTCCTATGTATGCAATGGGGCACAACTAGAAGGCTCTATTGTTAAAGGTTACCTAATAGAAGAGATTTTAACCTTTCGTTTAAGGTATTTAAATAATATTTTAAGATAAGAAGAACTTGAACTCACCATGTTGATGATGAGCCAAATAATGTACAACCCAACAAACAAATAGTTGAATTGTTTCCACTGGTAGGAAAATCAATTGGTGGTTCTTCATATTTCAGGCTTACTTCTACTAAAAGATTACAAGCACATCGACATGTGTACAAATTGCACTCTTATTTATCAATATCTTCAATAAGTGTATATATATTGTTTGAATGTATCTAAGTTTCTTTTTCTTGATTAATATCTTATCTCTACTTATGTAAATAAAACTTTAATGAAGATTTTTGGAAATTATAAGAAATGAAATTTGGTAATTAATTATATTACCAAATTTTTTTGTATGTTTTTGAATTTGCAAACAACCTCAACGAGGGAGATAAAACTATTCTTCTTTGTCTTAACAAAGGTCCTGAAATGAAAGCTAAGAGATACATTGCATATAACCTTAATGGATACAAATTTTAAACTTTGGCAAGAGATTAGGGATTGAAAACTCAAAATGGTAGAGTCTTTGGTACTTTTGGCACTAGAAGTTACTCAAGTAATAGTGATACTCAAATGAGATTTTGAGGGGTGCCTTACTTTGGAAATTTGGTACTTTTGGCACTAGAAGTTACTCAAGTAATAGTGATACTCAAATGAGATTTTGAGGGGTGCCTTACTTTGGAAAGTTGGTGGACATAATTGAGATTAGGTACAATGGACTAATCAAGGTTACTTTATTTAAATGTGAATGGGCAAATACCAGTAAATATGAGAGCATAAAAATAGATAATTTGGGTTATACCTCAATTAGCTTTGTAAGACTAATACACATTGGAGAAAATAAAGATGATAAGTCATATATTAAAGCTTCTGGAGCTCAGATGGTTTGTTATGTTGATGATGAGAAAAATAGAGGTTGAAGTATACTTAGTCATTTGAAGCCAAGGAAATTGTATGACACGAGTGTAGTTGAAGAGATGATGGTATCTAACGGACCGTTTCTATCACATAACTTAGACCAAATTTTTATTGATGATACTGAATGTATACAATTGACTAGAGATATTATAGATGATGATCCTATAACTTCTATCATGAACAAAAATGTTGGTAATGATGATGATAATATGGTTATATGATAGTGATGGATAAAATTTAATACTTATTTTTTTTTCCAACTCTCTTATTTGATCTTTATTGTTATGGTTATTATTTACAAAGTGAATGTTCAGTTTCTTATATGTTTCATTGTAATTTCATTAAAACAAACTAACATTTTGACTTTAAAGGAATGCCTAAGGCAAAAAGGTTTACTCATAAGGCTCATTCATAATTAGTTACTGATTCATCAATGAGTTAGATCATATCTCACTTATCAGCACAAAGTGAGCCCATAGCTAAAGGTTCTCTACAAGATACAAAAATCCAAAATATGGAACCCATTCAAGATTTGCATCAAGGCATGCAAACCAATACTAGGAGAAGGTCTCATAAATATAGGATAGTTAATGTGATTGGTAAATAGGTTAATACATTTTAATTATTTTTATTAGTTGTTTTGATTGAATTGTTATTATTAGAATTTGTATTTATCATTATTATGGTCTTCTTTATTCTAATACTTTCATCTTTACTTATAAAAAAAATAGATGAAGATGGAGTAATTAAAGAAACACATCTATGAGTTGTAGATTTGAATTTGAACCTTCCTCCATGTCAAAAAAGTTATATTGGAATGAAATGAGGATGGTCAAATAGTTGGAGATAGCAGTGGCCTTTTGGGAGTGTATTTAAGAAAGCTTGCAACTAATGCCAATAAATTTTCTTTTAGTTATGAGTCATGGTTTAAATTTCCTTCAACATATAAGGAACATGTTTAGAATAATGTTATAAAGGTATAAATTATAATGGAATAAATATATTGTCTTGTAAACATCATATACTATATTTTTAATTCTTTTATTTATGTTTATAGGAAAAATTTCAAGTCAATGATGAAGCACAAAAAGATCATATAATTTCTAAGATTAGCAAATGTTAGAGAGATAACCGACCAAAATTATTTAAGGAGTTTTTTTTGTGGAATGTGCTACTTGAGAAAACAATCTTAAGTCACATCCAAATGACATCCCAAGAGACCAATGGGCCTCATTTTTACAATATTGACAAGTAAAAAAACTAGGGTAATAACATATTTGTGGAAAAGGTTCTTAATATATGTATGACTAACTATGTTTCTTTTAATGTAGGAAATGTGTGCAAAAAGCGTAGCAAATGATATCTCATTGGATCAAAGTCAAGCTAGAAAGAAATGTGAACTGATATAGTTAAGCATTTTTATCACATTCATTTTCTTAATTTTTTTTTTGCTTAACGTCACGACTAATTCTAGGAAATTAAAACTAGACGGATATACGGTATAGGAAAAATGTATTCTATTGCATATAAGAGAAATGATGGTTCTTTTGTCAATGATGAAGCTCGAGAAAAAAGTGTGAGTAGTATAAATTACTTATTTCCAATCTTAGCCATAATTCTCTTAATTTTCTTCCTTTGTATATTTGATAAGCTTAATTTTGTGTAAGCGATGATAAACAAGGTCTATAATTCAATTGGATTGGTTTATTTAACTTGGTGTCTATTACAGTGATTTGTTATTTTTTTAGTCAAAGTATGTAGCTAGTTGTGATATGTTTCTTCTTTATCTAAATAATAATAAAAATCATGCTCTACATTTACATGGATGATTAATTATATATTGTTGAAATTTATTTGTAGAAGTTATTAGATATACAAAATAATGACACCACTTCTGAGGAAGATACTTACATAAAGGTATTTGGGAAAGAGCACCCGGGATGTGTGCAAAGCATGTGATTTGGTGTTTGCCCCACCCAAATCCTTGGAAAATTCACCAATAAAGGGAGTTCTAGTGTATCTTCCCTTGTTGGAGATGAGCTGAAAATAGAATTGCAACAAAGTAAAGAAAAAATAGTTGCTTTAGAGGAAAAAGTTGCAAAGTATGAAGCTTTGGAAAAGCATATAACTTTTCTTATGCAGCAACTTGGTAAGCAGCTGCCACGTTAACTTAATCAGGTAAAAACTTGTAATTTGAATGAAGATTATCTATTAGTATAAATTATTTTGAAATAATAGTTTTTTTTTTACTTTTTATAATTTCAGGTTACTGATTTAGCTTCACCAGTAGAAGAAAAACCATATTCTTCAGCTAGTCAAGAACCTGACTCACATGAATAACCACCATCCTTTTAGTTTAATTTTTAATACATGTTAGGTTTTACATAGATAATTCTAATCATAAACGATGCTATCTCGTAACATTTTTTCCCATATATCTAGATAGCTTAATTTCCTTAACTATTATTTATATACGAAAGCTATATATTGCTGCTTACATATGATGTGTTATGTTGAAGTTTGAAAAATGGAATCATGAAAGGAATTTGTGAAGTGGCAAGGTTTTGATATTTATAAGGGTGATGTAAGAGAAGATGGTAATAAACAAATTGACTTTTGATTTTAAAATTACATTTGGATTAATTATACATACATGTGGTAGCTAGATGTGATCTTTATTATGTATATGGAAGTTGAAGAGGTAAGATTTGTTGACAAAATTTTAAAATTATTATATGATTTTACCCTTGTTTGTGGTATAGTATTCACATGAAATAAGGTACTAATGTATATTTGTGTCTTAGTGGTCAATGACGTGTGAAAAATGAGAGGAAATATCATCTATGAGATTGCTAGGATAATGAGTGAGAACACTCATATGCCATTGAAATCTTGAATTTGGGATAATAGGGTTGCTGCTTCCATTTACCTTCATATGTGACCTTAGTTTAATTACTAGCATAATGTTTTTTTTTGTTATGACTAGCTATACTAACAACATGAATAAGTTTTGTGTCATTTTATGATATTTTTGACAAATTTTATGAGGCATTTAAAATGGTTCAAAAATGATAAGACTGTTGCAAAATAATAATGGCAATTTTGATGCTGGTTTAAAACTTATGGAATAATACAAAGCAATGAATTTGGTGACGATTAAAATAGTTGCAAAAATTTAAAATGATTTACCTGATGGTTCAATAATAGTGATGCATAAAACAATAGTTTGTTGTTGCTGTGAAATTTTTGCAGTGGTTTACCTGGCGGATCAAAAGTAGCGACAAATTAAACGATGGTTTGTAACCACTGCAAAAAGTGATAGCGATTTTTGCAGTGGTTTCCAGTAAGCGCCGCAGAATATCTCATGACGGAGCAAACAACAGCTGTTTAGTAAGCATCGTGAAAGGGCTTCATCGACGGTTTGAATTGCCACAAAAGGTAATAATGACCACCATAAAACATTAATTTTCTTGTAATGAATAATTTGGTATAACTAATTTATTTCTCAAGTGTTTGAGGACAGTCACAAGTTATTATAGTCATTGATGAAGATAGTCGAGATTGCACTTGACTTAAAAAAACTTTATTCTCATATAAGTAAAACATAAAATTGTGAATTATGCAACATATAAAGAAGTACATTAACTAAATTGGTTACAAATATAAAGTTACATTACCATAACTTCTTGTTGACTTTGAGAAATAGTGGCACTTGGAGCTTTTGTTTTTTTACTAGATTTTTTTTTCTTATTTGATTGACTTTCAATCTCACTTTTTAGTTGTTTCTTACTCTTTCTACTGTCTCATTTCTTAAATTTTTTATTTGTGTCATGTTTTCATTTCCACTTACGTTCACTCTTGTATCACATGTATCCATACTTATATCTTTACTATTGATCATCTTCTTTGATTAGTTGCTTCACTCATCAACAATCTTGTTTAAGAACAAGAAAGCTTCTTCACTAGTATATGCTTCGGTTGCTATCTTGATGAGTTTAGGACATGTTTATTTATATCGTTGTGTGGTAGCTAACTTGGCATTTCCTTCAATTTTATTTCCCCCACATCATATACAATATCATTTTTCCTTTTTTGTCCATCTTTTCAAAATATATCGATCAGGCTCATCTAACATCTATGACAGAAATACCTTTAAAGAATGACAACATAGAATACTGAAATTTTGAAACATCCTGTAACTACACAAAATTGACTGATCATTAAGATCAAATGAAACTTTATATTCTCTAGTTTGGTGATCTTGGGAAATGGTGTATGCATGAAATGCCCAAGTTTCATTTCTATTCTTTATAATGGAAGTGTAAATTTATGAAAGATGATGCAACATAGGCAAAAACACACATTTCAATCTTGATATTTTTTTTTCGTGACTTAAACACATGCTTCAACTTATTGTACCGTTTCTCATCTACCATGCTAGTGTTTGAAGAATTGAATGATGTTCAGGTTTAGTTTCATGAAAATTTAGAAGGCTGGATTGAAACTTTCACTAAGTTGGGTGCTTCCCAACCCTAGTGTGAAAGTTTTTTTCATGTAACAAGTAGCTTAATTTTCCTTTAAATTATAGACTGACTTCAACAACAAGTTATCATACACATCATATCTTGTAAGAAAACTACTCCAAGCTATCTCAAACTCCATTTCTTCCATGTATTGAAACATGCATGCCTTAAAATCACTTAGAAAATTATCTTCATTCTTAATCAAGTTCCTTAAGTGTTTCATTCCATTTTGTATCAAATGCCATATACATATCCCATGGCAAGTATTAGGTATCATCTCACATCAACCCAAAATACATTGGTTATTTGTTCTTCATAATCCATATGATAAGCATGATAAAATACAGGATTGTCTAACAATTGTTGTTGAAAGTATTAGAATCTCATATCATCTAGAGATACGACCAACCAAATGTATATAAGGTAAGAACAATCCTCATCTATTGAGCTAACATATAGGGTTGAATTAGGTCCAAAAAGCCTAATTTCTAATAAGGTATAGAGTCTCTTCTAGATTCATTATTAGGATCTTGCAGATGTTTATTCTTGCAATATTTGGTCCATCTACAATTGTCCACACTTAAATGTGCAGTCTTTTGTTTGCCCCAAATCCAACTCTTCTTACATAGTCTACTAAGCGTTCAAATTTCATCTCTACTCTAGATTTCACATCAACATTTTTTGCCAATAAAAATGTAGAATCACTTTTTTCCTGAAAAATTAAAAATTAAAATCATTTTAAAGAAACATAAATATTTTTAAATTATGCTTATATAAACAATAATAAATACTTACATAGTGGACAAATAGTTATAATGAGGATGATCGCCTTTAAAATTCATTTGTAAGCATTTAAGCAAGCATATTTGTTTTACCGGCCCTTAAGGCCACCTTCAAAATAAATACATAAAAAAGATATTACAATTAGTTTGTACTTCTCTTTAATTACAATAAATTTTTTTATTCCATCATAATCTCCTTTACTATTTTTCTATCTTTGAACTCTCTAGTATCCTATAATATAACAATGCGTAAAACTATATAGTTGTATAACACTACAAAATAGTAGATCCGTAAATAGTAGGTAATGAAAAAAAAATTATTTATATGTTAACCTTCTTTCAAGCTCAGCAAATATAGTGCCAAAATAGATGGAAAAAAATACAAGAGAAGAGAATAAAAACTTAAGAAGAAAATAATGAAAATGAGTACTCTTGAAAATTGTATTTTTTCTTCATTTATGCAAAATGTAATAAAACATTACATTTTTTTCATTCTCATATGCTATTTATTGTGCGTTTTTTCCCACTTTTCATATTTTTTTGGACTTCAACCCTCATTTCATATCATCACTATTGATATTATCTAACACTTTTTTATTGATCTATATCATTAATGAAAGAAGATGGAAGAATACTAAATATTTTAGAGAATTTGTAAAAGCTTCCTTCTACTGTGCTTAGTTATTGGATTCTGGACGATTCTTCTTTAATTTTTTTTACTTTTCTTTTTGAAACTAAAAAGGTCGGCTTTTTAACCCCTTTGGGGTTACTTTAAAAAATAATTACTAGAACAGGGTGTTTAAAAAATAATTTTCTATTTTGTATTGAAGCTTCCCGGTCCGTTGCATAACGAAAGATGATACATGTGTCGTAGAAATGGGCACGTACACAAGTGTGTATGGCATGATGGAAGGGTGACACAAGTTTCCTATCACATCATAAAAGTATGATACAACTGTGTATCGCACTTTGGAAGTGCGATACAACTTGCATCGTTTTTTATTAAATTTTTAAATTTTTTTGGTTTAAATTTTTTTAAAAAAATTATATTTTGAGTAAATGTCAGTATTTTAAGGTTTATTTTTAGAAAATATTTTTGTCTTCTTAAAATGAATAAAATTATTGTTCTTAAAATAATTTTAGTTAAAAGTTTGACATAATTTACGTGTAACTCATGCATTTAATTAGTGAACCACACAAGAAAAATATGAATTTTACTTATTTTATTTACCTTTATAATAGATAACAATAATAATTTTATTCATTTAAAAAATACAAATATTTTACTCATTTTACCTTTACAATAAATTAAAAAAAATTTATTGATTTTATTTTACCTTTACAATAAATAACAACAATTATTTTATTTATTTTAGGAACACAAAATTATTTTCTAAAAACAAACCTTCAAATAAAAAAATTCA